>VWZF01002341.1:0-15783 GCA_013396755.1 Sclerurus mexicanus
AAAAATAATTTTTTTTTTTTTTACTAATAGGGAGTTGGTGCCTTGTCAAGTACTAAAAAATACAATGAGATAGAAAGAGTTAAGAATATAAGGAAAAATTGAGCATACAATGCCACCCTTAAACTTGATGATGTGCCCTGTCTTCATTCTCATCAGTGCTCATTACATCCTATTGTTTCTTTTTTCTCATTGCATTCTGAATTTTCACTTCAAAATACTGTTACAACTAATATTAAAAGTCACTTTTGAACACAAAAAAGAAGTGCTGTGAGATCATTTTAGAATGAAAGAAATCGATTTTGATTCATATAAATTAAGCTTCTTTACTATAATAATTTATGAATCACAGAATTAGATTTATCTAACTGATGTTAATCTTGCTCCAGATAACTGTGAAGTTTCTCTTCTGAACCAATACATAACTAAAAATCAAAATAATAAGATTTATGCTCATTTGTTTATTCATTTTGTAAATCTATAGGCCATTTTGCTGGCAGAGTCTTGAGTAGAAAGATCCAAGAAGTATTGATTTCCCTCTTCTTCATGACTATTTAATTGGTTAAAGTGTGCCCCATTCACACGAGCCAGCAAGTTGATGCTGGTTACATTTTAATAAATGTACTCCTCACCCGATCAATATATCCCTGGGAAAAAAGTGCTGCTCTATCATATGTTAATGGGAAGAAAATCTTTTTACTATAGTCAGTTATCATGACAAACAAGAATATGAAAAGTGTTAATGAAATGACCAGCTGTCTATAAAATGAAAGACTCATAAGACAGTTTCCTTTCTTCCTTTAATTCAATGAAACAAAATGGAAAATTACACTGGAGCTTGTTGAGCAGGAAGTAATGTTCACAGTTAGGAATCAAATGTCATAAAGAAAGTCAGAATTGGACTTAATATGCTTCTGAGCCAGAGAGTGGAATTCACTAAAGCCATGTTGACATAGAATATATTCAAATGTTCATAATGGAGCAATTCAGGCTCAGTCCCAAAGATGGATTTTAGAGTTCTGACTCCTATTTGGGTTGCAAGCTGCCCATTGATTTAATTGATTTCAGGAAATCAATCTGAGGTTAGGAGAGTTCTAAGCTGAATCTCAGAGCCTAAACATGTTGATAGATGTTACACTTAGAACCATATTTTTTCCCTTTATCAGTCTTACCTCATTAATATTTCCAATGGGGGCAGTGGTACAAACTGTAACTCATAATGAGTCTAACCTGAATAGATCAGGTATCACCTCTTGGATTTCAGAGATTTAAGGATTTTTAACACCAGTAGAACTATTATATTATCTAGTATGGTATCACAGTCTCCTGGCATTTTTCAGTTGATTCTGTTGAGTTACATTTGCCTAATCAAATCTTCAGTAGCTGCTATAATGGGGATTTTTTTCTTTTTTTTGCTTATGCATTTACAGTGCAATTTTTATAATACTGTTGGATTACTAAATCAAGTATGCTTGTAAGGCACCAAAACTTTACTATCTGATTTGGTGTTGAAGATTACATACAAAAACTTGTATTTAAGCATCTCATACCTTATAATGAGTTAGCCAATTCCTGGAAATTAGTTTAACTGTTAATTAACTGGCCTATACTCCCTACATAACAACCAAGAAAAAATATAAGCAACTGAGGTAAAGAGTCAGCAAGTGGTATATTGAACTTGGAAAAATCTCTGTGAAGCAATAATAATCCGCAGAGAAAGCTTGAAGCTTTATTTCTTTTTGAGATCCAGGCGCTTGCATCAAAGGTAGTTAGGTCACCATGTTAAAAGGGACTTTCAGAAATAAATGAACACTTAAACATCAGGCACGTCAGTCAATCATTTAAGAACAAAGAAAAGAGTCTGTTGCTTGATCTATTTGTTGTGAATCATTATTTTGGAGGTGAAAAAGCTAGTTTTAATATACTTTGTAATTTGATTTCTAAAATGAAAACTTCTATATTTTATCTGTGGAAACTAGATCATGACACTGAAGCCTACTTCTGGTGAGTCGCAGGTAGGAACGGGAAGAAATCAATGCTGGAACTTGTTGACAGTTGAAACTGAGATTTATTGGATTTTTGTCTGTATTGTTGAAATATTTTTTCCTACCTTTCAGTGCTATGGACATACCTCAGCTTTGTTCTTCCCTTTGGCTATTCCTCTTGTGATTTTCTCATGTCTTATTTAACAGCAGCCTATAATGGGTGATAAAGACTATACAGAGCTACACCAGCATGCACTCTACTGAATTCTGAGTAAATGCCGGGGTACCTCTGCCGAGTCTGAGTAATTTGAATTTCTTCCTCCCAAATCACAAGATGTATGACCATTTTTGTCCTTTAGAGTCACTTTGGTTTGAATATTATTCTGTCAATAGTTAAAGTGATTCATCAGGCAAAAAAACCCAGAGACATTGGAAGGATGGGACAGAATGTGGAAAAAGCAAAAAGTCTTTGCTCTTAAGATCTTCAAGAAACTTCTTTCGAGCATCTATTGTAAGTCACAGAAAAATTTCTCACATAAAATAGTTCTGAGTCCCTGCATTCCAGGGTAATTACAAAGGCAATAGCTACTCTTTTTTCCTTTAGCTTTCCCCTTCAAAAATCTATCTTCAAGCATAAATTCTCAGAAACTGTTGTTCTTTTTTTTTTCCTTAAGCTTTGTCAGAACTTTTTTCTCATAAAAATTTCTTTATTCAAATACCATTATTCTGGATTCAAGCTACAAGGTGTTTGAGCATCACTTAAATTGCACCAACACAAACATCTCCACATTTTCGTTACTAAACTATGTTAGTGCTTCAAAGCCCTAATTTGAAGTTTCCTGCTTTACTTTTCAAAACCACTGAGCAAAGAACTGTCTTCTTTCTGTTTCTTTCACTTACTTTCTGCTCTCCTTATGGTGGCTTTCTTTTAGCCCTTCCACTTTTATTTTTCTTACTAGTAAGAGAAGTTTCTTCCTCTGAGATGCTACAGGTATAATATGTATATACTATAACAGCCTCTCTGGTTCATTTCAATTGTACTGAACATTCAGCAAAAAAACATACCTCTTTTTAGTTCCTATTTCCTGTTGTAATGTATTTACTTCAGCTATTTAAGTGTGAGACAAATATTAAAATATACTTTATCAGTAACTTGGACAAATAAATATCTAGTAAGGCAATATATTGACCAGACAATTTCCTACTAGTGTAAATAACTTTGGCTCTCTGAGATGTTACCATCTATCTACTGGAGACAGACAGCAGAGAAAATACCTTCAGGGGACAATGAGTTAGGGATATCTGGAAGTGTCTTCCTCTAACTAGAGGCTACAAAAACCAACAGTTTTGACTGAAAACATTACTTTTTGAAAACAGCATTAGGTGTGATGAAGTCTACCCTAAGAGCAGTAGAAATATTGCCTTTTTTTTTTTAAATAAATATTTTCTGTAGCCTGCATAAGAACACATTCTTGTGTTTCTGTTAAAATGTTTTGTTTTGTTTGATCTTAAGGATAAAAACCCCACAAAACTAAAAAATCATCTAAAAAGAAATCGTCACAAAAACCAATAAAAGCAGCAAACAAACAAACCAAAACCCTATGCAGTCAGGTTTGACTATCTGATAAAAGAAACTGCATATAATGACTGAATCTTTTTTTTCTGTGCTACTTACTTTGTTCCATTCTTTTATTACTTCTATGATCTTAACAGATGAATGCACCAATAGCTCATTTTGGTCCTAACTCAGCTCTGCCTGTCTGGTTTACTGCCATCAATATTGCAGATACAATATTGCTTCTAGAACTTAAACTCAGTGAAACCTTTAAACATTGCTAAGGTCTTGATCCAATTCACACTGAAGGGACTCACTGAATGTGAATCTTCCTTTTGATTTCAATAGGTTCATCAGGGCTTAACTGATATGGTACATCAGAGATTGTCCACTAAATTCAGGTCTAAATTCATAGTGTCTGTAAGTCCATAATTCATAGCAAAAGAACATGGATAAGAAGTATTTATACTTATGAAAGTAAAAAAGAAAGATTAAAAGCTGTCTAAACAAGGGACCATTTGCAAAATACAATAAACAAGAATGTTTAAATGTTCACCTGACCAAGGACTTTGAAAGTTGATTTAGAGAGGAAAAACCTGTGGGGGCCCACAGGGAACACAGTTTGCCATGAGATGTTTTTCAAGTATATTTTAACTTCTCTAAGTTAAGAGCCTTATACATTATATTATGTATTCTGAGAAGATATCTGTGTAAAATAAGTTCTTCCCTAGTTATCTTATTATTGCTCTTTTTTCTCTCTTTTTTTCTCTCTCTCCCTCACTTTTTTTCCCATTTTTCTCCCTTCTCTTTTTTCTTTTTTTCTTTTTCTTTTCCCTAACTGCTGCTACTTTTCAAATAACTCCCTGTAGACAGACTACAGAATGTAAAACCACCTGAAAACCTCAAGAGTATCTGAAGCCTTAGTCCTTAAGTGAGGCTTTAATCACAAGAGACATATAGGTGATTTTTTTTCCACCTCTGGCAAGTGAATACAATGGAAGAAGAAACCTAAAGATTCCACCCTAAAGAGGTGGTAATTAATGAAAACAGAAAAAAAGTGTCTTGGTATGTTGTGATAAATGTGGATCTTTTGGGGATTAGTTCTACTACCTGAAAGAATTGATTCCTCATTTTACTTTTAGGAACACTGTAGTGCTGCCTCCAGCTCTGGAGTCCCCAGCATAAGAAGGACATGGACTAAGTCTGGAGAAGGATACAAAGATGATCCAAGGGTTGGAGCCCCTCTGCTCTAGGGACAGGCCGAGACAGCTGGAGGTGTTCAGCCGGGAGAAGAGAAGGCTCCAGGGAGACCTTGAAGCCCCTTCCAGTGCCTAAAAGGGCTACAACAGACAAACTTCTGACAGGATCATGCAATGATAGGACAAGAGGTAATGGCTCAAATGGAAAAAAGCTAGGTTTAGATGAAGTGTTAGGAAGAAATTGTTGTGTGTGAGAGTGACAAGACACTGGAGCAAGTTGTTAAATTATGATATCTTATGAAGTCAGAGAAAGTTTGAAACAACATAAAGATATTAAAAATATAATTAAGATATAAAAGATAAAATTGGAAACTGACATTATGCATTACAAAATGAAACTCCTATATTTTTGCCTTTTTTTTTAAAAAAAAAGAAGAGTCATCAAAGTGCATATTATTTTGCAGGGGAAAAAGGGGAAATGAACTCTAGCAACATATCCTTGAATTTAAGTATTTAAAATTATGTTTTTATGGAAAAAAAACTATAGATGGAGATTTTTTGATACTAACTGATTTTAAAAAGTTGTAGTCTGAGCCTCAGAGAGTGAGCTTTTGCTATTAAGCAACACCTCTAGATAGAGAGCTTGGGGTTCGGCATCAAGAAAGAACCACTAAGTACAGGGTGTACTGAAGAAGCTGCAATGGAAGCCAGATATAATTGCAAGAGAGGGAGAAAGTGATTTGTGATAAGAGTGTGTGTTTCATCATAAAGATCATCTGGGGTTTCATGTGGGGAATTGGAACACCAACATGCACTTTTTTTTTGTTTTTTCCCCTGATCTAAATAACAGCACTTTAAAGAAAACCACAACATTCTTCCCCTCCTCCCCCTTACCTTTCCTTTTTTTTTTTGTAGAAGAAGAAGACGTGGTCCAGAAGACCAAAACTAGTCATATTAGAGGCAAAATGTGGGAAATACAGCTTCTCACAGTCTTGTGCTTTTCTGAGTTACAGGGAATTCACAAACCAGTAGTTAAATTAATCCACTCTAACATCAGAATTTGGGTAACAGATTCCCAAAACTTACTTAGGCTCCCTGTAAAGGATGATTTTTCTGAATGAGTCAAGACGCCCATGACGGAATTTGTGGCTCGCCCTCTGGATGGGCCTTTCTCTGCTCATGGAGATGGAAGGTCCGTGGCTAAGTCACACTTATTGTGTGATGTACGGCTTATTAAAATGGTGAGTGGCACTGGTGCATGGATATGAGGTGCATGGATATGAGGTGCATGGATATGAGGAACCTGTTGTCTGGATTTGAAGGTCAGAACACTCTTCTTCCATGGCCCTTTCAGTGTGATTCTCAGTAAACTTGTCAAAATAATTCATTTTAACTTAAAAAAAAAAAAAAAAGGAAACCAAACAAAACTAAACTGGTATTTCTCTGGAAATCATTCACATCCACAGAACTCAACCCTATTCTGTCTCAAAAAAAAGTAAGTTAGTAAAAAGAAATGTGTTTTATTGGTAGGAATTTTTTCGGTGCTTTTTAGGGACTGTGGGCTTTGGGATTGTAGTTTTGGGCTTTTTTGTTAGGTTGGTTTTGTTTTGTTTTGTGGAGGTTCTTTGTTGTTGGTTCCATTTTGTTTTCTTAAACCAGAAAAAAAATATCAGACCAAACCATGATTTAGAAGTAGGAACCCAGAAAAAAACTAATCTACCTTTTTCTTTTCTTCCCTTAGTAGAAAGAAAAAGTAAAACACAGAAAGTGGGTTTCAATAAACACCAGAAAACCTATAATATAATGACAAAAGTAATGATTTTGTTTTTATTGTGTTTTCTTTGAAAGTGGATCATCATAACCAAAAGATTCCAATCTAATTAGACAGAGTTGATAACATGCTTCAGGTAGAATGCTCAAAGAGATGTGGAAAATATTATTACATCAATAAATAGTCAAGACTACACAAGCAGTTATCTATTCTGTAGTTGGAGTATTATATTGGTGTGTCCTGTTGTTCACTTATCAGATGATAGTGTATCAAACCTGCCCTTCAGCCTTTGTGCATCTTGTAATAAGTATTTTATCTGAATGAATCTTTATCCAGTAGTCTAAATAAATTCAACTGTATAAATAAGCTAAATCCTATTTTTGAAAAATGCATTTATTTACATCTATTCTTTTACAGCACATCACTGGGAAGTATTTTATTTGATTTGAGGAGAGAGCTGACTGACTGCAAAAAACAGAATTAACACACAGTAGCATTCCCATAAAATGCTATCTTTTTTCGCAAATACTTGTGCATTTGTGGGAGTGCTCTGTGCAGCCAGGAAATGTCACTGCAGATGAATTTTAAATAAAGTGTTCATATTTCTTTGGGGACTTTCAGATCAGAAAAGGAAATGGAATATTTACAATTTGGTGCATAATTCATTTTCTGTGGGTAACTACCAGTTTTATTTCTACCCCTACCCTGAATGCATTGAAATCTTGTTAAAAAATAAAAAATCATAAATATTCAGCTATAAACATGAGGGCTAGCAGATAGTAGTAGTAATAATAGTAACAATTATAATTTGTTTAATTATTTTTCTTTTTTATTTAGATATCCATATAAAAGGAAGGAATAGAAATCTCTGACAGACATCTTGCATTATACTTTGAGGAAGACATATGCTTAAGCAAAATGCTGTCACTTTGACATTGTCCAAATGTATATTTTTTACAACTTTAGACTGCATGTCTCTTATCCTACCACCAATTTTACCTTGTCCTAGTACAACTGACTTCAATGGAGCTGCCTCAGATTCACATTTCCGTAAATGCATAATAATTTGGCGCAGCATTTGCCATTCCACCACGGTTTTTATTGCACTGGACACAAACAATTTTCTTTTGTGAGTTGTAGGTATGAAACTCAGTAAACAGAGCCCTAATTTCTGGCATGTATGCCATCTCAGGAAAGATAATGGACTAATAATTAAGTACTTTGATGTTTATACAGTTCCTTAAGATGAAAGATGGAGAGTGTAGTGTATGTGCAAAATGATCTTTTGTTTTCCTCTTTGTGGGGAAAAGAAAAATCTGGCAAAGGTCGTCTCATCTCGCTGCTAACCTGATATACAGCAGATAAAAAAGTTTCAGTCTGATTTCATGCCTATCTTAGCCCCGGTATCACTCTGCATTTATGGAATATTTCAAAATTGCATTCGTTTCTATCCCAGTCAGATCTCAGAGAGGGCTTTGCATTTGATAACAGAATGAAACTGCCAAGTTCCTTATAAAAAAGAGGAAATGGCAGGAGTGAATTTAACCTATTTTGAACAAACTGCATTGGCTGACAGTCAAATATCATATTGATTTTAGCATTGCTCACTTTATAATTTGCTACATGGTCCTAAGTCCAGCATATCTTATTGACCTCCTTATACTTCTGCATTACAGGCAGCTTCAGGTTTGTTGAGGTATAATTCTAACTTGTTTAGTGATGGCATAAACACTGCCCCCTGCTGAAATGCCACCAAAAAGCCTTCTGTTAGGTGTTTTTTTTTCCACATCAAACTTACTTTCTTTATACTATGTTGTCATCAGTACTGGACACATGCATAAATTTGGCCTAAACTTTAGTGATGCAGATGGTTTGTTACCCATTTTAGGACTGTGAATAGTTGTATCAGCTAAGTTTTTGGCCTTTCAAAAGCTTTATCAGGTACTTCTGACTTTTATCTCTAGTGACAAACAAATCTTGTACCTCGCACTTAGGTTCACTGAACAATCTTCAGCACTTTTAGTAGAAGATAAAATATTCTTTCAGGTAATAGCTGTCTTTTGGAACAGTCTATCAAAGCACATTTGGAGATACTTATCTTGCCTAAGTTCAGACACCTAAATTCAGCTGTGTAGCCTAATATATCAAAATAGTTCCTCTGTGGAGGGATATCAGGGTTCCAGAAAGCAATTCGTCCCTTCTCCTAAGTTTCTCTCAGAATGAGACATATTGTGCTCTCTGCCTACATCTCCCTCAGTCACTAAATCTGTTCAGATTATGTGGATGAAATTAAGAGATATTATTCTCTCTTTTAAAGCCCTCAAATATACAATTGGAAACCATTCGACATCTTTAAAATTAAACTGTAGAGATTGTGGCAGTTCTTTGTTCTTATTTTTCTAGATCTGTCAGTTTTTGATGTTTTATTTCTTCAAAATCTACTCTTATTTATTGAATTAAGAGCAAGCCAATATGCAAAAAGTCAGCATGCCTTTGTGATTTTATTAAAAAAAAAAAAGNTTGCATTACCGTGAGAACTGGCAGGTTAACCTCTCAGGCCTCTGATGGTTCTAATTTCCTGCCTTCCACTTTGTTAGGTTGCCTGCAGGCTGTTGGAAAGTGCTAACCTGGAGCACTAACTCATATTAATCAATGACTCTGGTAGCAGTGGAGGAAGATGCTGAGAGTTCTCAAAAAAATACATTGCATGCCTATAATAATCAGATGTCTGTTCCATTTGGCACCTTTCTCTTGGGTAGAGATTTTTTTGGTGACACATTGGCAGATTAATGGTTAAATATGAAAGAAAAAAATATCCCAACCATTTAGCTAAATTTACCTACCTTATACATCTTCGCTGAGGGAAAAGGCTGTGGATAGTTCCAGATATTAATTACCAAACCCACCTTCTGTGGGGGCACATATCTTTGAAAAGGATCCTGCTGCTATTCATCTCTTTATGAAAGCACTTGCCTTTGGTTTGATTATTATAACCATTTCTATTAACAGAAATCAGTGCAGGCAGCTAAAGAGAGGTATTTCTGATGTACAAAAAGTCTTGTCTCACAGGGTTTGTCTTGGATTTTTTTATGGTTCCACTTTTCTCCAAATATACTTTTTTTTTTTCCTCTTTTCTTTCCCTTGCTTTATGTTTACATGGTACTTGCTTTAGATCAGAGCTTGTTTTTTGATCTCTGTTCAAACAGCACAATGATATTCTGGTATGTAGGAGCTTTTCTTAAATATTGCCATAACTGCTACTGAGAAGGCAACATGGCAACAGTAGTAGTACTTAAATCAGATAACTTATTATCTTAAGCTCCCTCTCTAGTCAATCAAACAGTACCTCTGTGTGTCTTCTTTTTTGGTGCAATATGTCTAAGTCAAGTCTAAGCCAACAATGTTCCATACACAGGTGTCTTACTTAGGAGCCTTGAGTTTGGAATTTTTATTTTTTTTTCTTCCAGAAGTAGCCTACTGCTGCTTTCTCCCATTCAGTAATTCCTCCAAAAAGATATTAAAATAAGACTGTTAATTGAAGAGACCTTTTGGTGAAAGCAAGAAGATTCTGCAATGTTTTTTCACTTGTTTACCCATGTCTCATGTTGTCTGCTTTATGAGTGCAACCCTTGTTCTATATATGCCGGGAGACCTAAATCCCAAATTATTTGGGTTGGAACAGACCTTAGAGATTAACCAGTTCCAACCTTCCCTGCCATGAGCAGGGACACCTTTTACAAAACCAGGTTGCTCAGAAGTCCTCCTTTACTAATAAACACAGAATAAGGGGGAACACAGCACAGAATATTTTAACATAAAATTGTAATGGACAAAAATTCAATGCTGAAAAATAGTAATAATAAAAGTTATGATCTTCCTTATGAGGGAATACTTGGATAGTTCTAAAAGATAAATTGTCTTAATAATGGACAAATTGGGAAAATTAGCCTTATTCCCAACATAAGTAAATCAATAAAAATCAAACTTTTTTTTCAGTATTTGTATAGGCAACTTATTTAGTTTCCTGTCTTCTTCAGCAGACTTTAAAGTCTCATATCTAAATGCTAAATTTCCAGAGTGACCTTAGCACTCATTAGGCACTTCTGTAATGAGACTAAAGCTCTCACTGACTCCAATTATTCACAAAAATTTATTTTTTTTTAATATTTAGTTGGGCGGGAGTTTCTTGGTTGACTCAAACATGAATTTTAAGGAAAAACAGAATTAGAGAACATATAAAGTGTCCACAGGTTTTATTTTGGGACTTCAAACACTTCTGGTGTGTATTTGAGATTAGTATTTTTTTACAAATAAGAAAGCTTTACAATTAAAATGTTTTTTTTTCACATATATATATATATATATACACCTCATATTTTCAACACTGTTATGCTAATACACGCAGTTTGAACTAGTGTTGCAATACCTTGACAATCAGAAAAATAAATTTCTTAGCAATTAAATCCTAATTACTTGTTATACTAAAGATATTTCTAAAAATGATCACTCTCTCCCACTTATAACAAAAAAAAAAATAAATTGTGGTTAGCAAATTTGCACTACTGACTCCTGATTTACTGATTTATCAAGGCCATCAAGTAGGTTTTTCTCTTCCAGAAGCCTTAAACATATGTTTAGTTCCTTACCAGAATCAGGGCCTGAATCATGGCTTGCACCTATTCTTTCCCTACCTGCATCAGCACTGAAGTATCGACCATATTTCTACTTACAATTCTTTGTGACACTATCAGCACATGAACAAGATCTCGGAAGGTATTTCTTTTTTCCTCTTGCCTGCAAATAGTTTTCATCAAATAGGCAGAATCAAATAACGATCCAAAATAATGCAGATATTTGTTTATCTTACCCTAAGAAGAAATAAAGCACACATTTATACACTCTAGGAGATGCACACAGATGTGCTTAAGGGATAAAGTGCTGCCTTCATTGCAAATGACAAAGAAACCAAATGGATTGCTAAAAGCAATATAGCCTCTTCCCTCCCCGCAAGGGGAAATAGCTGCAGCTTCTGCACCTTAACTGTCGAGAAAAAACTTTATTATGCGTTCTCTCTCTTCCTCTTTCCCCTCCTCTCTCTCCACTCCCCCCTTTTCTTTTTCATTGTATCACTTCATCACATAGCAAACATGACTTCTCCTCAATATATCTCCCTTTCAGATTTCATTGACCTATGACCTGTAATGTCCCAATTTGCTTCAAGTACCTTTATTTATGCCATTCCTAGGACCTATACATTTTGATCTAGGAAACGGTATTCTCTCCTCAGTGCCTATGGAGCACACTTTGCAGGTACCATCAGTTCAGAAAAAGCAGTCACCCAATATATGAGATTGTGACAAGGTATAATGTAATGGTAGTTATGTGAACCTCCAATAAACTAGTGGTACTTCACAGATTACTTGGAGAGAAAGTCTTTTAGCGTGCTTGAAGAAGTATGAAATGAATTTCATTTCCTTCTCATTTGCCTTGCTTTTGAAAGGTTTCATGCAAGATATGTGACCAACTATTATAGTACTAATCCATCCATGACAGAGCTCAATTTTCCCTGAGAATTTACTTCTGAATGGGCTGCAGAAAAACTTGAAAGCTGAAAATTAAAGTACACTGAACAGAGCAACCACTGAGCTGTGGGCAGCTGTCTGTCAAGAAAACCAGTTGGAACAAAAATGTAAATTAGATTTTATTTTTATTTATGTTTTTAAAGCAATCTGCAGAGGTAAAGTTTTACAGCCCTGTGTGTAAACAAGAGCAATGAGATGGAAGTGATGACAAGCTGCTGTTGTTGTGAGTTATTCTCATTAAAGTAAATATGAAAAATAAAGGACCACGGGTTACTGACAGTTTTAAAACAGAGCACTGTACTGCATTTAGTCACCCATTATGAGCAGAAACCCTGTGGTAATTCAGGCACTCATTTTATTACTTTTTTTTCCCTTCATGTCACTGAGCCAGATAACTTTGGTAGGTTATAGCCGCAATTCTTGAATAGGGTCCTGAGAGTGGCTAAAATGGATTTTAAAATACGTGGTACAATTGAAGATAATACTATATAAATAGAGTGCTCAAGAGAGTGAAGTAATCAGGTTATGGATAAGGCACAGAAAAGGCTGTGATGGTACAGTGATGTAGCACTCACCTACCCCATGATGGAGGCGGTGCACGGGGCAGTGTCCTTGCCACTTGTGCTCAGTTTCAGAGGAACAGGGATGAGAAGGAATGTGAGCAGGATGTCAGTCAGGAAAGGAGGCACATTCAGTCTATGCTGCACCAGGGAAGACACCCCATAAGAGGACCTTAAATGTGACAGGTGTGGTTGATGCCAAGAACTGATCTGGTTGCAAGTACAACGGGAGCAAGACAAACAAATGGGAAGCTTGTTTCACACACCTGCTTCCCACTTGCACAATTTATACAGGTATCACCATATGTGAAATTCAGGGTGGGATTTCCTTATTTCTTACTCTGTGTGCTGGAATAAAGGTGTTTCTATGTGAGGAAGTCACCACGGACTGGCCAAAGGGGAACATTCAACCCTTTAAGAGCATGTTTCATTTGATCCATCTTAGATATTGGCCTGAGTTGAATATTGTCCCTAAAGCTCTCATTTTTCTCCACTGGATGAGAAGGAGTTTCAGTAAGTAGCTCATCTGGAAATGTCCACATGTAGGCAGAGCACTCTTATCCTGATGCGTATCCTTACACTAACAATATAGCGAATCTCACTCTGCAACTCCCTGTACGTAAGGGCTAATTTCTCCAGAAATATTGACAAATCTAATCTTGGCCTAAAAAGCTCTCTAGTTTGACTGTGAGAAGAACTATTTTTGTGGCACATATGATTACATTCTACTTCTGCCCTGCAGCAAAGCTGCAAACATTTGTGAATTTGCCTGAGGCAAAAAGTTACATGTTGTCTTCAACATCTGATAATCACTGCCCTGGAGATTGAAAGGTGAAATGGAAGGATATTTGGTGAAACCAGAAAAACATGATATTCCCTCTCCCTGAACAGAATTGCAAGCAATAGGATAGATCAGTAGAGCTGCAACAACTTATGGCAGTTAAAAATGTGACCCAGAGTACATTTTTTAAAAATACATTTTTCTTTTAATTTCCCCAATAAATATTAAATCTAATATAAATGAGAAAAAAATACCCATTCCCTTGCCACTGTGTTACACTGAAGAAATATTCCTGAAAACATTTTCTCAGTGCTTAGACAACTGCATGTTCTTGATCCCTACGGACAATTTTCAAGGTGTTGGCCCCAGGGAAGCTCATGGCATCTATGCAATTTTGTCTGTAAAACTGGACAGTATTGCAAGAACTTCATTAGAATGAGTGGAATTTGTTTGAAGGTGCCATTTGACAGGCACTGGGCATGTCAAACTTTTTCACACTTAGGTTGAAATAATTACTGTCACTCCAATGATTGACCCCAAAGAAGACCTCATGGCAACATTTTTGTCCCACACAAGTAATTTACATGCTGTCCAGTACACAGTTACACTTTTCAGTATTTAATTCTAGATATTTTTCTGTATCTAATTTCATCCCAGTTTCACCCACCCACATATATACTGACATAATATCTTGCATCTTTTTCAAAAAAAAAAAAAAAAAAGGAAAAACCAAAAGGCTAGTTATTAAATAGCTAAAAGTGTTTTTCACAAAGATTTTATCTCTTTTACAAATTAAGTATTTTTGCAAACATACTGTTTATGGTATTTAAAAGACATAATTTGTCACTAAAGGTCTTAATATTTTATTGAAAATACATCTATATTAAACTGGATGTCAAAAACTCCCACTTACTTTTATGAGTCTGAGGTCCTGGAAAAGATAAGTTGTCTCTTTTTGATTTCAGGTGGTAATAAAGTGTTGCTTCATTATATGGTATAGCATGATTAAAAGGAAGCTTATCTTGCCTGAATAAGACTATCTCCATCTCAAAATCTTTGTGCTCCTTGAAGGGAGAAGACATCCCAGTACTTTCCATGGTGCTCCATTCCCAGTGTGGTCCAAGCAAGACACTCTGCTCTGGGAAGGATTTCTGTGCAGGAAAAGTGCTTCTGATTTCCCAAAGTCTCTATTGGCAGTTTCCAGAATGACAAATTTAACTATGTTCCCCTCTTTTCTATTTATAGTTCAGGCTGTGAAATGTTATCCAGCAATTTCAGCATTTGGTGAATTTAAGTACCTGAAGACAGAGTAATGCAGAAAAGACAGGAGCTCTCTTTAAAAATCTAGAGGAAGGAATCTACTTCTGTCTAAAATTCATTTGAACATGAAACTAAAACTATACTATTTTCTTGCAGAGGAAAACAAACAAAAATTCTCCTTAACCATTGTTCTTCTGTTGCCCAGAGAAGCTGTAGATGTCCCATCCTTGGAAGCATTCAAAGCCAGGTTGGACAGAGCTCTGGGCAACCTGGTCTAGTGGAAGTCTTTCTTTACAGTGCAAAAAGGTTTATTTTGAAGCTCAGTCACTGAGCTAGGATATGAAAAAACTGTATTAATTCTCAGTTCTGTCATAAAATCTTTGTGTAATCAGAATTGGAAGTACAAGTGAACAGTGGAAGATTCCGCTAAATGCCCAGTGGAATTTGCATTTTACCTCCACACCTATACAAAGATGGTCAGGTTTGACCATAGGTGACCAGTATAGTATACTCAGGGTAAGGCACAAAATGTATCATACTGCCTTAGCTCCAAACTCAGGTTTCTCAGAAATTTTGAGGTGAACTGCTTTAAAGAAATTCACCATGATTTTGAAAATTCAAGAGAAATTTTAAAAAGTCTTTGGATGTTTTGCCATTTAATTAAATCTCACTTTTTTTTTAACATTAAAATAAAACAAACACAATGTTTGTATTGTAATATTTTCTTTTCTGAAATATGTTCCCATGAGGAAAAAAAGTGCCAGCACATTATTTCTAAGTTAGAGTTTTTAAATATACTCCATGAGAAAGAAAAAAAACAGACCAAAAGAAACATCCACTGTGATGAAAATCACTTGTAAGTATATCCAGGTGGAAATCTGCTGTAGCCATTTTCTGTCTCTTTACCTTTGTTTCAGCTGGAGAAGTGGGATTATTTATCTTCTAGCAGAAATTTTGGAAATTTTTTTCTGTAATATCTTTTCATACTTTTGCTCATACATCAAAGCTGTGACCAGAATATTTGCTCCTTGAGGGGTCTTCCAATTCTAGACATATTGCAAAAAGAAGTAATTTAGCTTTCTCTCTCTTCCTT
>VWZF01002341.1:15827-30522 GCA_013396755.1 Sclerurus mexicanus
TTTTTTTTTTTTTAACAGAACCTTCATGCAAATGGCTAGGCTATCCCAGCATGGAAAAAGAGATAGTTCGGGAAACATAATTTCAGACTCTATGGTTTTATTGTAGTTCTTACCTACTTGTACCTTTGAATCCCATATTGATGCTGTGTCTAGAAATCTATTGATAATCATACATTGTAATAGCACAAAAAAGAGAAAGAAGAAGTTAACAAATATAACAGAAACAGGGAAGTAGAAAGAGGGCGAAGACTATAAATATCAATATAAAAATCAGCAACAAAGAGAAAGGACCATGGGAAATAGGCAGCTCATAGGAACTCATGCTGGGGCTTTTGTTACAGAAGGAAGAGCCTGGAAAACAAACAGAACCATAAAGTTTGTGCTCAGTGTGTGCCTTTAAGCCATTGGCATTAATTAAGATTCTATGGCTTACAAACAATTATGACATAATTAAAGTGAGATTCTTTCTACAGTAAAACAATAAGAAATGACTTTTAGAAACCGTGGGAACTATTAAAACGGCACATCAGTACCAAAATGAGCAATATTTACTAGTATTAACACTATTAAAATGCCTTCTGAAGACAAACTTAGGCAATTATTACTCAGAAAAAACTCACAGTTCGAGATATAGAACAGTGATAATTAAATCCCTTTCTCTATATATCTCTGGTTTTGGTGTTTGACAGAATGCAGTCTTTAAGAGAATCTATTTTAATGGTCTTGAATTAGCAAGATTTTCAAACAGAGAGAGTGCACTTAGCAGGAGGTTGATATCTACTGAAAGCTTCATTATTGATATTATTATATAGATTAGGGAGATGTGTTAAGGACCCATCCTACAGAGGCATATACCCATGATGTCTAAGTGCTGTCATGGTTTGCACAATTTCAGAGGTTGGATACTGTGTAGTTAGGCTCAGTCCTCACTTATTGTGGCAATTTTGGAGCACAATATGAATTCTTCTTATATTTATGCTATTAAGATTATGCAGAAGAATGTACTGCATCTACCTTTAAATAAAATCTTATTTTACTTGACATTGTAGGTGACAAAAAAGGAAACAAGCAAACTGCTGCAATCTGGGCAGAAGAAAATTTTGGGAAAGGAAATAAAAAGAAACAAAACCGAAACAAAACCCAACCCAAACAAATAAGCAACCAAAAAACCTGACTAAACCCCAAAACATTTTGTGGTCATTATCCTTTGCATTGTTCATTTTACCATAATATTCAGTGTTGGAATATAGTTGCATTAGAAGAGAGAAAACATTTTTCTAAACTCCCATGTAAAAAGAATTAAAATTTGTTATAAGAGCTTGGAAAGGCTCTTATAGTGAAAGTTCTTATAGTTCTTATAGCGAAGAAGAGTGATTCTTGTCTGTGATTGACAGTGGGTGAAGATCTCTATTGCACATATTATTACAGGGGATTTGACACCTGGTGTCATGACATGTTCCCTTCACAATAAAATTCAGTCCTTGATGCTGTTTATTCATTCTGCATCAATTTAATTAAAGAGATGTGCAATAATATTTAAGTAGGGTGATGCAAATTTGGGTTATATAGAAGAGAAAAAGGTCAAAGTTTTGTATGAATAATAATAATTTTATTATATTTAGGCATAAATGAGAATGAAAAATGTAGATAAGAATAATTATAATAATAATTAAAAATACAAAAACGTGCTTCTGAAGTTAAACTTGATGGAATTCCTCTAGTAAAATATTTAATAAGCATGATTTAAGCAAAATAATAATAAAAACCTCAAACTGTTCATACACAACTCTTTGGTCACAGTGATTTGAATTTTCCCATTTTTCTGAACAAAGATGAAGTGATTCATTTCATGACAGTTCAAAGTCAGAAACTATTAATCTCAACTACCCTGGAACCAGTTTTTGTAAAGTTCTTGTAATCTTGGTTTGGATGAGCTGGCATCTTCTGTTGAGTTTTACATCTTATTCTGATCTTCCTGTCCCAGTCTTGGAAGATTTACACCAGATATAGATCTGAGCCATGGTGAGATGAGACATCCATTCTGCAAATTTAATTAGAAGTTACGTTGGCTCAAATGGAGTCTGGTCAATTTTGAACAAATTGACAATTCAGTATGTTGCAAAGCATTTCAATAGTTTGACTGTTTGCTTCAACACAGGAACAGACCTGACTACAAGGAACAAAAATTCTGATTCCTAGTCATTTATATGCTGCACTATTTCAGGAATGGTATTTCTGTAAGGAGAAACCCACTCCACTCAGATCAGAACAGTACAAGGTGATCCCCTCTCACTGCAAGTGTTTAATAGTGAGGGAGTGTTGTCCTGCAGAAACAGCTTGCTGAAATCCACTGAACTTAATCAAAAGGTCCAACTTCATCACAAAAGACTAGACATCCTGTGAATATACTTCAGATGAGATGGCTGGTCCAATCAGCCTTTCAGTGCAACTCAACAGGGAAAAGCTCTCCCTGAAATTCATGGCTTCACCTCAGTATTAGTAAAGTACAATGGAGAGGAGTTAATTCAAGCACTCCTTGACCAAGCTGGATCCCTGTATTTTGTTCTTTCAACCAACAACAGAACACACTGGCATTAACTTTTCAGATCAACCCACTCTTTCTTCAGGGACTATACCTTTCTGGGAGCTATTACAGCACCAGAAATGATGTGTTTGTCACACAGAGTTTTTGTTTCAGCTCTATTCTAGTAGAAGCTGTCCCTGCCCAAGGCAGGGCATTTGGAAACAGATGATCTAAAGTCCCTTCCAACACAAACTGTTGTATAATTCTATGGTTCCATGTCTGTGAAACATGGAGCTCCCTTACTCCATCAAGTAACTTGGTATGCTAACATATTTTTATCTTCCACAAGGTCTCATTTATTCATTGTAACTCTTTCTAACTAGAAATGCTAATCAGGAAAAAGGAGGGGACCTAGTTTTCTCATAATTTATAAATAGGAATTTTGAGAAGTTGGCAAAAATATTGTTACATGAAAATTGGTCTAAAGACTAATAGTTGGTCTAAAGACTAATAATAAGACTCATCATCTTATCACTGAACTAAAAGTTGTACTCTGCTTAGTAGTGGGGTTTTTTAACCATTATTGTTTTTTTTCCTTGGCTGAAGGAACAAAGTTCCAAAACTTTCTGTAGATGGTTGGATAATTTCCCAGGTAGAGTCCTTTCTTATTGCAGAAGTTTAAAGAAAAGTATCTTGCACAGACTTCTGTAAAAAAAGCAGGACATTTCTGAAAAAAAAAAAAATCCATTGTAGTGAAGACCATCATCTTAGTTGGTGACAGTGCATACTGTCTGTATCTAAAACATGTTAATCTACAAAATTACATAGTGGGCTATTTCCAAGGCAATGGTTATAACTGGTAGATTAAACATAGAGCCCTCTCTGAAACACAGGCTGCATTAATGTGCTACCATTAATTAGGCATACCATAAATATATGTCTAAGGATCACATAAATTTATTGAAGTTAAGATCTGTTCTCTCCTCATTTTTCACAGCATTCCTCATTCATTTCACTCACCTAATACAAGGAGATCTTTTCAAGGATTATTTTAACATATATTTAATCACCAAAGAAATCACATGATCTCAGAAGGAAACTGGTCTTGTAACTAGAATAGGATGTTATGACCATAAGCATGACTGAGGTGATTTGAATGTACTAAAAAAGCACCCAAAAAACCCAAGCAAACAAATCAATCAAACGCCTTCAACCTTTTCCTTTTTTTGTGCACTAGCAACTTAAGCTAATGGCAATCTACAATAGCATAGGAGCCAGGACTCTGACATTTATAGTATTATGCAGACAAAGTCACATCTGAGTACAACTTTTCTCTGTTGCTTCTCTGCTCATATTTTCTGTTTGAACTCCATTTGCCAAGATGATGACTCCTCAATTCATTAGAAGTGTCTCATTCAGTCCCACAGAAAAATAAAAGTGAAAACAAACCACGTTGAAATTCTTCTTACATTTCTCCCTTCATTTGGTGCATAGAAAATGATTCGCCAGGGAATTTCTGCCCTTGGCTTCTGAACTTCATTCAGTACCTGGCTCATCATTCTTGTAAAAGAGTTTATTAGCACATACAGAACAGGAGTACATTAGCAATCATAATTTCTTTCAGGTACTAAAGGTAGTTAATTTTGTTGGTGCAAAAAGCCTCAGGTGTTAAGTAGGTGGTATAAGAGTTGGAAAAAGAACCCATAAATAATTTAAAAAAAAATAATTAGGCATAGCTACATGGAGGTTTAGCAGTGATTTCCATAAATGGACACCCTGCATATTGGCTTAGCTGATGTTACTTTTTTCCCTGTGATAAACCATAAAACCTCAGATTCAACCATTTTCATAGCTAATGTTTTGCATATCCTGTAATATAATGTATTTTTTTAAATCACTACAGATGGGGAAATGCAATGGCTCATGAAATTGGTGAGGGAATATAAGGTCTTTGGATCAAATCTGCTCTTACACAATGTAAGTTTGTAGCTATAAGACTGAAAACTCCAATCCTCTGGAACGAGGCAAACCTTAAACCTTGTGAGAAGGTCAGTGAGGAAAAAAGAAAAAAAAAGAAAGAAGTACACTTTCTGTCTATCCTCTTTGCATAGGTAAGCAGGAGAGCCTCAGCTATTTCCAGCACAAATTGAAGCTTGGTGAGAACTCTGTTTAGCTGTCCTGACAGAGATGAGTTGCAGCATTAACAGATGTTGCTTGAGCATGTTCAAATTCCTTGTTCTCTGTTCACTTAGAGTGGGATTAATGTTTGGGCAGATAGACAGATATAGGTCAGTTTGGCATGGTGAGTATTTATAGCATTAGTTTTAGATTGAACTGAGTTAGATTGAACAGGAGTTCTACTCAGTGATCCTTGTGGATCCCTTACAGCTGAGGATATTCCATAATTCTGTGATTACCTTCACCCCTCCTGTGAAGCACTGTAAACACTGCAACCCAGGATCTGCCTCAAACAGAGGAAACAGATATTTTAATGCTGGTTTGTATCTGAATACAAGTGTGTATGCTGGCCTGTTGTTGTTTCTAAAGAAAAGAAGNACAAGTTTGTATGCTGGCTTGTTGTTGTTTCTAAAGAAAAGAAGCGGCAGTGGACACCATGGTTTTTTTGTGTTTGTTTTTTTTTGTTTGTTTGTTTGGGGTTTTTTTTCCCCCAAATCATGTAACACACTACATTTCATCTGGTACCTTGTTTTTTCTTTTTCTTTCTTTTTCTTTTTTTTTCTTTTTCTTTTTCTTTTTCTTTTCTTTTTCTTTTTCTTTTTCTTTTCTTTTTCTTTTTCTTTTTCTTTTCTTTTTCTTTTTCTTTTTCTTTTCTTTTTCTTTTTCTTTTTCTTTTCTTTTTCTTTTTCTTTTTCTTTTCTTTTTCTTTTTCTTTTTCTTTTCTTTTTCTTCTTTTCCTTTTTATCTTTTTTTTTTAATGAAAGCTAACACAGCTTCTTGTCTGCAAGAATCCCTTTATTACCAGAATTAAAGCTACGTACAAAGGCCAAATATTAATTGTGATCACTATTTTGTTTTATCAGATGTAATATTGTCTTTTTAAAAGTATTTCTAGAAATTAGAGAAACTAATTAAATAACCTAATAGTGTCTGGTGAGTGGCTTTTATGAAATCCTTTTCACAGTCCTTTGGCTTGCAGGCATATACTCATGTTAGAAAAAAATACATGCGGCTGTAATTAAATCTAATTGGAGTCCTCTAACACTACAGGCCTGACTGAGTACCTTTGAAGTCAAAGGGAGTCAGCTGAACTCCAAAGTCATGGATCATGTTGTAGCTCAACAGAGAGTTCAGTCTGCAAGCCTTCCCAAGCATTGGTTTGCAAGCCTTTCATTCCCCATGGCTCGGAATCTCCATCAGCTCAGAGGAAAGAAGAAAACAAGGAAGTAAACAAGAAAGACTTGTGAGAAGGGAGTAAGAGAAGCAAAGTCAAGGTAATGCTGGAAAAGATTAATGCACTGGTTCTTACCCATTTGAAAACAGTCATAGCTCTTCATGAAGATCCTCTTGACAAACCCACATGAAAAAGATTCAAAATTAAAAAAAAAAAAAANACCTTCACCCCTCCTGTGAAGCACTGTAAACACTGCAACCCAGGATCTGCCTCAAACAGAGGAAACAGATATTTTAATGCTGGTTTGTATCTGAATACAAGTGTGTATGCTGGCCTGTTGTTGTTTCTAAAGAAAAGAAGCGGCAGTGGACACCATGGTTTTTTTGTGTTTGTTTTTTTNCCAATGAGAGAAAAGAAAGGGCTTCCCTCTCTCCAGCTGTTAACTGGTTAATGCCCTTTTCAGTTTGCCGGGAAAGTTTCTATATACAGACCTGTCTGAAAAAAAAAAACAACAAACTACTCTAGTTGTCCCTAAGCCATTGGACAAACCTACAGCATTTCCACCACATTTCTGCATGAAGCAGTTCAGCTTCATGCAGCTATATGTAATGCACTGTTTAGAACGTTCCACTTGAGGAAGAGGGAGAAAAAAAAAAAAGAAAGTGAAATGTGGTGATATAAAAGTGCATTTGTCATTCCAAAAGAAATAGGTCTTCCCAGATGAGGAGAGAAATTTGTTTTTTGAGAAAGGCCACAGGTCACTTCCTCCAGCTGTACAGATCAACATGAACCTTGCTACTGCAAGAGCAGGCATTCATCATCTGTTTGAAAAATAAACAAGGGGAAAAAAACAAAAGAATGTCTGACAAGTGAAACAAATCATCCAGAAAATGTTCGTAGTGTCACTAATTTGATTCGTGGAAAAATAAAATGCAACAGCTACTGTAATACTGTCATTCCTCTCATTGGTATACATGCAAGGAAAACAGGAGCTCTTCCTCGGAGAAATTCGTGCACCGAAATGAACATACCAACAACTTAACAAGACCTTAACCTGACCGACAGGTATTCTATTCAGACTGGTCAGGAAGAAGCTGGAGGATGTGTCTTAAAGGTTCATTTAAATCACTGAGGTAAATAAGTAGTAATAATTAAATAAATAAATAAATAAATCTGTGTTTACCCTGGTTTTATCTGAATGAACAGCTACTGTAAAGGACCAGCATATGATCCATGCTGTAGTCCTACAAGATGCTAAGAGTTGTCCCTCCAAACTTTTCTACTCATCTTCAGGTGACTGGAGGATGCCTGAGTATCTCACACTGGTTCTCCAATCCCCATTTCCCCAAAAGCTCAAGTCAGACTCCACCAGCTGCTGAAATCTATGAAATGAATGATGCTTAATACAGACATGAAAGAGATATTAGTTCAGTTGCTGCAGGCTCTGCGAGTACCCCAGCACCAAAGCAGTGCAAGCGCTGAAGTCCATTTTGTTCTTGAACACATACATAGAAAAACAGTCCACGTTTAAGTTTCAGCAGCTGTGAGCACTATTGCAAGCCAGTGATGGAGCTTGTTGATTTAAAGCTAATTTATGCTTCATAAATATGACTGCAGGGTCATTCCCAAACTGTTTTATCCAAGAACAGCTGAAGAAAAGAGTGAAAAAGTGACTTTGGGATCATGCAAAATGAAGTGCAGATTTTCAGGCTGCACAGTGAGCTGGAATAAAACTGTAAGCTGCTTGACAGGGTCCAGAGCACAGCCTAACATCTCCCACCTCACTGCACACAGTCACCCTCAGCCACTCTTTGAGGCATGCAGAGATTATACTCTTCACTAGTGCAGTTTCATTCTGCTTATATTTGTCAGTAAATTAATCCAGCCAGGCTGCTGGACACCTCTGAAATCTAAAATCCTACTTAGCATCCCACAAGTGCATTCAAATGAGATGCATTTTTAGGTGGTCAAAAGCAAGGTTTGTCCACACATTTGTCAGATATATCTATCTATCTATCTATCTATCTATCTATCTATCTATCTATCTATCTATCTATCTATCTATCTATCTATCTATCTATCTATCTATCTATCTATCTATCTATATCGATGTAGATATAGATATAGATAGATATAGATAGATATGACATGTTAATGCATACCGGCAAATAAACAATTATAGACAGAGATAAAAAAGTGTGAAGAATAAACAAGGGCATATTTACAGAAGCGGGAAGATCCACCCTCAACATCTCAAACAGAAGCCCTTGCTAAAGGCATGATGATGTGAAATGTTTGTGATTCTTGAGCACACAGTCAGGAGTGGGCTGTAAGCACTAGGTGTGGGATTTGGGCTTTAATGCTCCACCCTGTTGTGGTGTCAAACTTCTAAGATGTTGAAATCAGAGAAGGTAAACAAATCAGATATAAGAAATATAATATCTAGAAAATTATATGTATTGTTACTCCAAGGACACAGACTGTTAAACTTACTTTAAGGAATTCAAGAATGCTCTTAGAGCATATCACTAGTGTCATGAGAAGATGTGTGAAGAACAGAACGGCCCCCAGAGAAAAGAAACTGAACCAGGGCAGGGTGAATGGGCCTCAACTGTCCAGGTCATATACTTTCCTGAAACCTAGTGAAAAACCCAATAATATTGAATTCAGCCATTTCTAGGAAGCTGGCCAATGCTGAAGAAGGTGATGAAAATATATATCCTACACTTTTTAGCCAAATGCATGTGACAGCTCATTTTTGCTACCCCCTTATCTGTTTTCCTTAGTAGCACCGCTTTGAGGAAAATGAGCCTAACTTCTGAGCTTAACTTTATGTTTTCATCTTTGCCAAAAAACTAGTTGCCTGTCAGTGTGAGACCGTGGAATGCCTATCACCTCTAAAATGTTTGTTTTCTTAACTTCGAGAAATACATGCACACCTGCCCCTTCACCCTTCCTCCTCTTTCTTTCCCACACACATAAGAAAGCAAAAATCCTATGTTAGAATAACATCATTAAGGTTGCAAAGTCAAGCCTGCAGAAATTAGAGAATGTGAAAATTAAGTTTTCCTCTGAACCTTAATTAGCTGAAGGTGGCAGGCACCCTGTGGAAAAAATAGCATGTGATCATGTAATTAAAGACTGTGCCATAATGCCCCCACACAAGGGTGCCAAATTAATGTTGCGCGGGCAAACTTAATTCAAGCAATCCCTAACTTGTTTTGAGTGCTTGACTTTGCAACCTTAATAATGTCCCTTTAATGCAGTTTTGTGTGTGTAATTTTAGACAGAACTATCTTAAAGAAGCTTTTGGTCTGAAATATTACTGTCACTGAATCTGATTTAGGCTCTTATTATATTATCATGATTTCATGGCATTTTAATTTATATTGCATTATTGGGCTGTTAACTTACTTCCACTACTCAATTAGGCTGACAATATTGTTTCACTTCTAATACGCTTCTCTTGCTATTCAACATATTATAATTATTAGAAAGCTATTTATATTTACCTACTGCCAGTTAAACAAGATTCTATTGAGTGTCACCATGTTAGTTACAGACCTTGATAGGAAGGAAATTATCTTAAAACAGTCATATAAACATGTTTATAAACTTTTCAAGCTCATGTTCAGAACATAATAATATAAAATAGTAATAAAAGGGCAGAATAAGTCTACATTTAAGATAAATAGAGTCTGGCATTGATTAGATCTTTGATTATTTGATGGCATACAGTTAAGAATATTGCATGCATGTTTTTATTGGTATCGCTTATAACCTCTCATAACATCATGAACATTTAAGAGATCTTTGTATATTGAATACTTTTTATAATAAATATTTGCATAATTATACCTTTCACTAACATCTGTTTGAAGCAACACCTCTAAATTCAGGTACATAAACTCAGAAAGCTGCATTTGCATTAATGGGTGTGCTTTATTTGAGATGCTGTGAGCTGAAGATATCTAAAATAACCTACACTAGCAAATGCTTTTTAAAATATCTGGTTTTGTCTATGGATTACATAGGACACCAATACAATAAGTTAAGTAGTAATTACTGCGGGGATCCAATCTGATCAGTGTTCTTCTGAAGACTGATTCCTTATGGACCTCATCCATTAGAAGAAAATATTGGGAACAGCCCCTTCTCATTTAATCTTTATTTAATAGTTTAGACAGCAGGCAGGTCTGTCTCTATTTTTTTTTTNAAAAATACTTAAAATGCATCTTTCATCTCGAGGGGCTCTTTCATGACTTCAGCAGATTTAGGCAGCCTGGAACATAACTGTGTTCTTAACAGGAGAAAGGTGAACAGCTTTCGGGGGCAATCTATCCTAAGCCTCCATGTTTGATGAGAATTAAGAAGTTGGAAAATACATTACAGTCAGGGCAGCATCATGAATTTCAGCTAGGCCCAACTTAAATGGTGTCAAGTTTACGTAGAAACAACTTTTTAGGGGATTTAGTCCAAAAGTTCCATACCATGCTATTACAGCATTCAATTCTCTCATTTTTAAGATTAATTTTAGTAGTGCCTTGAGGAACAAAAAAGTTATTCTATCCCTCCCTGGAGTTTTAAACATACACTGCATAATATCAGGTGCCTTCCTCAGTAATCAATTAGCAAAGCTGTACCTGTGTTGAAGGGTGTGTGAGAGGGAGCTTAACCCACCTAATTTTGCAGTGCAAGTTAATAGCTTTCTTCCTCTAATTAATTTTGCTGCTAGTCAGAGCTCACTATAATTGGTATATTCAAAAGCAAGGATTAGCAGAGTGGACCAGACCACTGGCCTGTTTATTTTAGCAGTTTGCTGCTGACAGCAGACAGTTACAGGAATTCAGAGAGATGGTACATGAAACCCTGTAATGAACAGCTGCCATGTAATTTCCTTTAGGCTTATATCTTCCTCAAGTTTTTATGTTTGCTTGCATAACATTTTGCAAGCAAGAGAGAGCTTGGATTTGCAGTAGTCCAGACACAACCAGTTCTTCACCAGAATCCAAAAAAGCACCTTTTTGCAGATTATACAGCTTGAACATACACACCTGTGCTGAACATGGCTACACAGCTGATTATTCAAACCTGGATAATTTAAATTGACTGATTTAAATTTTAGGGAGTATTTTCTTCATCGTCCTTAGGAAATCCTATGCATATGTACTCTGCTATCACTCAGTTCTCCAAACCACATGAACTTCCCAGTATCTCCTCAGTAGTGATGCACAAGGTAGGAGCACAGTGAACACTAATTCTGAATACTAGCAGGATAAAAGGTAGTTTGGGGGGTGGGTTGTCCATTTACTTTAAAAGAGGAAATCCATGAATGCCAATATCACAGAAGGAACAGAAAGCTGATGGCTAAGGCATGTTTTATCACCTCTTTCCCACTGATAGCCACTATTTCCCCTGCTCCACCACCATTTACACTGAGAACACTCCTCCTGATTCTTCTCATCCCATTTTTGATTTTACCTTCCGTGTTTGACCCCAGTTTGACAAGATGTCTCAAACCTATATTTTCAGACGTCTTTAGCAGCCTAAAAAACATCTGAGCTCCACACAAAGGGGTGAGTTGAAGGAAGATCCATAGCTCCTGACCCAAAGAGTAATTTTTATTCTTTTCAGCCTTGTTGCTTTCCTCCTCCCAGCCCCATACCATGTTGTCAACAAAGGAAGTTTTCCATTCTTTTCCACTCATCACCTCTGACATGAACTTGGAAATCTTGTCTATGAGAATCTGCCTGTAATATTCTAGGACACTCTCGAGAAGAAAAATGCAGATACAGCACCTTAGTAATATCTAAAAGACTTTCTTTAGTGTTGTTTTATTTTTGCTATGTTGCCATAAGGGGAAAGAAAAAAAAACAAAACAACTTTCCAAGACAACTTTATGTGGGTAGAGTTCTTTTACTTATAGGGTTTTAGGGGTACAGAATATAAAGGAGTATAAAAGAGTACATAAAGTATAAAAAGAGTATAAAAGAGTACAACACATGTTGGCAAGTAACAGAAAAGACCGGTGCTAGGTTGAACTCATGGCCTCAGGAATACCATGTGAGCTCTTTTCCAAGCACCACCGCTTCAAAACATGCAGAGTAAATTAATCCGAAAGGCGTCCCTTTCATTCCCGGCTGTACACATACCCAGCCAACCCCTGAGCCACTCTGCCATGCCTTACCAAAGCAAACAAGGGACAACAACCTGCCCCTCCCAGGTGAAAGACCCTTTCACCCACAGGCTGGGAACACTGACTCTTGCAATATCTGGGCCCAAGTCAGCTCACCTCCCAACCCACCATAAACAAGGGAGAAACTCCCTTTTGCAGCTGCTCCCTTGCAGTGCTCAGCTACCCCAGCAGCTCATGCTGGTACCCAGTTCCCATTACCGGTGTCGTCTCCCTTCAAGTAGGACTTGAGGTCCTTGAAGTCTGGCCTGGGAGAACAAGGGAGGGGAAACATCTTCTCCCCCCACCTTAGGAGAGCAAGACAGGGAAAACCCCCCTTTGCAAGCAGAGCTCTTCTGAGCTCCCCACCCCCTTTCGGGGGGGGGGAACACAGGGCACCACACCAGGCTGGGCAGCAGAGTGTGTGTGTGAGAGAGAGAGAAATGTCAACAAGGTGTAGAAGCTGGGAAAGCTCTCTATCTATGTGGCAGCTATCTACTAATTTTATAACACTACTCAATTATCATATCTAAAGGTTGCATCCAATCTAAGAAACGTCCATACCCAGAACTTCCCTTGGGACTGCCCCATGGCACACCTCTCCTAGAATTGAGTTGGAGGTCTTAAGACTGTTTTCTTCATCCTTTGTCATCATCTTCACACTACTTTCCCTTATTGGAGCTTCTCCAAGGTTGCTGGGCTTTGCTTTCTTGTTTTGACTAACATGATATCTAATTGTCTTAGCTCTGGTACATGTTTCCCAGGCATGGTGTTCCAGCTATTATCTGACCCTTAAGACAGCTAGCACAGGGTTAGAGATTGATGGCTACTTGAAATGTAAGAAACTACACAGAAGTATAAAAATCCACAAATTCATGAAAACCCTAAGGCATCAGCTATTTTCTAAACAGGCAAAGAATGAAGGCCAAAATCAGTGGATAAAAACAATTTGGTGTAAGACAGGGCACACTGACTTTTAGTAAGAAAAAAAAAAATCCTCTGTTATTTCTTAACAGTAGGAGGGAGACTCAGCTTAGAGTTATGTGCTTCCTTTCATGACAGGGCTCTCATCAGCACTCTGTAAACTGCTGGACCAAATTCTCCACTGTGATTTCATTGGGGTTGTGAGAAAGGAGAATTTAGCTCCCTGTTGATAGATGGCTGGCTGTGTATGTGGGAGGGGGCTGAGGGGAAGGCTGTTAATTAAATTTGAAGGCGAGATTCTGCTCTTTGCAGTTGAATTAAAAATAAAATACCAATTGAAGTTTAATTACTGTCTTTGCTTACTTGTGCATTCAAACTTGAAAGATGACTTCACACTCTGTTTTTAAGCTCCTGTGGCTCAGAGACGATTATGGAGTTTGAGTGCTATGTGACACACAGTCTTATCAAATACCCCATGCTACCACAGAGGCATTTATGCTGCTGATAAGGTAGTCAGCAAGTAAAGTCTCTGGGCCAAATTGAGAGGGATGTTACCCTGCAGCATGCAAATAGGAAGGGGGCCTGCTTTAGGAAACCCCAGTCTCCCCTTGGCCTCGGTTGAGGTAATGATTACTCATTAACCAGTAGCAGTTATTCATTACTGGTTAACTATGAGATAACTATTGCTGTCCTGCAGTGGGAGAAAAGATTTAATTAAGGCTAAATAACAGGAAGAAAACCTGAAAGGACTTCTGAAACAGTGCCTTCTGCTCTTTCTTTTTGTGAAACAGGGATATTTTCCACAGCAAGGACTGAAAGGTTATAGAGTGGATCAGTGCTGTTTCTTTGAGGAAGAGAATGTAAAGGGTTATACTTAAATGATTTTATATTAACATTTGTCAGTTGTATTTCTGGTGGTGCACCTTTGTATTCCCTCTTCTTCCTCCTAAAACACAAGACTTGTGTTATTTTTAACATCATTAAGCATCATTCTAGAAATACCTTATATAGATTGTGTCTGGAATAAGGAGTTTTTTTGATGAGTGTGGTGAGTTTACCCTGTCTGAATGCCAGGTGCCCACCAAAGTCACTCTGTCACTCTCCTCCTTGGATGGACAGGGGAGTAAAAATATAACAAAGGCTAGTGGGGCTAGAAAAGGCCAGGGAGATATCACTCACCAGTTACTGTTGTAGACAAAACAAACTTAACTGGGGGAAATTAGTTTAATTTATTACCAATCAAATTAGAGGAGGGTAATGAGATGGAAAACCAAATCTTAAAACACCTCCACTTCTCCCTCCTTCCCAGGCTTAACTTCTCTCATGATTTTCTTGACGTCCTCCCACACAGTGGCACAGGGGGATGGGGAACAGGACTCTGGTCAGTTCATCACACACTGTCTCTGCTCCTCCTTCCTTCACAGGGGTTGGATACTCACATCCTTCCCCTGCTCCAGCCTGGGGTCCTTCCCATGGGAGGCAATCCTCACAGGCTGCGGTTCTTCACAAACCACCTCCAGTGTGGATCTGTCCCACAAGGGTGGAGTCTTTCAAGAATGACCTCCTTCTAGAGGGTCAGTCCTGTAGAAGCAGTATGGTCTGGTGTGTGTCCCCCAGGAGGTCAAAAATCCTGTCAGAAAACCTGCTCCAGTGTGGTTTACTCTCTTCACAGGGCCCACAGGTCCAGCCAGGACAAGTGCAGGTTTCCCATGGGATCACAGCC
>VWZF01002346.1:278-46216 GCA_013396755.1 Sclerurus mexicanus
ACACGCTCGCAGCCCCCCCCCCCGCCCCCAGCACAGCCCAAGGATTACTCGGCTTTTTTTTTTTCCTCCTCTTTCTCTCCGGCCGGCTCCCCCTTTCCCTCCCCCTCCCCACCCACGCCCTCCCCGCCTGAGAGAGCCACGGGACGTTGTATGTTTGTTTTTCTGCTCGGGGGGCGTGTGGCTTTTTTCCTTTCTCGCCCGCAGAAAGCGAGCGAGCGTTTCCGAGTGCGAGCGGCGCCACTTGCCCCAGTTTTCATGCGAGGTTTTGGGTCATGATCACATCGCCCTCGCTTTCTGCTATAAGAAGTAGTAAGCGCAGCAGCAGCCTCAGCGAGCCCGGAGGCAGTCCCCGCCGCAGCCGCAGCGCCGCCGACCTCGCCGGGCCGAACGGGCACGCTGGGAATACCGGCAGCAGCGCCGCCGCCAAGCCCTGCTTCCACGCCGTCCCCCCCTCGGACCCGCTACGCCAAGCCAACCGCCTTCCCATCAAAGTCTTGAAAATGCTCACGGCGCGGACTGGACACATTTTACACCCTGAATACCTACAGCCTTTACCCTCCACGCCCGTCAGCCCCATCGAGGTAAGGACCTCGGAACCGGCCCCGGCCTCCATCGCTTTCTCCCGTCCCTGCCCGGGCGCTCGCTGTGCATGGCGGCTCCGCCAGCCGCCCTCGGCACTTTCCTGCGCTTTGAAATGCATTTACATCGGGATAGGGGCTTCTTTTGATCTCGAGTTAGTGCGAGGAACTGCTCCTGGGTATTGTTTCCATGTTTACCGGGATAATTTCTCCTTCCTGTGTAAATTAAGTTTTTCTTTTTGCTATTTTGAGCTCTTTTCTTTCTTCGCCTTTTTTTTTTTTTTTTTCCTTTGAGGGGAGGGGTGAGGGAAAGGAAACGACCCGCTCTGGGGTCACGATACGGCCAAGCAAATAAGCAAGCGCTCTGAGTGCCAAACAACCTTGATTTTGAAGACAGCGTTTTGGGTTTGGGGGGGGACACACAGGACGGGACAACACGACGCGGAGAGGGACTGGCGGCAGGATAACTATTTCGGCTCCCCGACTGATTCCTTTCAAGTACCGACACACGTTTGTACTTCGAAGGCCCCATTAGTCCCTTTTCTTCTGTGTCGAGGTTGCCGGTCCCCCCCGCCTACCTCGCTCTTTGCGGGACCGAAACACGAAACGGAGCGGGTGGTGGGAAGGGTGTGTCCGTGGGAATGAATGATTTCATTAAGGTCTCTGCGGAGCGAGGACACCCCGGCTCGCCGGCTAACTCGGGCTCTGTTTATAAATAGTGTCGCCAGGCAGGGTGCAGAAATGCTGCAGTCGCTGTAGTTCACGGGCGGGTTTGCGCGCTCGCACGGCCGGAGCGACGCCGAGACGCCGAGCGAGCTCCGTGGGCCGCAGCCGGGGAGACAGTGGGTGCGGAGGGCAGCTGCGGCGGGCTCGCGGGCATACAAAAATCCCCAGCCCTTTTTAAAGGCTTCATGGAAAATGGTGCATTCAGGGGAGGGGGCTGTCAAGGTGATGAATGCGCACAAAATTGTTCGTTACTTCCAGGCTGTACTCTGCAAAAACCTACGGGACAAGAGTCCTAGGTACTCACTGGGGTTTTCCTTACACCCCGATTAAATCTCTGTCTTTGTGTGTCCTTCTCCTTTCCGCAGCTGGATGCGAAGAAGAGTCCCCTGGCCCTTTTGGCACAAACTTGCTCGCAGATAGGGAAGCCAGACCCGTCCCCTTCCTCAAAACTCTCTTCGGTCACCTCCAATGGCTCCGGAGGCGACAAGGACTCCAAGTCGGGCCCCTTGAAGCTCAGCGACATCGGCGTGGAGGACAAGTCGAGCTTCAAGCCGTACTCCAAGCCGGGCGCGGAGAAGAAGGAGCCGGGGGCGGCGGGCTGCGCGGGCGCCCCCGCCGCGGGGGTCGCGGCCGGGGAGAAGTCGGGATTCCGGGTGCCGAGCGCCACCTGCCAGCCGTTCACCCCAAGGACAGGCAGCCCCAACTCCAGCGCCTCCGCCTGCTCGCCGGGGCTGCTGCCGGCCGAGGGCAAAGGCGGGGAGGACAAAAAGGACACGGAGGGCTGCGGAAAGAGCGGCAACTCCGGCTCGGAGGGAGGCCCGGGCACCACCAGCATCAGCCACAGCCGGATTAGCGTGAGCTGTGCCGGGATTAACGTGGAGGTCAACCAGCACCAGGAGAGCACGCCGGGCTCCAAACCCATCGCATCGGACTCCGCCTCCTCCTGCAGCAGCACCACCGCCACCTCCTCCACCTCCGTCCTGGGCTCCGGCCTCGTGGCCCCCGTCTCCCCTTACAAGCCGGGACAGACCGTCTTCCCCTTGCCCCCAGCGGGCATGAGCTACCCGGGAACGCTGGCTGGAGCCTACGCCGGCTACCCGCCCCAGTTCCTGCCGCACGGAGTGGCTCTGGACCCCACCAAATCCTCCAGCCTGGTGGGGGCCCAGCTGGCCGCCGCCAGCAGCCTGGGCTGCAGCAAGCCGGCGGGGTCGAGCCCGCTGGCGGGTGCGTCGCCGCCGTCGGTGATGACGGCGAGTCTGTGCCGAGACCCGTACTGCCTGAGCTACCACTGCGCCAGCCACCTGGCAGGCGCCGCCGGCGCCTCCTGCGCCCACGACCAGGCCCTCAAGTCCGGATACCCCCTCGTCTACCCCACCCACCCTTTGCACAGCGTCCACTCCTCGCTGACAGGCGCCACGCCGCCCTCGCTGGCCGGCCACCCTTTGTACCCCTACGGCTTCATGCTCCCCAACGACCCCCAGCCACACATCTGCAACTGGGTGTCGGCCAACGGACCCTGCGACAAGCGGTTTGCCACCTCGGAGGAGCTGCTTAGCCACTTGCGGACCCATACTGCCTTCCCGGGCACCGATAAACTCCTCTCCAGCTACCCCAGCTCCTCGTCGCTGGCCAGCGCAGCGGCCGCAGCCATGGCGTGCCACATGCACATCCCCACGACGGGCGCCCCGGGCAGCCCGGGCACGCTGGCCCTGCGCAGCCCACACCACGCGCTGGGACTCGGCAGCCGCTACCACCCCTACTCCAAGAGCCCCTTGCCCACCCCCGGGGCCCCCGTGCCCGTGCCTGCTGCCACCGGACCCTACTATTCCCCTTACGCACTCTATGGGCAGAGACTCACCACAGCCTCGGCCCTGGGGTACCAGTGAGCGCAGGCAGCAGGGCTTTGACACACAACACAACACAGAGTCTAGCGGTAAGGGAAGGAAGCCCTGCGAAACTTTATAAAAGTTGGAAAGAAAAAAAAATCTGACTTTTTATAAAATAGTGTTCATTTGAGGACTGGATCCATGAGCACTGTATTTATTTATGTTAGCTTCAAGCGGGACAACGAATCATAAAGTGCATTACTTAACTGAGCTCAATAGGTAAAAGTGGAACACCCATTGTAGAATATAAATAAAAAGATAGAGGTCTTCTCTTTAATGTTACTTTAAAATTGCTATGATTGTATTGTACGTTCTTATTTAATGTCTCATTGAAACAAAAAAATTTACATGCATGTTTGTTACTAAAAAACAACTTCGCAATTTGTCAGTTATAATTTCAAATTGCAATTATTTTTAAGGTGTATACCCTTGAAAGAGAATTGGTATTTTTTTGTATGTATTCTGGAAGAAAAACAAAAACAATTCTATTCCAAAAACCTCATTTGCCTTATTTTGTTCTTTAAAAGGAACACTTAACTATTTTTAATTTTTAAGTCCACCCTGTGAAAAGGGTTAAGTAAGGTTTACGTCATGTACTAAAATAGACAATGTATCGCTTTAAAGATTAAAATTCCGTATATTTGATGTACTAAAAGGTTTTACTTTTTTTTTTTAAATACGCTTTGATTCTGTTATAAAACCCGAGTAGGTCTTGGATGGAGGCAACTGCTAATTTCTCCTTAAGCGTTTATTCAATTTTAATTAAAAATTGAAAAAAAAAAAACCCAAGTTTTTTTTATTGTAACTCCAGGGCTCTCTTAAAAAATAATCAGACAGAGTTGGGTTTTTTTCCTCTTCAGCACTATTTGTTGGCAGGAAATAGGAAGACTGAGAATCGCTTAAATCTCTTTCCGTTTCTTAAAGCCGGTAAACTTTTTAATTTTTCTGTGTGAAAAATCTGATTTTTAAAACTAGTTTTCAAGTAATTCTTTAGAAAGAAACAGGGAAGGCAAGACTGATTTGTAAAAGCATAAGGCGATTATCTGAAAGCTATTTTTTCTTTTTTACAATGTAATGTGTTCATCCCCTTCAAAATGAAAAGTTCAGAAGCAATTAGGGAAGCACTTTTTGAGCTCATCCAGTTATTTTCAATTTCTCTCTTCAGTTTGCACCGTAGCACAAACAATCATCACCTTAAAAAAAAAAATCGGACAGCTCTGAAAACTCATTTTCTTTAAAAATGGAAGGGATGGGGAAAAAAAAAGAAGCCATCCGTTATTTGGTCCGAGTTTGCTCTTTACTGAAGTGCAGTGCCAAACTCGACGTGTTACCGAGAGGGGCTGCCCCGCCTGCGCTGCGTCTCTGCCTCCCCAGCCGGGCTTCCTTGCGCCCAATGGCCACCACCCGGCTCTGGCTCGTCGTCCTGCATTCAGGTAGGAGCAGGGGCTGCTACGGCAAAGCCACGGCAGCTACCGAAACTGCAGAACAAACCGCTGCAGCCGAGATAATCGGAAAAGCGATACCCAAGCCCGTAAAAGCAATGCCAGCGCAGGGCTTTGCCTCGCGGTGTGCCAGGCGCTTGCACGCAGCGGCTCAGCCGAAGCCGAGTCCCCGCTGCCCCTCGCTCAGCCCCTCTCCCCCCACTGCCGCCTGCCCTCGCCCCGGCCCCAGCGCGAACCGCTGCCGGGGGAGGGGGAGGAATTGCAAGCGGCGACTTTGCTTGACAAATCACTGGCTTTTCTCCCTTGTTCTGGATTCCCCCCACAATATAATTACTGTTCAAAGTTTCCCGTGGTGCCCAGATGCTAATTAGTCTGATACATTTACTCCAGATAATTAGTGGAAGTTAACGTTAATGCGCGAAGGCGAGAAAAGGAGGAACCTAATGGAGCTGCAGCGCTCGCCCGGCCGTCCCGGCAGCCGGCACGGCGCGCTTGCTGGGGCCGGGCCGGGGCCGCGACGGGGCTGGGATGCACACGGGAACACGCCGGGTGCTGGGCCGCGGTACGGCTTTTTTGGGACGCTGTCCGAAAGTGGCACGGGAAATGCTTTGTGCTTTAACCAAATGTATTTTCACTCCCCCCGCCTCCGCCGGCCTTAAATGGAAAAGGGACCATTGCGACTCTCTGCTTTAGGGAATGTAAAACGAGCTCTCGTTATGAACTGATGAGTTAGAAAAAGGGAGGAAAGGGCAAGACTGTTAACTGCACCAAGTAAACTTTAGTAATAAAATAGGAAGAGGATACAAACACAGCAAGTAATCGAAAGAAGTGCTTCTGGGGTCGGGGGAGATGGTGATAGAGGATTCATCCAGCGAGTCCGAGAAAGGCAGAACAAGCTCGCAGTCCTCTCCCTACGCCGCAAGCCCCCCGCCCTCTCCCTGCAGCCCGGCCAGACTGCCCTCCCCGCTTCGCTCTTTTAAACTACTCTTAATTCGAGGAAAATTACATTTCAGGCTCCATCTGGGTGTGCAAGCAATAATTACAGATTTGCCTCGAATAAAACACACCACCATCGCCACGCTCCTCTACTATTCATGTATTTTACAATTACGGATCTCTAACAGCTGCAGCTCAGACTTCGCTAGCCAAACCCCATCGGCCATCAGGTGCTGCAGGGACGATTTTGAAAAGAGCGAGGGAGGCATTTCTGTGTCCTGGAACCCTAACTACAGTTCTGTGGATTTCAGCTCTTAAAAGTTATACACAAAGATTGCTGATGTAAGTGATGAAATGAACACTTAATGTTGTTATTACTGTTTTGCTCAGATACTGTCCCGGAGATTAAAGAAAAATTAAAATAGCTTATTTTATATGTCGAGTGGTGGTAAGGAGGTCTCTTCCAGGCTTGTTAAGTATTTGACCTGGCAAGTGCCACCTAGGATTTTGATATTAATCTAGGAAATTCGCCTTTTTTTCTAATAGAGATTGACTTATGGACATTAATGTTTTTAGGTAAAAGGACTGCATTTGTTATTCCTCCCCTCCTCCCCGTTCTTACTAACTGGATGGGTTGTGGATTTGACAGCAGCCGCTGGTCCATGCCACCGAACTAAAATAATTTCACAGTGAAAAACCAGCTCGAGAGGACAAGCAACAGAAGGGCAAAACCCATCAAAACCCGAAAGTGTGATCAATCTGACCAGAGTCAGGCATACATTAGTTTAAATTAAACAGTTTCGTCTCCCTCACAAATCTTTTTTGAACATTAAAGATAAACTCATGTAATATTTAAATCAACTCTTGTCAGTTGCTAAGTGCAAATGAAGAACCAAAATAAAAATTAATGCGTTTCCATCCCCTCTAGAAAGCTTACTCTGGATGCCACTTCGACAAAATACTTCTGATAAGCAACGCTTAGAAAAGAAGGGTCCTGTTTATCTTATCTATGGGGAAAAGTAATTAAGGTAGTTTTATGAAACAATAAAACACCAGACTCCACAGACAGCAAAAGAGTCTCTGTAATATATCTGAGTCTATATGGGCATATGTATCTTGGCTTATGTGTACAAGCTCACACCAAACATGTGCATCTACGTTTGCTCGCCTGATTTTAGAGTGCAAAATATATGCTAGAGCTAAAATACAGGGATGCCTTTAGCGCGCGAAGATTTTCCTCAGCGATAAGAGACTCCATTTTCTAAGACCGGAAAGTCTCACACCGCCCATCCACCACCTTTGAAGCCACCCTCAGCGCAGCCAGCAAGGTATGCTCAACGTGGTGACTGGGGCTGACCCTCCTCTCTAATCCGAGGTTTGTAACGATTTGCCCACACCTACAGTCGAAATTAACCAGGCAAAGGGAATCCTGGGAGGCCCAAAGTTTCCGAAACAGAAGTAAATGTGCATTCCTATTCTGCAAAAACATTGATCAAACTTCATTCTTTCATACTTAGAAAAGACGGAGAGCAATGCTGCCTTGTTTTAGTACTGTTAGCTCTCACTCTAGTCTGTCAGTAGAGCACAGTTTAGGATATTTTGTTGTCTTTTTATTTTTTATTTTAAATTTTAGTTTGGTTTGTTTGTGTGTTTACTTTTTTTGTTTTGTTGGTTCGTTCCGTTTTGGGTTGTTTTAAATTACGAATCTAAAGTGGAAAATCTCTGGAGTTACTAGCATCAAATCTCCTTTCCATACAGATTTTTTGGTATAATTTCGGACTTTTCTAACCACATGCTGAGACACCCCGTCACCCCCGATTCTTTCTGCACCATGAAGCATAGCCCGCACTGCTTCACGAACAGACCTGAAGCAGGCAAGCAACCAGTCCTGATCAGAGGTATCTAATCCCTGCCAAATCTCTTTTTCAGATCACTCATAGAAAATTCGGGGCAGACTACCTTTTTTTGTTTTTTAAGGTAAAATTTTTTTGCACTGTAGCACAGAGGTGTCAGAAGAAAAAAGACGGACTCTGAGGCCGTATGCTCTCACCTCTTTGGAGGTGGAATGCTTTGGCAGCAGAGACGTGTTTGAAATTTGAGCAGATTATACATTTGAGCTTGTGCATAAATGCTAAAAGACTGTCCTAATGCTGGATATTTCTCCATCAACATCAACCAGGTGCTGCTGCTGCAAAAATCCCACCTCTGGCCGCTTGCTCTGTGCGTGTGTGCGCGCACAGCAATGCATAGACTTTGTTCTCTCTTCATGTCTGAAATTCATCAACCTCTCCCCACTCCCAAGCTTCCCCCTCCTCGTCCCCTACGTGAAAAAGAGCGAATCCGTTCAGGCTTTGAATATTGTAAGGAGCCTTGTGTGTATTTTTTTTTTTAATCTTCAAATGAATTAAAGACAACCTGACAATGCTGTCATCTGTCTTCAACGTCACATCAAGGCAAGAAATAATGATAACAGAGCAGTAGAAAGACGCCCACTGAAACCTGAAGGATATATATACACACATATATATACACACACATATATNGAGCGCGCCCGGCTCGGGCTCGGCCCCGGCCCGATAGCCATCGGTGGTTCGGGGCATAGGGACTCTCTGATCTAATCCGGAGAGAAGTATTGCACTACAAATGGATTTACCCAGATAAAAACAGATAGGCCGGACTGGAAAAAAAACACCCAACACGTGGTGTTGTTGGCTGGGTTTGTTGGTGTTTTGTTGTTGGTTTTTGATTTTACTTTTTTTTTTTAATCATNCTTGAAACAGTTTGAAAGAGAACAAAATTAGATTACCGCTCTAAGGCTATCGCACTAAGAACGTGTGGGATTCTTTTTTTTTTTATGTATGTGTGTCTAAGTACTTCATCTTTTCTGCCTTATTTTGTGAAGCGCGTGCTACTCTATCCAAACCACTTCTGTGGGATCGGGCAAGACGACGAGCAGGCACATTCCTCGTTTCCAAACTGCCACGACCAATGGAAGCACAAAAATACCTCCCCTCCCCCGTTTCAGGTTCACGTTCCAGTTAATAACAATTGTTACTGCTCTCCTGAGGCGCGGGCCAGAGCGGGCACGCTTTATGCGGAGGCGCGGGCGGCGCAGCTCGCCGAGGAAGAGGAGCTGCTCCCCGGGAGGAAGAGCAGAGGGGCTACTCCCCTTTGTCTCCGCGGCCCGGGAGGTCGGGGCGCGCTCCCGGCCGCCAGGCGGCGCNGCTTGTAATCTCATTCGCTCTGAAGGGTAAATAAATTGCAGTTGTATGAAAAACAATTGGTGCTACATGTGTTCATAACAGATGGGATCTTATCACAGTTTAACTGTAATAAATTCTGACTTCTGAAAATTGTAATCTTTACTCCATGCTGGATGTCTTTTCCACTGTAATAATAGGGCTACAAATTCCTGAGAGCACGAAGAAAAGTTTTCGGTGCTAGGGTTTCTCAAGAGCCAGTGCATGCTCCTGAAGCCTCTTCACAACTGTCTCTTTCAAAGTTTAAGTGAAAACGCGTCCGAAAATCAAAAGAGAGAGAAAACTCTGGCGCATAGGGAAGCAAACAGCTGATCCTTCTACCGTTACTTACTAAGGCTGATGATAACAGCCCTTAAAATACATGCAGAAAAACTAAGAATGAGCTTCCTGTGTAGAGAAGCCCTGGCAAATGACAGATCACGCTTTGCTTTGCGAAGAGAGAATGTCAAAAGAAGAAACCGAGCCCCCGAGGAAGCGGGAACCAAACTTTAGATTAATCCCCCTGCGCTTCAGTTCACAAAATTAAAAAATAAATTTGAATAACCACTGAAAGGATAAAATTATAATAATAAATTGTCCATATTCACTGAGGCTGCGGGACTAATTATTTTCACCATCTCGGCTTCCCATTGCTGTTTATCAAGTCGCAGGATAAATGCTTGTAAATCCATTACATTTCCATAAATCCTTTCACCGCTTTCTTTTTGGCCAATGCTGTGGCAACAGTAATTGATTTTACTGCACTTTCTGAAATCACTGTTTATTAAACTCAAGCAAGTTCGCTCTGAAAGCGCTGGATTTTTTCCATCGACATATCAAACCCTTGAACGGGAATTAGTGAGGCTCTAGTCTCTTTTTTCCCCTACTGTGATCCTGATGGCAAACGCGAACTGCAAATTACAAGTTTGTAATAATCTACGCTGTTACAGAAAACAGCTCCTTTATCGCTGGTGAAAAATTAGTCTAAATCCAAACACCACCTTTTCCCACTGTTTTTAAACGGGGGAGGCATGAAATACTAGTGGACGATGGAGACCAAACACACTAAGAAATGCTTTGCAAGCCTTTAACGTTACTGGGTGGACAGCAGTTATTTTTAGGAAAGGATTTTGGATGTGTAACTAGAAGTTCAATGCAATTTAGAAATGAGTACACAACCTTCGGGTTTCTAAATCCTTCTCCCTTTTTCCTCCGTCATCTTAAGAAAACTGGACTCAACCAGCCTTAAACAGATTAATGATTTCTCACTTAATATCAGCTGATTTCCAGCTCCTTTACCTGTCACGCTAGCCCCCTGATCATTATTTAAAAGCGCTAAAAGCTGACGCTTATGTTTAGAGCTCTGCCTGCGCTCCACGCCGCACCTGGCTTGTGCGGCCCCAGCGCTCGGCAGGGATCCCTCGCCCCGGAGGGGCCGGGCGCTCCCGGGGCGGCGGCACCTTCGCACAGCCCTTTGCCAGCTGTGACCGTCAGACCTAAACAGCAGCGGCCCCTCCGCCAGCAGGGTGCTGGGGAGTCACCTCGAGGTACTTCAGTGGCTCAAGAGACTCGTAAAACGCATAGGGGTAATCACTGTAGATCACCGAAGACACGCAAAACAGTCTGTTTCAGGTAGGACAGCAAAACGTCGGTAATTATGAACCTATCCTTCACGTTACAAGTTCAGCGTTTGTACCCTATCCTTGGCTCGCCCAGCCTTTTTAGTCACATAAGCTGCTACCCACGAAGACGTTTTGCAAAGGTAAACGCATCAGTTTTTAGTCATTATTCACACTAGGAGGAAGAAAGGAAGGAGAGTGAAGGAAAGCCCGAGAGACGCTCCCTGCCTGCGCCTCGCCCCCGGGGCGGCAGGCGGGCAGCCTGGGCAGGGCTGGGGCCGGCCCGAGGACCTGCTGGGCACCTCCGCGGGGCCCCCACGGCCGAGACGGGGTAGGAGAGAAAGGCCGGAGCATATCCCTGCTCTCTACCTTTCTTCTGTGTGGGACACGACGGGACAGCGCTGCAGCTCGGCACCCCGGCCCGGGCAGTCACCTCGGGGCACTGCCGGCAGCACCCGGCCAGGAGCACTCGGCTTTCTCAGGCTAAAGCATCCTGTTTCGACAAGGGCTACTCTGGTGTTCATCTGCTGTCATAGCTTTAGAAGAGTCAGTTCGACTGGGACAGACAGCCCTGGTGTGAGGACACACATTCTGTGCAAGGGAAGTGATTCCACTGCTGACACCTTTTCAGCCATCACCAGACCTAAAGCTGCAGCTGCAATATAATGGTTAGTTTCACTAAAGTTGGTAAGCATCAGCCAAGATTCTCAAACACACCAATCTGTTTTAGAGTTGTGGGGAAATGCCTCCCCTCTTGTAAAATTTACAGCCCTTAATCTTCTCTTTGTGGAGATGTATTTTTTTTTTCCTATCAGGAAAGATCAACTGCTACCATCATCTGCTGCAGTCTTTATCCATGCTTGAAGTACTTTGTCTTGAGGCAGAGGAATATGTATCAATTCCCTGATCTGAAAGGTTTCAAACCCATAATCTTCACTTTGTACTAGGATTCCTCATCACCTGGCTATTCTAATGTGGGAAAAATCTCCATTCACTCCTTTGAAGGCATTTCACTTTGCATAAAAATGCATTGAGCCAGAGGGAAAGAGTAGGAACAAGACTATTTAGTCTACTGGTTATGATGCTTGCCAAAACCCAGAGCTCAGGTCTCCCAGTCAGTGCTCAGATACAATACGTTCCCACCTAGTCTCTCTTTGCCCAAGAAAAAGCTTTAAACATTCTATACAGAAAAGGTAAGACTTGCAACATGTCCCTTCCAACTTAGATGCTAATTAGACGAGATAAGAATCCTACTCTTCTCCAGTGGAAGAGGAAAAAATCCAAATCTGTAGCCACTGAGTTACTAGATAAAGACCTAACTGAATTGGAACCTTTCAGTAACAATTTTTTCAAAGAAAATAAACCCCCCCACGGCATGTTAGGTGACAGCAAGCTTTGCCTGATAAGGCTTTAGTAAAAAGCAAGGTTTTCCACTGTATGCATTGATTATAAAGCAAAGAAAAGCTGGTTCTTGTAGTAGAGTTTCTGGCTGTGCAAGTAAAAATATTTCTCTTTGGCCTGTATTTTTGTTAGTTTGTCCCACCCTGTATGTAGCCACTGGTGACCATCCTCTCTAACCTGCTCCCTACTACTTAGATCAAACTACCACAGAAATTCACTGATGGAGACCAAAACAAGGCCAGTCAAAATCTTACTTGTCCCTACATATTTTTACAACAAGGTTAAGTTAATTTCGTCAACTTCTAAAGAGAAAAATAATTACCATATAGCCAGTTTCCATCATGAAATACTTGAGCTCATGAGTCTGGGAGCAGTCATAAGATTTTTTTGGTCCAGCTTCCGTTTCCAATTCCCCTCCCTTTGCAAGATTACAATTTTTTTAAATATGTATTGCACCAGCAGGCCCAAGGAACGTGTTTCAGATAAAACAGATGAGTAGAAATAAATGTGTGTGTGTAGGGGGAGTATTTTGTTTTATTTATTTATTTAAGAAGGATCAGCTGCTAAATACATTTCAGTAGAGGTGTCAAACATTTTATGAAGAGAGCCAATCACATTTATAATTATGGTTTTCAGGCTGACTTTACTGAGTTAGGGTAAAATGTTATGCTTGATCAAAAGCAGATACCCTACACACATCAATAGGTTTATAAAAAGATTGAGAAAGGAATTTAGACCAGATGGAGTAGCTAATTTTTCTAGTTTAACTGTATTATTTGGTTGAGAAACAAGCGGTTGTTAATGTATCTACAAATCAGGTACTGACAAATTCTCTGAGAAAACTGGCTGCTCAAAGTGCCACAATCTTGCTCTAGAGTTACATTATCTGGGAGAATGTTATAGCAGGTCTTACCTCCACAATGAACAGTCAACACTTAATACTATTTTAATGTACCTATTTCTAAAGTAACTGAGTAAGAATGGTACAATTTCCTACATGTAGATACTACCAAAGTAAGTAAAAATATTGCTTAACTCTACCCCTACTGATCATTATACCAGTACGGTTTAATCCCTATTAGAGAAGGTACTTGTGAATTATCATAGCTGTGTATATACCAGGTCACAGGTTATGAAAAAAGCTAACTCTGCAAGGGAGAAAATATTTATTCTAACTAAAACACTTAAACTTGTATAAACATGGTGTTCCACATGGTTAATTGTGTTTGCTGCTTAATGGGATTGTGTCAATTTACATTTATACTTTTAAGCTATGAAAACTTGCACACACCCTATGTCCACAATGTAATGTGAAATTCTAGTCAGCCTGAAATCAGTAAAGTTTTCTAGCAATCCTAAGAAAGGCAGGATTCGTCCTGGGACAAAAGAAGCTCTAAAGCTTGCAAATGCTAATTCCACAGATAAAAACTAAATACATGTAACACAGTTGTGCAATTCATGACAATTTGGGAAGGGGCTTAAGAGTACCTTGGAGCAAAGTATGGGAATTTTGCTTTTCTGTCTGTGATGAGAAGATTTAGATGACAAAATCTGAAGTGATCATGCAAGGTACAGTAGTAGTAAACAGGCAAAAGAGAAAACACTGAACACCTATATGGAGCAGAGTAGGTTTGGCCATTGTAGCACAGACACAGTCAGCTTGGAACTGATGCCTGTCAAGGTAATAAGAGCACGGGGAGTCTAATCAGCACATTTGTCTGAGCAGTCATTTCTCATGTTTCACCTCAAGAAATTGCTGTATTTCAGTGATGGGCAAGATACATGCATTTCAACTTTGTGTATGTTATTTACGCAGAAAAGTCTTATCCAGGCCTTTTCCCAAGAAAAAAGAATGGAATAACATTTTTACTTCACTAAAAAAACCTCTTTAAAATTCCTTTAAATTAGTAAGAAAATAAAGGAAAATGTCAGGTTATAGAGGTCTGGTTTTGTTTTGGTTTTATGCAGAGCACCTCTGAAAATATCTACATTTGTTGTGATAGCTAGTAATCTTGGATGAATCAAAGCAATAAAAACTAAATTACTGCATAAGTAATTTAGCTCAGTTTTCATATGCACAGATACACAGACTAGTTTACACACTAACTTAAGTACCAGCAGAATAAGGTAGTGAGTTTTCCATCTTGAAAACAATTATTACATAAGAATGTTATTCAATCATCTAATAAACGTTAATCTCCTTTGTGCAATATTATTCCAGTCTTTTTGTTGCAGACATTAAAATGAGGATGGGCATATTTCTGTGAAGTCTCTTTTGATGTATTTTGTAATAGTTTAATTCTAGGAAAAAATATGTTGTGAGCTTTAGAACAGATAAAAGGAAACTATACTTTCCACACCCACATCACAAGCTGTCCTTAGGAATGCAAGTACATACAATTCTGGAAGTGTAATAATCACCATCTTGCTCATTACCTGGGACCTCCAGGGCTGAATCACAAACCTTTACACCTCAAGTTAAATATCCTAGCAAGCAGCTGTAGCATATTCATATCCGCTGTTGTCCAGATGCAGCCACAGAGTGGGAGGCATAGCACAGTGAACAGTGGGCTGCACATGCACACCTACTCAAAAGCAAGTTAAAGATTGGCTAGAGACTAATCCATTTTATAGTCTAAGAAATTGATTTTCAGAGAAGCTGAACTACAGGTGCTCAAGTCTGTTAAAAAAAATCAGTTTAACTCTGGTGGTACTATTAGCAGGGGGTTCACTGCAGCAGAGGAAAGCATGGGAAACATTACCTTAGATTCTGGTATTCCCTAAATCAGGGTCCATTGTGTGCAGCATGACACAGTTATTCTTTTCCTGGAGCAATGTCTAAGGACATTTATTTATAACCACAAAACTAGGGACAAAACGGACTACAAATGTTAATCCATAGCAGTGACATTCAGTTATGTTTGGATGTAATGTACAATACCCTTAATCAAATCCTCATCAGACCAATAAAAGGTGACAAGATGTATTATATCTATATTACTGATAAGTAGTGAAAATACTAGAAATTATCCAGTTGCAGAAGTCAGCTCTGGACTAGGTCAGACAAAACTGATTCAAGTTAGTCAGGAGAACAAATTAAGTATGGGGGTCTCTCTAAATGTTTAAGTCTCAGAAGGGTAAACTCTGGTATAATGATGTCAGCTGGACTGAGGAGCTAATAGATTGAGTAGGGAGCAAAGTCTTACAAATACTTCACATAAATAGTGTTTAAGTGGTCAAGAATCTACATTCTAAACACAGTAAAAAGAAAAAAGAAACCCAGAAGAAGGTACTCCAGGCCTAACTGGATGCACTACCACCTCAAGAAATACGTTACATATGAAAAAAGAAACACAAGGAACACATGGGAAAAAAACACTTTTGTGTGCTCATTGGTATTTAACTGAGAAGCATGGGATGAAGAAGGAACTGCCTAGAGAGGAGCTGTGTTAGGCTTTGCAAATGATATTGAAATGGATGAAGATTTTTTTTTTAGTTACATAAGTGAAAGAAAGAGATTAAGAATAATACAAGCATGTTCCCAACCTCAAACTGATACCTTGCATTTATTTAAATAAAGGCAATACTGAGCACAGAGTGAAAGGGAAACAGCTGATAGGAATGACACTAAAGAATAAATATCAAGCAAGGTAGAAACAAAATCTAATCTTGTGTAGCCCCAAACTCAAGGAGTCTAGTTAATCTCCACTCCAACTGATAATTCAAGAATATGAGAGCACAACAGTACCAAGGACTTTCTACCAAATGTAAAACAGAATTGACACAAAACAAATAAAGAGTAATATAAGAAGTATTGCAACATTAATAGGATGACTCTGCTAAAATACAGTGACTGTGGGTTACCAGTGTATAGCACCTGGTGCAACGTCCCACACCTTCACATGATAGTATTGCTTTTCCTTGTCTTATTTGGAAGAGCTCACCTGAAATACTGCATACAGTCTAGTCACCTGCACTCAAGAGATTAACTGAAAATAGAGCAGGGAGAATAGAAGAACTGGTAGAAAGATGAGGGCAGTGTAAAGCTTATTTTATGAAATGAGATTAAACAAGCTTGATTTGTTTAACAAAAGCTGAGAGAGGATAGGATTGCTAACTGTTAAAAAGCTGAGAGAAGAAAAAACCAAAACAAGGAGTATTTCATTTAAAAGAGAATTTTGGCATGAGACCAAATGGACTTTAGCTGGCCATAGTTCATTTTTTTTTAAGTGTATGGTGGTAGCTCATTGTTTTTGAGCCTACCCCAACTCAGCTCCAATGGCAAATGACTCATCAGCAATGTTGCTAAAAAAATCACATTCTGTAACAGCCATCCTCTGGGAATAGTGGGAATAAACCACACAACTGTTGTTAAGATGGAGCACAGCACACTTCAAAAACAAATTATCCAGTGTGATGGCTGCAATAAGGAGGGGAAGACTGGAAAGCCCAGCAAGTGCTGTTCTGTTCCAAAGCCTTGTAGGGTGGAGGAATTGGTAAATAAGATTAAATCTTCCATGACTAAATAACTTTTGTGACAGGAAGAACTGTATGGTACCAGTGGCTAGGTAAACAATAGTCTAAAAACTGTCTATTTTTCCTTCTAACACTTAAGGAGCTCCAGCTTGTTTTTTAACAACACAAGAAAGTTGCAAAACAACCAGTTAGAGACAACCATATTACACATCAAAGAGCTACAAAACTCCTTTCTGAAAAGGAAAGCCACCCTGACAAAACTATTACTACATCACACATGTCAGCTTTTATATTTTTGAACAAAATAAACCTGCCAAACAGAATTTTTCCTTAAAAAAACCCACTATACTGCAAAATACATAAATAACAAACAACCTAAAGGCTACTCTGATATAAAAATTAAAACCCTTTGTTTTAAAGGAAAACAGATACTTATAAGGAAAGCTTACTTCCAATAGCAAAGAAAACAACAATTGACCCAAGGAAGACTTACACAGATACTGATTTGTGAAGGGATTTTTCTCAATATGCTTTAAAAAGGTCACAAAGAAGTTAAAGTGGCATCAAACATTCCTCAGAGAGAAAAGAAACCAGTCTAAATTATTCTGCTGAGGCACTGACCTGCTCGCAGTGCTGACGGGTGCTCCTGCCGCTGACGCACAGGACCCTTCCCACAGGGCCAAGGTGTCAGGGGCACCTGAGGGTCAACCTGCGCCTCCCTCACAGCCCTGCCTCCGCCAAGCAGAAAATAGCTGCTGCTTCCATCGTCCCAGGCACCAAAATGTACCACAAATGTACCCCAGCAGGCATTTCTGCCCTTCTGAGGAGGAGGCCACGGTGATGAGGGTTGATCTTTCCCAGGTGAGCAAGTCAAAATGCACAGTTCCTCTCAATTTGCCCAATTAGTGTTACTCAGTGCCCCAAGCTGGGGATGGATGTGGTGACTCTGCAGATTTCTGTGAGGCGGCCGTAAATTCTGGGAGAGGCCTCAGTGGCTGGGCCAGGTGTTTTACACCTCAGGCAGGGTTTCCTCACATCAGTAAGTGGGGAGGGACACACACATCCTCCCCCTCTCCAGATGCCATGGCTGATCCACATGTGCTTTGGGTCTTCGCTGCTGAGGGCAGGTGCTGTGGAACCTCCTTGAAGCCTGGGGGGTGACAGGGAGTCAGGGCTGCAGACCTGGCGGACAAAGCCCAGCTGCCGGTCAGCAGTGCCCGTCAGCGGTGCCGGCCACCTCTGACACGTGTGGCACCTGTGGCTGCAGGAGCCAATGAAAGTGAAGTGGCCATTTTATGTAGTGAATAAAGTGCTGGTGACATGCCAGCCCAGAGGAAAACTGCAGGTCTAAACACCCCACATGCTGGTTAGTCTCCTCTTTCCAGCCAACTGAGGAACCCTACATTTATTAGGATGAAGGAAGGGTGCTTTGGATTGCACATGTGTTGAGTATCCCACATATACAAATGAGACAGCCAGGCCTTGGTAATTCCTCTTTTCCTGTGCAGTTTTTACGTTGAACGCTGTGGAGCTCCTGCTCTCTGAAATTAATACTGACATTGTGCAAGCAGAGTGACACAAGTATGGGTTGCACCATTCCTCAATAGATCTTTATTTTATGTGCCATATATCAGAATAGCTAATAATTGTTAAGGCTGATGATACATATTTAAAGAACAGAAACATACATGAAAAATGAGGAATTCTCCTGTTCACCGGTCCTATTTTGGAAGTCTAGAATGACCTCCCCAGCAAGAAAACCAATGGGTCTTGAGCTTGTGATTCTGAAAAATGTTATCACTGAATGTTTGTGTAATGCCTGATATCTATAGTCTGCTGTGACATTAAACAAGGATGCAGACTCCTGCCCACAGCACATAAACTGTAAATGTGATAACAGAACTGACCTCTTCATTCCAGTCTCCTGGTGGAAAGACTAGGTTAAAAAAAAAGCTGATCCATCCATCTTCATGGGCTCCTCAGGAGTTGCTCTGCTGAGAATACAATTGGGACAAGTTCATGTTAAACATGCCTGAACATCCAGCACCACACAGTGTCTTATGGACTAGAAAGTAGCCATTTAGTGACAACTTTCAGGTATACTTGATTTAAAATATATACTTATTAATTAAAAAGATGCTAATAAGACCATTCAGTCTGTACTTAAATTGTTAAAACCTGTATTAGAGAAGAATGTTGGGGGTACAAAAACTACACAAAGTAGAATACAAACAATTTTAACTACATATTAAGAATTCCAACTCATATTTTACATCATGAGCATAGATTGCATAATTCATTAATCCTGTCTCTTCCTTGAAGTGTATATCTTGCTATTTTACTTCTCTAAAAAGTAACCACAGATAAAATCAGTAACAGAAATAAATGATAGAAACGTAACAGTGGAAGTTCTGGGGCTTGGACATTAATGTTTTATTAAGGGTTTGAGACAGCACTCATGACAGAACTAGGCAAACACAGGTGACAAACACAAACAGTGTGAAGAAAAGAAATCCTTTATGGGTAAAAGGTCTAACATGTGAGGGTTTTTTACTGAACTAAAACAAAGATTTTTCTTTTTTTTCCCCCAAAAAAGAAAAGCAATTTGACTTTTTTCTCCTGGACTCATATATAAGTTGACAGAGCACTGCCACATTCAAAAACTTTTTCTTGTGGCTTTTTGGCAAACAAGTGAAGAAAAAGGTATTCCTTCTCTGCATAGCACTCATTAGTTTGCTAATTACATTGAACACAAAATATGAAGGATATGTGGTTCATAAAACCTAAAGGACATGGAAATAGTAGGTTAATAAGGGTGGGGACTTGTAGAATTTATGCTTATTGGCAAACAAATGTGACATTTTCAAATCTGTCAGCTGCATTTAGTAACAGAGATACAGATTTCCTGTAAATGCAAGCAGAGATAGACTGACAATTCATGTACATGCAGAGTTGTGATGATTTGACTAAAGGCTTGACTGCATATGGAATTATTCAAGAATAAAAGCAGCATTCTTAATGAGTAACATCTCATGCAGACATGCTTGTTCTAGAATGCAAACTAGAATAAGGTAATTATGTTATGTGATAAGCTTTTATAAGCAGAATATTTTTGTGGGGCTGTGACAATTAGGTTTACACTCTGCCTCAGCCCAAAACAATTTTCAAGTACAGTAATATCTTGAAACTGAATTTTTAAAGACCTCTTCATTAAAAATTCTGGGAATCCCTTCAAGGCTTTTTCTTTTTTTTTCTGTTGCAACTAATTTGTCTTAGTTTGATTGAGAACAGATTTTAAATACAAGAAATCATTGTAGATTTCCTGTACTTTTCTTACAAATTTCATGTAATCCAGAGTCTTACCTGAGCTCAAGCCTCTGAAAACTGGATTTATGTGTGGCTTGAACTCATGTGCTATCATTTTAGCTATCATTCTGACTTAACAGTTTTCCAGTGTCAGTTCCACAGTTCCCTAGGGTGAGGATTTCTGGCCTTTTTGCTTACTTATTCCCACACTCCTCTGCATCAGATTCCACATCTTCCAGCTGCCTGTGCATCTGCAGTCTCTGGTCAGATGTCTCTGTGAAATGTTGGGAGGGTGGAGAACCACACAAGAGTTCCTATTGCTTTCTGGTGTGAATAGAGCAGAAAGTGTCATTTCAGGAGGGACGTCTGCAATGGTGCTCTGCATGAAAATTTGTGCAAGAAACAGCAAAAGATGTGATAAAATAGATTATTAGTCTTTAGGTTGAAAGAACTAAAAATTTCAGCATCAAATCCTCCATAATAAAGTGACCAAAGCAGTTCTAAAATGTATCTATTTTCTGTCTCTGTTGAAAGGACTGTCAATGTCCTACTTTCTCCTTCCTCACCATGAAGATTGCAGTGAAAAGTCCTTAACAGCACAGTGTGTTTTAGGACACAAAAGGAATGATCCAAGGCAGAACTGGGAAATGTAGACTAATTGATCTATACATTGGAGAATTTTTGGAAATGTGATTCACAGAGTCGTTGTTTATGGTGTATCACACTATGAAATACCTTAACCTCATAAGGGAAAAAGGCATTCTACTTGCTCAGCACCACTCTTCTTACATCATAACCTCTAGCCTGCAAAGTTGAAGTGGGCCCAGATGGCTTCCAACCAAGGTACCTGTTTTTAAAATCAGCTAATTATTTTTAGCTATACTTAAATTGATTACTTAAAAAAATAGAAAAATCAAAGTTCTATCTAGAGGAAAAATGTATACATACTTATTCATACACTTTCACTGTATAGCTTTGTCTTACTGCTATACTGTGAAATGCAGTTTCATTAGTGCTGGCTTTATGGCATAATCCATGCTGTCTCACGGTGGGTTAAATTAAAGATTAAATTAAGAAGTTCCTTAGTGTCTTGTGCCACTGGTTTTTCCCTTTTCAGAAGGGAAAAATGGAGACTGTGATTAGTATAGTATAGACACAATTTTAATGTTTCTACACTGCCAATTTTTAATAGTTGAGAATTTTTCACAGAGGAGAAAAGTGAAGACATCAGAAGATTTTGTGCAGGTCAAGCATGGCCTGCTCTGTAGTGTCCCCTCCTATAATTAATCTGCTAAGCAGACAGCAGCAATGGAGAATCCTTTTAGTATAGGTGCTGTCCAGCTATAGAACTGCAAAACCTTAGGTCTAGGGATTAGCATTATTTTAGGAATGATGGAGGGAAGCCTGCATCCAAGGCTTTGCTAATCTAAAATAGTAGTAATATGTCAGCCTTTTAGTCTGATCTCCTTGTGGAAACGTCACATCTGACAGTATTTTTGGTTTCAGGTGTCTTAAATCTACAATAATTACTAGTCTGTCTGTGAGTTAGTAAACTGGCCTGAAACAGCTCTTTTGGAATGATCAAAGATGAAATGAAGAAATATTAATTATGTAAAATTATGAACTTTTGGCCTTGCAAGCTGCTTAGTGTAGATGGAAAGACTTTTTCTGTCTTTCCAGTAATTAAAAAAAACCCCTTGTTGTTTTCATGTTTTGGTAGGACTTTCTACCTTAACTAGACATGAGACAAACACTCAGATTACTGTAGAGCAGATGGGAAGCCAACAGGGAAATTTTTCTCAGATGAACTATGGGAGAAATGCCTAAAGACTTGTAATGCAGATTGAACCAGCACCTCTCATTCAGTGAAGAATCGAAAAGTGTAAAAGAGAAAGAGAAAAGTGAGAAAAGAGGGATGAAACTGCAGCCCCTTCATTCCCTGGTGCTGAGCCAGAGATGAAGGAGCAGAACTGATGGCAGTTGTAGTATTAACTACAGTCCCACCAACTTAAATGACTGGATGCTGCTCTAACATCCATGAGTATCTGGGGGTAGTCCTTCACACTCACAGCTGTGCAGTGACTGACAGATGAAGTCTATGAACTTGTGCAGCGGATATTCCTGCTTCTTACTACTTCCTATGCAACCACTCAGCTCTCCACTACCACTACCAGTGAGACTGTGTTGCTGGTTATCAGTGTTCCTCTAACACATACCTTTTCAACTTTTTCACTTACTACTGGCAGAAGGGATTCTTGTAATGCTTTTCATTACAGTACATAGTATTTCAATACTTCTTTATTTAATAAGTTGGTTTAATTGTAAAATATGTTAAGGTGTAAGTTCTTGGGCAAAAAGGAAGGGTCATGAACTTAGAAAACTTATATAATGTTAGAAAAAAACCAACAGTAAATAAACAGTATGCTACAACAGAACAATACATTCCTTCATCATTCCTTCATACTTATTGTGGAGATGGGGCACACAGCCCTAAAAGGATTTCACATCCTTTTTTTCAGTGATGGCAGATGCTTTCTTTTTGTTGGTACTGAGTCTAGAACATTTTCTTAGCATTAAGTTTGACTCAGCATCTAATTTTCAGCTGTACAGATGCAGCACAGCAAAATAAAAATCACTGTACTCTTCAGCATCATTGGCAGCACCGTTTTTCCTTCAAACACACCCCCTTCTACTGTTCTTCAACTGTGTATTTAAGCTTTGTGCTGTATGCTCTCAGTAGACTTGAATCTGTAAAACAGTGGCAAGGCACACTGTTATTCAGAAAGTCTCATCTTGTCCAAATAAATTAGAAAGTTGGCCTAAGGACACTGCAGTTCATGTTGAATGGTGCTCAGTGCCTTTGCAGTCAAACAAGACCTGCATAATATTTAAATAATAACTTTGAGGTATCACATATACAAGTCCGGTTGATTGAGATAATGAACTTAACAAAGCTGGCACAGTCTCAGAGTTACTATTTCAGATATGCTGAAAACATTCTCTGTTTGTGGATATATCACATTATTAGCTGATTCACTAACTTCACTGTCACATCACTAATGTTTGCCTTTTCACAGCAAAGTGGTTAGTTAAATGCAGAAGTCAAGAAAACCAAATTCTGCGTAGCAAAAATGTGATTTTTACATATCTATATAAGTATCTACAAAACTTTAAAAGTTTTAAATTTTAAAAGTTTTAAATTTCCTTCTGAATATGTGTTCCATGAATTGAAAACTGGAACAACATTTTTCCATTTAAAATTGTCTTCAAATAAGATTGAGATTTGTTTTGGTGTTTTTTTTTTTCTGTTTTGGTTAGCAAAAACTGAGGTCAATTAAAAATAATATAATAAAACCCCCTTAAATAAGAAAGATTGCCATACTAACTATAAACCCTAAAAATATTTGCATTCTCTTAGAAGGAATAGCTGGCAAACTGATTGTATAGTGGCTGCTTAACACTCCAGTTTGCAGTACTTCTACGCATCCAAGTGACAAAAATGACTATTCTACTCTCTTCCAGGTTGCAGCCAGACTTTGTAGTGAAATATGCCTGTCAAGGCCAAGTACCAGCTCAGCCATGCCATTTTTAGCTCATTACAGAACTGCTCAGGTTAAAATTCTCTTTTCTTTGACTATTATTTCAAATAAAAGGAAAATGGGATGTTTATGTTAAAATTCTGTGGCTATTCTAGGAACAGAATCGAGACAAAAATCTTCTGCTCATGAACAAGTATGCTGTTAACAGGAACCTCCCTCAGTGGATGGCCTTCTTAGTGATACTCCCCCCCAAAAATTAGATCACCAACGCTAGAAATCACCCCTTCATTACAGCAGGGTAAAGACTGTTGTTTGGTTCTCATCTGCAATATTGTTTTGGAAAGATAAAAGCAGTTGCACTACTGTCAGGAAGCAGCAACAGGGAACAGGGAGCCAAGGGCAATGCCCCAGACACCAGGGCAGGGTCGTGGCTGTCCCAGTGAGGAAGCAGGGCAGGACCATAGAGAGCAGCTGATATTCAACCAAGAGTTCAGACCACTAGACAAGTTTGTGCTGATGAGCCAGATGCTAGGTCAAGCTGGCAGTCTGTCTGCAGGTCAGGATCATACCCAGGAACTGGACATGATCTCTGAGCAGGTCCATGGTGACAAAGTGAGGTCAAGGCCATGAGCCCATGGGTTGAGCTTGGGATCAGTGGGGCCCATGGCCAGGCTGGAGACTGGCACTCCCTATGGTGTCATTCAGGCAGAGACTGAGAAAGCTCCAGAGTCTGTGGGCAGGGGCTGGGGAAGACCCTGGGTGAAGCTGTTGAGGGCCTTCAAAGCCTGTTAGAGCTACAGAGTAGAATATTCTCAGCAACTCATGCCGTGTGAACCATTCAAAACTCATTAGAGATGCCAAGAATTTTACTTTGTGATATTTGAAGACTTCCTATAGATAAAACAGTCATCCCAGAGTTGTCATGTTGCCTGGAAAAAGTCTTAAAGCACAGTTTTATCATTCCTGCATATTATTTATTAAAAAAAAAGCTTTTGTCTGAAACTTTTTATTCATTTCATATAGAACATGCTTACTGACTGACATATATAGGCACTTATCTAAAGATAATTACTTCTTACTGTAGAAGTGTGTGAATTTTATGCTGTTCATAGAGTCTCAGTTTGGACCCATTTTAAGGTTATTCACTGAAGGAAAAGGAGAGTATATATAAGCAGCTTTCTGCTTTTAGTGAATTTTTAATGTGGTTCACATTGGCTTATTTTGTTTAAATAAACAAGAATTGAGAAATCTAAGGCTAGGTAGAGGTCAGATTTTGTCATTTAGTGTTTGTTCCTAAAAGGCCTCTTCTTGCAAATAATACCTCAATACAGAATGCACAAAAATGAAATATTTAGTCAATTAAGTTTGTTTAAATGACATTTGGGTGATAAGCCCAAATTGTTTCAGAAAGTGTTATCCTAGTGTTCAGAGACCTTGAACTTAGGCAGTCAGCCAGAATCTATTGCCATGGATTCACAACAATCAAGGCCTTGACAAGTTTTATATCTAAAGAAAACCAGTTAGTCAATTAATGGTTAAAGACTTCAAAACATCTTTTTGTTAGTATGACACTGATTCAAAAGATAAAAGACTGCGCAAATCTTTTCAATAGTTTTCTGTTCTTTCTCCAAATCTTCTGAGGAAGAATGACAAAAAAAAAAATCCAACCACAAATCCTGCTAGAACGCATAATAGTTAACTAGTAGCCAATCGTTTAGAGTAACTCTTCCATTAGCAATTGGTGCATTTCTTCTAAAACAGAAAGAAACTTCCAATAGATTTTACAGTTTCAGACTTCAGTCTTTTCTTTAATTGGATGTGGCCATTTAATTTTGAATGAAATAGTTTTTCTTTTATTGCATTCTGATACATGCCAGCTTTGACAGAGAAAACAAGCAACATAATGCTCATATGGCACATTAAGAGCCACACTCTGTTGTGGCTTTGCACTTCAGAGACCCTAAATTCTGCAAAATTTGTTCATTAAAAGGCTTGACTACAGCAGTGTCAGTGTTAGAGGTAATGCAATAATTGAAGGAGGCACAATTACTTTTCCAAAACCTATTTTTGAACTCTATGAAGGGAGAAAATAACAAATTGTCTGCCCCAATTTCTTTTCATATTCTTTAGCTAGCTGCATTTATTGCAGGAGCTCTTCAATGAAATTCTGTGGCCCTGGAAATAAAGAAAATCTGCACCATCATCATAGAGATTCCACTCATCATGAAATCTAACAAGATATCTTTTAGGAATCTGTATTTCTTCAAAAAACACATGGTTCTGAGTCCTAAAGCTACTCAGAATTTACTGCTCTCAATGCCATTGAGTAGACTCTAAATATTATAGTGAGGCTCATAATGGTCATAAGTACATGCATACGGACAGCTTTGTAGATTTTCTTTGCTTGCAACTTTGACCCTCCTCAGTGGCCACTTGGATGCCTTCTAGAACAGCCAAGGATTTCAGATGTGTGCCAATTCCTAGGAATCTCTTAAAGAAAATGTGCTCCCAGTACATGCCTGCCCAACTCTGCTGACATCAGCAAGTTCTTTCATGAACATAAATTTTTTTGCTGGAGGAAAATTCAACGCTTTCTTTTAGTGGCCTAAATTTGGGAGATTATCCTTATTAGGACTAGTGTTCAAACAGACAAATGCTAACACATTACTGGACTCAGTTTTCACTGAAATTCTGCAATCCAATGAAGTTCTGATAAGAAGTTCTGGCTTCCCAAGATACCAGTTTTCTTGGTACCCAAGAGTTCCATCTATGTAGATGACTTGGAATATACAATTTAGGTATTCAAATGCACTGACTGCATCTGCAGACCTTGCCTTAGCTTTAAGAATATTCTATGCATAAGATAAAAAAGATATAAAAAGGCCAGAAAAATAGTGTAGTCTCCTGTGTGAGTTTCAACAACAGTCCTGAGAATTCTTTGGCCTAAAGCTACCCAGGATCCTTCTACTGTAGACCAATTTTTTGTTTTTTAATTATTATTTTTCAGGTTAGTTTGCTTCCTTTAACAGTGAACAGACCTACAGCTAAACCAATTCTCCAGTGGCAAAATATTGCACAGGTTTTCCTCTCTTCCACTCAGAAAATCAACTTCTGTCCTTTAATTGCATCCATTTGAATAATTTTAAACTCATCTTTTACTTTTTTTCTGTCCAATTTCAATAATTGTCATACTTGAAGGCACCTGCAGAGAAGATTGATGAACCATCTTCCAGCAGCCATCAGCTTTCTGAATTTATAAATTGTTTATTCAGTGTTCAGTCACAAAGATCAAATAGTCTCTTCACTCATATCACAGTAGCAGCTTTATCAGTAAGGCAGACACATATGTGTTACACAGTGCCACCGTTTTCAGAAAAACCTCAAAGCATCCACCAAGATTCATTAGTTGTATTTAAACAGATTCTCCTAACAAGACAGAGTCTAAAGAATGGCTTGTATGGGAACGAAGAAATTACATGTTCTTAGTACTTTTGTCCTTGTTAATATGAATAGGGGTTACTAAAGTTCATGGAGATGACTTCAGCTATTGAGGTTAAAGGTGTCTTTTTCCACAAAACTACTATCAGCCTGGCTGATAGCCTCTGCACCTCATAGCAGTTGCAAGGGATTTTCTTCTGTGCATAAATTACACTAAATTAACCATCACTGGCAGGTGGGTGGTAAAATTATATATTTTTACTGAAGCCAGCAGTTGGGATTTTCAAGGGCATTCTTCTTTTCATTTCAACAGGAATATCAGTGAAAGAATGTGCACCCTGAAAAATTCTGCCTTTGCATTTTCTTCTTGGCTGGAAACCAAATTGCTGTCAAAAGGTGCAGCTCATCAAGAGATGAGGGGTCTTTGTTTTGTTTAATTCCAAAGTTATAAAACATAAAACTGTGAAACTGTGGTAATAACATTTCAGCCAACTTAAGCAGGGATGCAATATATTACCAAATGTTTACTGAAGCAATGAAGACCCAAAGTGTGGCTTCCTCTTTTTGCATTTTCTTTTTGTCACAGCAACTAAATTATTTTTTGTGAAAAAACCTCAAACTTATGGATCCATTTATTTTCAAGGATATGTTTCCATTAACTCAGATCTAGAGCTATTTAGAAAGCAGGAGAAAATATTTATCACTGTTTTTCATTTGATTAGTTGAGACGTTGCTGGCAAAATCAACATTTCAACATGTGAAACATTTTCATTAATTTTACAAATGTCAACAGGGACTGGTTCTGCAAAAAAGCCAGGGGTAGAAGATCTATTCCCAGCAGTCACAATGTACTGGAAAACTAAATCAACTTGGCAAGTCTGTCCCCAAACCACCAGATAGAATTAAGTTACAAGCATTAGAGTTGTCCCCTCTTTCCAAATCCAAAGTATGAGCTTACCTGAAAGAATCTCCTTTGCAGAATGCTTCATTCATCAACAAATAAAACCAAACAACAAATGAGAAGAAAGGCCTGGCTTTTCAAAATGTCTCCCATTGGCTGACCAGAAAAGCCAAGTCATGAATCATTTGTAAAAAATTTTGACCGTGGTCATTGCTGCAACACATTTGGAAATCCTTGGATACCCCAGGCCTGTATATATTTATACATGTCCATGAGTATAGCTCCTCTTGGGGCTCCCACTTCTCCATCTGCCGGCTGAAATATTTTGAGGTGAGAGGGGAGATTTGCCAAGGGGAGAAGGTTCACAAATCTACTATAAGTTCATATTTGACAATATTATAACCCAGCAGAATTTGCATGTGAACTAACTTGAGATGTTTCCATGAAATCCACTGAGAATGAACTTGTGAAGGATTAAAAAAAAAAAAAAGAAAAGAAAAAAAAGGAGCAGAAAGAATGAAAAGAAAATCCATTCTATTACAATAAAACACCCAACTTAAGCTGATTATTTAATTATGCTCTTCAAACCTATAAAAACTCATTAAAATTGAGCACATGAACCAAGACTTAATCAACTGTAGTTATCAAATTCAGCTATGGTAAGCCACAAGCTCTGAAGGGCCCCATTTGACTGATAAATGCAATACTTTTTTAATTTGTACAATAAAAATAGCAGTAACATTTAGTGCAGAATGTGAAAAAATTATTGCAACAAAGTCACCCTTGCACCCAAGGTGAGAGTTTGGCCCTAGTCCTTCTCTCAATGAGACTGTGAGCATGGTCTCACAGATACATCTGATTTACATGGTGTGAGTGTGCCTTTTTGTACACAAAATTTTAGCACACACCAATCTCTGATGGCTGATTGCCACCCTCCCTCCCTCCTTCTTCCTTTATAACTGGGTTTATAATGAAAACGTTGACACAGCCTTAACTATGGCAACATTAGCATTTGCCATTATAATTAACAGATTCTTCTTTTTTCTTTGTGATTTACATGCATATATTCTTCCCAGCGCAGCAATTACAGATGGCATAGCTTGAAACATACACTATCCCTAAACAACAAATACATTCTTTTTAGAGTATGTCTCTGATAAATTTTATTTAAATGTAAAAGGTAATAGGCAGAAAATGTAGTTTGCTTACAAGTTTCCTTTATGGTTGTTTGACTGTCACTTTTCTGCAGATTTATGATAATTATTCTTGCAACAAAAACGTTTACTTCACTGTCTAAATAATAAGGTAATTTGTTACAGCTAATTACTCAAGTGCTTCCTTAATCTCAATTAAAAGATTCAGGCTTCTTTTCTACATTTCTGCAACAGTATGTTCCAGAATATCTTGTTAATGTATTCCCAATCACATATTTGTTAAGGAATGCATGGTCCATGCAAAACTGAAATGCTAAAATACATAGCTGCAATCTTAAACAATGATTTATTGTGACATGGGATGTGGGACATTTCCACAGCTTTTGTGATTGCAGTAATGAAGCTGTAAACCAAATAGCATGAAATGAAGCAAGGCCTTACAATTTAATCAGCTCGTAAACAGATCTACTGCATCAAGCAAATGACATTATTATCCATCCGAAGTAAATCATGCTAATCTCAGGAGATAAAATCAACATCATTAATGGTCACATGTCATATTCATCAACACTAAACCATCCCTTTTGACAGATTAATCCTAACTACATCTCCCACGATGTATGGTAATAGGGCTTGTAGCATACATTTCATTCAGCAGTAAGGCTAACCAGCACTCTTAGTCTGCTATTACAAATAATTTTTTATTGATTTACATATTTTAAAATGCATTTAAGGTGAGGTATCATTAAAAATCCTATCACTATCACATATTTCTTCCTCACATTCTCAGCCTGTATAACAGAAACTAGAAACTAAACATTGTATGCCATATAAATACTTTCTTTAACACACCATTAGTGGTAATTAAAGATTTCTGCCTGTGTTTTTCATTCAGCTAAGAAAATAGTCACTGTTTTTAATAAGGTTTAAAGAACTATTGATACTATTATTCTAATATCTCATTTGTAGTGTAGCAGAGCATAGTGCCCCTGGTCATGGATCAGGGCTCAATTGAGCCAAGTAGGATCCTGAAGACTATATTATCCATTATCCCATCATTAATACAGCATGAACCCCCCCCCCCCCCAAAGATGCATTTATGATATTCACTCTTCACTGCAGCTTACTGTGTCCTGCAGACTGGTTGTGTATTTCTGCTCTGACTCCAGCTCCTGTGTATCGCCTATTTGTTCCAAACACAAAATATATTTATTTATCATGGAACTGACCCTGTATGAATGCTTTTGAAAAGTGTCCACTATTCAAAGTGTCACTTCCTTGAACAGGCACTGAATTATATTGACAGGCACATTATCAAGGGCTGCTGACTGACAGAATGAATGACTGCGGCTACATGCCGCATTGCCAGTCATTGACTGAGTGGGTGCAAAAATTATCTACAACCTTTGGAGATCTAAAGGACTCTGAACTAATGCTAGAAAAGAAGATATATGCAAGTGATTTATTTGCAGAGCATTTATCAACTTAGTGCAAACATCTCAACTATTACCCAAACTACTTCACTAATGTAGTAATTCATTAATGGTTTATTCTCTCTCCTGAAACTACTTTTTTAAACATTCCTTTTATGCAATTATTAATGTCATGTTATTTAATATGTGTTTATGTTTCACCAGGGAAATGGTTGGGATAATAATTTTAAAAGCAACCACTGCCTCCTGCACTTGTTTTTAAGCCACTGTGGGTTAAGATGCATCTTAGTAAGATTATAAGGGCAAGGCAAAAACAATACTAGAGACTGCCTGTGGCTAACACATAGTAATCAGTAAGTTTGGTTAAGAGAAAAGGCAGAATGTTTTCTGGACTGTGCTGGGGCTTTAGGAAAACACTAAACTAACCACAAAAGCATTTCATTTCCTTGCCAAAATAATTTATTAGCCAGACTTATTTTTGATTAACATAATGGCAGCTTGAAGAAGTAGATCACAAAATTCTACTTTTTGTAAAAATCACATCTATTGACTAGAAAAAAAAAAAGGGTAATAAAATTTTTCAATAAGTGCATTAATTTCAAAACCTCAAAGTACTAATGTCAAATTTACTGGAATCCACTGACCTTTAAAGAGCTTTTAAAGATTTTATGACTTAGATTGTCACATTACTTACTAAGAATACTTAAGAAACTGTTTTTCCTACCTAGAGTGTGTTTTTAATGTTGAGGATGTGAAGACTTTCCCTTTTCTGTCATTGTCCTTGTTACTCCCAGCACTCCCATACTTCAAGCTCTACATAACAAGTTATTTAATCTTTGACAGGCTGCAGACATCTGTGATGCTCATCAGTGATGGTGGTTAGAGGACTAAAAGAATCACTGATGAGGAAGAACAAAAAACCCCACCTTTCTCACAGGATTTTTGTGCTACTGCATAACATCTAAGTGAAAGCATGGTGTCATTGAGCTACTACCCCTCCAGAAACGTGTCCGAGTACCTCCTAGACATGTCTACTCTTACAAAGGTGAAAGCACAGTGTCTTTTAAGGGATATGGTTTAGGTAAGCAAAAGAAACAAACCTGTTTCTCAAGCAATACAAACAAAACTGGCAACAGAACTTCCCGGTGGTGTAAGTGCATGTGAAGTAGAGATTTTGCCAGCACAGCTATGGTGGAATGAATGAAGAACAAAAATAATCCCCAATAGAGCTATGAGATCAAAATTTTTCTGTGTAGACCAAGTCCTAGAAAGAAACATCACTTGAGCAACAATAATTATGGTCTAAAAAGAAAAAGATGGATTATCTCACTTTTATCTACAAGAAACAAAAGAACAAGACCATACAGTGGGCAAAAGACAGCAGGAGTACCTCTAATAGCTCACTCACATGTTAAGAGTATGGATTAGGACTATCATTAAAAGCATGGACGGTCCCATGGAACTAATAGATAATTAAGAATAAAATGTATTATTTTTATTCTTAATATTTGGTCCTTCCAGTTTAGTAGCTGTATGAAAAAACTTCTTTGATAATTTTGTATAATGTATTTAGCAGTGGAACTCAAACAGCAGCACTATGTGTAGTACTAAGATACCACATCATCTTAAGTTTTTTTATCAGACTTCATTAAAAATATCATTATCTAATGACAGAGATAACTTTTTAATCCATTTGTTTCATGTCTTAAATACAACTGTAAGAAGATGTACTTGTTTTTTAGTAAGGCCTGATAATATTCTATCAGTTTAAAGAGCTACACATTGAATTTACACAGATAAATTGTTTAGTCTAAAAATGATAAAACATGTCAAGATAGAAAGCTCATTTAATTCCTTGAAAAGAAGCCATGACTTAAAATATTGTGCTTCAGTTGCATTTGCAAGATTCTTATAATCAATCATCCAAAACAAATTACACTTATTTATGAGTTTAATTGAAAGCAGACAAGCTGAAAACTAGTTTAAAAAAACCATTAAAAAAGGTTAAGAACAGAAAACAATTTATATATATATATATATATATGTATGTATATAGTTTCCTGGTTTAAGTTTAGTGCAACTTAAGCCAATCTACTAAGCAACAAACTGCAAACTAAAGTTTTCACACTAATAACATTGCCATTTACAAGCTAATACTATTACCTGAAGAAATATGCAACTGATTACCAAGGAAATGACTGTTAAATAGTTGAGAATAAAAGCCAACTAAAAGATGTGGGGTACCCACCACTGACTGACAAAGAAGGATGGATTCTCCTGTGTGTAAATGTGTGCTGAAGGACATTCAAAGTAACATACAATGGAGTTAGCATTTTACTACCATGATGCACTGGTGAAAATGTTGGTGGAATATGCAGTGCTGGATATTTAGGCTGCAAATTTCTCTCCAGTATTCGTATTTGGCTCAGGTTTGTAATAAGAAGTAAAAAAAAAAATCATTAGTTGCTCATTAACCAGCATGGAGTAAGTTATTGGTTATTGCAATGTTTGAAAACTGAAATACTTTTAATAGTCAATATAAAGAATAGAAGTTGAAGCATTAGTTAGACTACATGAAGAGTTATCATTATTGTAAAAAAAAAAAAAGGCACTAAGAAGCCATGGGAATTAACATGAGCTAGATATGCAGAGCTTACTGTGTAATGTCATTAATACACTGAAGCCTCCCCCAGTGGAATATGCTTCAAATAGGCACTTAGTGGCATGGCAGCATTAGTTCAACACAGGTACCAAGGCAAGAGAGGCCTTATGAACGTGGCAAAAAACTCCTCACAGCTGATTTTCCTTTTGGCCATTTGGAATGTAAAGTATAGTAGGTTTATGCACCTATGCAGTGACAAATTGGTGCCTGCTTTATGACCTACATTTCTTCAAACCAGCTTTTCCTGATGAGTCACCTACACTGCCACTGATTGGGTCACAGAGATGAACACTCTAACTTTGTATCTCATACCTTCATTTTCATCCCAACTGACTGTAGAGCTTCTAATTTGGAGAGACAAAAGTTTATTAGGCATAGTAGCAAGAGGAGCAGTACCAGATCAGAACTTTAAACCTAAGAAAATGAGAAAACACTTTTTTATACCCTCTATATATAAACATACATGTTGCTTATCAGAGAGCAAAATTAGCCTCTCTCATTTTCCCATCTGCAAACTCAACAGTGACATAAGCATATATTTCAACATACAATCTTTCAGGTTTAATTTTCTCCCACTGAAAGACAGAAATTCAGACTGAAGAATAAAGAAAATACATCTTTTGTTAAAACTGTATAATAAAAATATAAAAATTTAAAATGTTTATTTTTGCACTCTTGACTTTGAAGTCTCCTTCCAAAGTTTTCTTTCTCCTAGAATATAGTCAGAGATAAATCATGCAAGCACAAGGATCCTTACAGTGAATTTAAGGCTCAGTAAAGACAAAAAAAGATAGAACAAAACTCAGGTTTTTGCAGTGTTAGCCAACTTTTGCCATAAGGTGAATTACTTAATTCTGATTTTTTGTTTTAGGAAAAACACTTAGAAAAGGCCTACCCAAGTTCCTTTGTTCTCTTCCTTTTTTTTTTCTTCCTTCTGAATGCTATTTCTTATGCTAGAGGAAAAAAAAATCAGTTTATTATTGAATCTTCATACATAAAGAAGGTTATGAAAACACATTCATGATGACTCATTTCTTAGCTGTTGACAGTGGAGTTGGAAAACTCTGGAGACACTTTTTTTTGTACTGCTTGGATTATAAAAGGGTCTTGAATACACAAACTTGAAAAGACTGATTGGTTTCAATGGATCAGCTATAGATGATATCTTAAAAACGTTTTGGAACTTATACGGACATTCCCTAGTTCTTCATTTAAATGTGAAATTCTACTCTGAAAAGTAATCATTAAAGCAATGCCTTTGCCATTAAACAGGTTTTATTTTTGTGTGTGATGCATGCTTCTCTCAGTAGCTCAGTTAACTTCTGGTTTTATGTAATGCTCAAAGAGAACTTGAGCATTCAGGGTCTGCATTCTTAACTGAATTCCAGCAGGAAGATCAGATAGCATATGGGCTTCATAGCATAGCATAGGGTGGCTGCTGGGAAGAAAAGAGTAGTCCTTTTTTCCCATTTACTTTTTAACAATCATAACATACGTAGTGACCAGAATCAGTTCCTCCTGGCTTCCCCTGCAGCAGGTAATGCAGTGGCATCGGCTTGTCAGTCCTTCAACCAGTTTAGTGAACTAGGAAAACACAAAAGCAGTTCATTAAGTGACATCTCAGCTCTTCGGAGTCCTTGGGAAACACTGTCTGAGCCACCAGTGTTAATTCATCATGAAGTTCCTGAGGTAGTACATCTCCTCTGGTATCCCTTCTCAACCCCTGCCACAGAGGCATTTCACCTCTGTGGGACCATCTAGCCTGCAACCAACAAAAACCAGCTCACTCTGACTTGCAGATGTTAGTGCATTCAACTTGGGATATTAAGAAGTCTTTCTCTTGTAAATGGAAAACATTTTGACTAAAAGCTGTCAAATTGCAGCAAGTAGTGAAGTCTACAAGGCTCTTTTTAATGTTATTTCATGGAGGGAAAGAAAAAAGCCTTTAAGGAGAGCATATGAGTCATGGGATTGGGTTTCCAGAGGGCTCTTTGGGATTCTTTTAGACCAAGAGTTTTCTAACACGGTCAGAGCAGGGGCTGTGTGAAACTCAGTAATTTTGACTGTCATGCCATTTTTCAGTTCCAGCTTTCATCACTTTGTGCCTTTTGGGTCTAACTTTGCCTCCACTTAAGTGGTTGTCAATGTAGAATAAATCACATGAAGACTACTTAGGGCCATGCTCTTCACCCAGCCCACATAACAGAGGAAGGAACTAAATCCTCAGAAATAAAGGGGTGTGCTCTCCTACAATATGGCTATTGAAATGCTGGAGAACTAAGTGTTACACGGAAGATGAGAAATAGTTGTTTTCTCTAACGTGTACTCAGTTCAAATCTGAGAGGACTCACAGCCCTCTGCTGTTTTTTTAGAAAATCAGGAAAAAATCTGCTCTGTCTTTTGAGCACAATGCATGAGTAGAAGAGAGTAATAAAGAATGTATTGCACAATGCATGAGTAGCTGCAGTACAAATTAATATATTGTGATGGATTTAGGAGACAGAGGGGTGTCCAGAGCTGGGCCTGGAACAGTCAAGCCAGTGATTCATGGCTTTCAGTAGTGAGGCCAACGATTCTTGAATTCCAGCCTTTGCAACCATGCCTTGCCATTCACTATTTTTGAGATGCAAAATATTGCAAATATTTTTTCTCTAAGGGACACATACTAAAGGACATTGGGGCCAGCTAACAAACTGGAAACTTGAACACTCCTTTACATTTTAGGGCAGAAGATAAATCGGGATCTTGATATACATTTTTAAAGAAAAAAAAGTGTCCAGATTCTGACTTACTCTTGTATAGGAAGCTCATGTAAGTGTGAAGACTCTAGAGAGGAGCCAGCTTCACAGTAGGAAAAGCTTATTTTGTTATTATTAGTAGCCTGAGGTGTGCTGATCATTTTACTCCTGGTATTTTGCCATCTCTTAACAAGCACTGCCACAAAATGACTCATGAGAAGGGGTTTTTGAATGGAGCTCAGTCATTTTGGCACAGATTGCAACTCTGATCATAGGGAAACCATTTACTTTTCCAGTTACATGGTCAAGGCACAACCGTAAGTACTGCAGACTCTTCTCTTCCCATGTTAATGTAGCAGGAATGGCCAACTAATAAACAGAAGAAAGTGAGTGTTTAGTGAACTTTATAGTCAGAAACTGTACACAAAACTCTTCAGGTCATCAATTTCCCTTCATTATTTGTGTGCTGCTTTTGAAGACTCTTCTTGGAATCAGCTTTCAGAAATGGATTTCAACAGCATACTACAAATATAAAAATTATAATTCCTCTTTTTGATAGTCAGCTTTAAAACTGACGTGTAACTGACCTGTCAGCTCCTATCCTTCATCTGGTGAGGGTTTAAATCAGCTCTCTAGTGGAAAACAATCTGATGTAAAGTTGAGCTAGATCTTTGCTAGACAAATCCCATTAAAACAGAAACCTGAAACAAATGCAAAGCTTTGTCACCTATACACTTGTTCTGCATATCTAAACCACACAATGGTCTGTTGACCATAAGCTCTTTGCCCCTGTGGGAACTGCGAGTGACCTCCTTCACACTTCCTAACTTCAAAATAGTGCTTTCATCCCCTTCCCCCTTGATTCCTCTCTCCCTCTGATCACAGAAATCCTCTCAGTAACTATAACTCAACACTGGAAAGCATTCCAACGTTTCACAGATCCTCACATCCGTTACTGTTTACAGGACTGTATCCCACAGCCAGGCAGTACTGGGCTGATCTCTGAGTCATTGAAGTCAGAAGACATTCTGCCACAGACAATAATGAGCAAATTTTTCAGGAAATTTTGTATTACATCCAGGTGTATTTTTTTTTTGTTAAAGGTATTTTTCACTTAATCTAAATAACAGGGCATCAGTATCCAATGGGTATATTTTTTCTAACTTTGCTCAGTATAAAAAGCTTTTTCATTTACAATACTTTTGGTTCAAGTGCACAAAATGAAGTGGGGCAGTTAAAAACAGGCAAATAATGTACCTGATGATTTACCATATTTTATTTACATTATTATATAGCTATTAGATGTAATATTGTCTGCTCCTGTCACTCTCTGCAATGTGTTTGATGATTCAGGGAGTAAATAAAACCCAGGGTTAGCAAATAAATGAGAGCAGAATTGGCAGCACACCAAGTCTGCTTTATTTGACTGAGAGAGAGATGTGTTACATGGCCTGTTTGTTTAAATTACGCCAAGAGCTGAGATACACCAGGTGTTGTAGACCATGGAATAGAGCCCTTAAAATGTTTGCAAAAACCAGATTTCTGTTTACTGGTTTGCTAGAATACAAAACCAGATGGTTTACACTGAGAAGTTGAAAGAACGGGACTCTGTGCTACCATTTTGCTATTATTTTTATTAATTAAAGTTACAGAAATGTCTCATATGTACTGACTATCCAAATCCTGTGTGTCTGTCTCTACCTTGTGTAGAAATATGTAGGAATAGGTAGTATATATAATTATGTAAAATTATTTTAATTACTATCTTAATGATTGTGAAATATCATAAGACATTCTGAAATATCATAATACAGGTCAAGTCATGCTATCTTTGTTCAACTAAACTCCCCTTAAATTCAGTAAATGGGAGCTGAGCCTGAGAGATTTAATCTGTCAGGGTCTTCCCTCTTCCACACTGCCCCTTCCATCATAGACAGCTAAACCATGGAGATCCTGAGCTGTTCTTTCAGCATGAGTATGGAAGTAGTGTCACAAAGAGGCCTTAGTAAATAGGATCAAGCACAAACTATACTTAAAAACTATTCATTTTTCCTTAGGATCATACTGAGGATGTATTCAGGTATTCACAGCAGAGGTGGCTGGGCCTCTAGCTTTGTGCTGCTCTCTACAGCATCCTGCAGAGCAAGTAGAGTGCGGCAGATGAATGATCCTCATCCACTTCATTGCAAAGTCAGCCAAGGCAGATCACCCTACCATAGAAGACAGTTAGAAGTAATCCACTTAACTTTGCAGTGCTGCGGGGCCAATAACCTTTGGCAAGGGAAGAGGTTGAACCAGCAGGAGTTATGTCTTAAGCTAGTAAAGCAGTTTCTGCAGTGAACATCAGACCACAGCCTGAATCAGCTTCAAAACTTGCAGAGAGAGAGAGAAGTGGGCAAAGAAAAGGGGAAGGGAGGAGAGGACAAGGACAGAGAGAGAGAGAGAGGCAGAGAGAGAGAGAGTACTCTTTTCCCCTTTAACTCTATGATCTGTTACTAGCACTCTGAGCAAAACGTATCTGTCTACCAACAAAACAAAGGCTAATGCATGTGAGGCTTCTGTAAGTTTCATCCAGTCACTTATTTGTTTTAGAGATTTTCTTCCCCGCCTTGAATAGCAAGAGGTAACTTTTTAAAAATCAACTGCAGCAGCAGGGGCATGAGTTATCTTCCAACAAACGTACATTGTCTCAGATTCAGTTATCTCTGAGACAGCCTTTTTTCTGTATCTTCTACTAGTTATAACTTAAAACTGCCTGGAGTGCTTTTATTGTCCAGTTCAAATATCTTGATGGACAAAACATTCCTACTGACTCTCTCTGGAACCCTCTCTCTTGAAGCCTGCCAGAGTTTCAGCATGTACAGAACATACTGCAAGTAAAGTCTGCTTAATCTCACTTTGCATTTAACAAGAGGATATTGAGATAGTTCCAGAGAAATGCTGAGAGATTTGTGTTGATCTAATGAAGAAGATAATAATGCCATCCTTACATGGAAGCATGTACTTGTGTGCGCTGGTTAGTGTGGCTGAGTCAAGATAAATAAAGAAAGAAGATCCCTAGGATCAATTCATAATTCCAGCAAAATTGGAGGTAAAACCCTAACTGAGTGTAGTGGAACCAGAATTTTGTGTTTGCTTTTTTGGCTCTGTAGTTTATCCATTAATGTGTATGTATATGATCAGTTCCCAGCCTGTAGAAGAGACAGAGATTACTGCTGTACAAAGAAATATAACTTTCCTCAAAAGTTTCTTGTCAAGAAAGTCAAGAATCCACTCATTTACCCATTAATATGAGTACAAATATCAGAACACAGGATGGATTATATGTATAAAGACAAACCACTGCTTATGTCACTGTTGAAGTTTTTTAAAACCAATTTTAATAGTCTTGGGAGCAAAACAGATTCAATAGGTCTGATCTGCCAATATATTACTCCATTTGTATGTCAGTACAACTCCATTGATTTTTGCGCTATTATGGCTGTGTAAAAATGAAATAACACAGTGTTGAATCAAACCTATTCAAAGACTGACTGATGGTCCTGTTCAGAAATCAGATGAATTACAAAAAAGCAAAATGCGTTGAGAGGAGATGATGTTCCAGATATGCTGTAGTGGGAGGAAGGATCACACACTATAACAAATAAGCTGGTTTCTAATATAGAACACATTTCACAGTGGAGAAATGATGTGAAATGTCAGGACAATATACGGTTTGTTTAAAAGCCTCCTCGTCATCTAAAAATAGCCTCTTGCTTACATTTTTCCTCTTTGAGAACTATAGTGATCCCCAATTCTGCATCTCTATTTCTCACAGAATAAAGTTTGCTAAGTATGGGTTGCACAGGCAGGAAGATTTGTTGCTTTGGGACTTGGGACAAAACCTAATTTTAGCAGGTTCTATGTTTCTGCTTATAGTGGTGAGGCAGAATATCAAATGAGCTGTTTAGCTGTGTTAACACGTTTGCACTGGTTACAAGGTTCATTTTCATAATTCTTTAAATGACTGGCCTTCACCCCAACATGAAAACTAGCCTTATTCCATTAAGCCCTCTGTTCACCCAAGTTACTAAAAAATGGGGCCTCTGTACATTCTGAAGTTTAGTTCACATTAGCCAGCCGCTTGGTTAGGGTAATTTAAACCAAAACAAGAGTATTGCTTTTCTCTAAATAGATGTTGTAGGCCACAATATGTTGTGGGCTTGAACTGTGTTATATCACTTTAGGACATAAGTCTCAAACGTGAGAAAAACGTGTGTGATAAAATAAGACCAACGTTGGTTCTGACCTAGTTTGAACAAAGGTGCAGAAAAATCAATGAGCCCTGGAGCAGCCTAAATGCTTTGTTAGCCTTTTACTACAACATTATATATTACATGCAAATAATGGCACAAATTTAATGCTACTATTCATGTCAAGTGATTTCTTTGAATCTATATTTTATATTTTACAGATCTTGAACAGTAACATTTTTCTTTTTAGTGCAAAGTTGCTCAAGGTTCACTGGAGACTCTTTTAAATTGCTGCTTTCAGAGAAATAACAATGTAAAATGACATTATGATGTATGGCACCCTTCTGAAGACTTGAACCAGTGCAGCAGCAAGTCACTAAAACCTCTGGGAATGAAGCAATCTCCAGGGCACTATTGTCCAATTGTCCTAACTAGATCATTTTTAATTAGTTGCAATTAATTTCAAGTGACAGCACACTGAGATATCAAATTAGAAAGCACAGAAAAACACACTAGAATTTGGAAATTATCATTGTTGGATAGCTTCTCCATTACAGAACAGAACTGGATCTGCTTATTGCCTGCCTTAATCTATATAATTTTCATTAATTTGTTTCTACAATAGAGATAAGACATGCAATGATGTCGCTAAAGTAGTGACAGAGCTTTAGCACTTAGCCAGCTGACATGCATCAGGCTAACAAGTAGTCCATAGACTTTGTCTATTGAAGAAATCAGTATCTATCAATTCTCATAGCTGTCTGTGTTATGGCTAAAATGGTTTAGGATTGTGGACACAAACAGGCTAAAACTTATCTACATTTTTGTCCCATCCTGTCCCAATGGATTGGTCAGTTCCTACAGGGGACTCAAAAGACCCAACGTGAGGCACAGTCCTTACGAGTAGACTTCTAGAGAAACGGAGATTTACTCTTCTGTGAAGGTATGTTGGAAATTCTGCATCTGTCAGTGCTAGAGGCATCCAATCTGAGGGATTTTGCTACCAAGACATGAAACATGGCCACCCTAGAATCCAGGCAATGGCAGCCTTGCAGCAGTTACCTTATCCCTGACTGCGCTGGAATAAGCAACCTGTAGCAAATTCAGCACAGCTTGAGGGTGAGGCACTGCCGGATCTTCTTTCTGATCAGTGCAGTCAGAGCACTAGAGAGTTCACAGAGAGGTTTGCTGTATCCTAAGGCAAGAAGAAATGCATACCAGAGAAGTGGCTGTCTTTCCTTCTGTATCCCCTTAGCACCATCAATTGACACCAATGTGCCTTAGAGATATAGATAGAAGTGCTATAGATCATATGGATCACAGCACAGATAAGTCACTGAATTAGAACACTGAATTATGCTGTTAAGTGTTTCGATTTTCTAGATATTGTCAGGCCATATCTATGACAAATTAAAATGCTACATCATCTAATCTTGACACCACTAGAGGAAAAATATGTCTGTGAGGTCAAATGGGGCCAAATTTTCAATAAAGTTATTTTAATGACAAGATATACGTCTACAACTCAAAGTGCAAAACAAACCTTCTCAAGTGAACTTAATATGAATGAAAGGAGCTAAATTATCTGTAGGAACTGAAATTCTAGACTGACAACACAATAGACAGGGGAAGACACAGTGCTCACTATTCTGTGTGCCAGTGCCCTTCTATCACAGCCGAAAGGGAAAAAGTCCTCCAAGGAGGTTGTGTGGGCCCATTCAGTCCTTACTAATTGTACTGAACTTGCCTGAAGAATGGGTGGTACCATGAGGCATGTGTTCCCTTCTCTGCCAGCTCCTCTGCATGTGAACTAAAATAACTTGCTTCACAAACCAGTTTCCAGATGACAGCTACTGATCTAGTCAAAAGAGTTACACGCAGCACATGTGGTGTAATGTGGTCTTTGTGTAGTTTCCTCTCTTACAAATACAATATTATTCCATCTCTCTGCTATTACTTTGCAATTTCACATATTTTTACTCATCAGATTTTCACAGTTTGGAAATTTGATCATGAAAATGATCAAGTTAGGGGGAGTGGGAGCTGTCTGAAATAATAATACTACATTTTTGAGCATCTTGTGATAAGTGGATCAGTCAAACATATTTTTTCAGAAAAATACAGCTGGAAAAGCAGTTATAGTTTCATCACCATTTAGCAGAAAATGCAAACTAGTAATCTGCATAACTCTCAAAAAAACCCTTGTACTCCTTTAAACAAGGCCTCTTGTTGAATCCTATTTGTATACCAAGAAATATTTAGTTAGTCTTATGAAATCAAGGAATCTACTAATTATCAAACTGGTTTATGCTGGTAAATATAATAACTAAAAATACAAAAATATTTACATGGAGATCTATTTCTTTTTATATCCTGCATCTATCCAAAACACTTTACTTTTTCCACTAAAGATGTCTATATTTTGCCCTTGCTTATGCAACAAGGACAAAATCTTTGGAATGACTAAAAGTTAGGTCCTGCATTTTTAGATATTTTTTTTCAAAGCAACTTGATCATTCAGTCTTATTTAGAGCCACCAAAGATCATGTTCATTTTATTACAGCATCCTGGTTCCCCACCTGCAGAGATCCACTAGGCCAGCTGCAGTGAGCAGCCTCCTGGGACCTTATGCAAGGAATGGGCCAGACTTACAAATGGTGCAGTAAAAATCAAAAGCACAAGGAAGTGAAGCCTCAGTACAGAAGTCCCATAAAAAGCCAGGGTCTGATCTAGAATAAAATTCTGGTATTTTGGTACCCTGTCCAGGGTCCTCATTACTAGACAAATTGATCTTTAATGAGGGAGTAGACAGAATTGGACTGGGTTCCTTTTTACAGCACAACCTATATAATTTCTGCTGCGTCAAAATGTCAAAAGTGATTTAATTTCTTTCCTTTTTTTTTTTTCCCCAACACTTTCAAGGTCTTTTCCTGTTAGAGGGACAGAGTCTTTCTACAGCTGAGAACCAATGCAAACTGCCATAGGACTGAGGACTCTCTCATACATTCAAAGCAAGACAGAGGGAAAAAAGCCCCACAGAACTATTTCTTTCCAGTAATGTACACGTTTTTCTTATTACACACTAGATTGCCCCAAGTTACAGAAGTTAGTAGAAAAGATAAGATAACCTACCTGTACTTCAGCATGCTGACTAGTGCACGGGTTTATTTTTTTCTTTTTTTTTTGTAGTTTCTTTTTTTTCCCGGTCCTTCTTTTTAGTTACTCAGCTTAATTAACATGATTCAAAACAGTAGCATGACCTTTGACACTGTTCCATGATTCACTATATTCAAGAGCATCTATTTTTGTTTGTATAATATCACAGCATAAATGGTGTCATCTTCTAACAGAGTGTGACAGGAGCTTAATTCCTGGTGCCTATGAATCAGGTCAAGAGCTCTGTCAATGACAGTGAGTTAGAGATTTACAGTAGACCAGACAAACTATAAAAACCTATGGTAGGGATTATGAGTTATCAAGATGTGCTGAGCTGGCACATGCTGCTAAGTCTGTGGTCAGCATTATCCAGAGGAAAGCTACAGTGCCACAGCTGCACAGCACTCTATTACTACCAGTTAGCATCAGAGCAAGTATCAGCAATGGAAAGACTTTAAAAAGGTTTGAAGGCAGGAGGATAAAGAAGGGAAATCAGGAGGAAAATGCATGACAAACAGTAACGTCTCCAGGACTGGCAACTCGTAAATCCAAAGGTTGCTAGCAAACAAACTGTATGTTCAGCACTTTAACAAAACCACTCAAGGAAATAACATCAACATCAAATTGAAAGCTTTCTATTCCCATGTTCTGGCAGGAAGCGCGAGGAAAGCAATAACTGTGGGAGGCTGCAGTTTTTCATGCAGTGGATTCTTTGTTCATTGCACATATCATCAACTGATTATTTGCAATGGAGGAATGGGCCAGATAGGAAAAGGGCTTCCTGTTCTGTCATGCTTTTCCTTGAACTCTAGCAATTCCTTTCTTGATTTTTAATATATATAAACACATTGCTTATGGCTCTACATATGCTTGCACAACAAAAGCATATGGGCAGACTAGCCTTTCTGAATCACTGGCTCTTCACAGACTACAGTAGAGGTTAAGCCTGAGTTTTACTTGCTCAAAATTCACTAGATATGTCAAACGAGTCAGTTTGAGAACTGAGATATATTTAACATGGATTTGCCATGCTTCCAGCAGTTCTCAGACTTCACTGTGTAGTGGTTTTGGTTTAAACTTTTCCTGGTAACTGGGTCATAACTAAGGAAGTATTCCATCTCATTTCTTTACGTAAGCAAAGATATAAAGAGGGGGAATCGGAAGTCAGGGGTCAGTCCTTCTTCCGGCAGCGTTGAAGAACAAAGCTCCCCGCGCCACCCTCGCTGTGGGAGTGGGCCGTAGATGTGGGTCTGCTGATCAGCCAGCTGGGTCGGGAGGAGGTGTCCTGAGATACAGGACCGGCAGTTGCCTTGGTGAGAGGGAAGTGAGAACTTGTTTTCTTTCTCTTTTCTCTTCTGTATATGCATGCTTATATGTGCAAATATATATAAACTCTCTTAGTCCTACTAGAGATCAGTTTTGTGGGTCGTCCTTACCCCCCCCCCCCTTTTCCCTGTGGCCAGGAGGGGCCTTTGGGGCCTTTGTCCTGGGCCCTTTGGCTCTTGGCATTTGGCCAATTTTCAAACGGTCACACACTGAAATATGGATGGGGCTTAATAGGGTCTTATATGTCCAAGTTATTTCACTTTTCAATTAGGTGGTAGGTTTCACTTTTCATTAAGGTTTCACTTTTCATTTAGATGTTTTTGAAAATCATGGCCATTATGACAACTTCTAGGTTTCCCTGGATGCTCTCTGCTGCACAGATGTTAGACTAGAATGAGAAGGCATGGGTATCATATTTACGCCTGCCATGAGTTGGCCATCACAGCTTGCACACTTGAGGTACCAGTGTTCTATTTTTATTTTGATGGCCTGTGCAGGAAAGTTGATAATACTGAAAGAGGTACAGAAAGTCCAAAGAACATACTGGTTTAGCCAGATGAAAATAAAAATGTGATCATACTTCTTTAGAACACAGAGAACATTTGCCCTGTCAGCAATCATCATCAGGAACATCACACATATTCCATTTTATCTGAATTGAGATTGGTCCAACTTGTCTTTTAGCATACCAAGTGATCTGGTTTTACTAGAAAGAAGAGATTAAACCTTCCGGTGTGATAGGAAAGACAGCTGAGTGCCATCTGCACATTAATAAGTGCACTTATGGTCTCAAATGTTCTCACATACATATCAAATAAAAGAGCTGCACAGAACGCCACCCTGTAGAGTTTCCTATAACAAAGGGCCTACTAAAAAAATCATCCCATAACATTCTTTAAGATTTATTGGAAAGAAAAGAATTGGCTCAGCAAAGATCAACCATACTATTCCTACCAGATACCCAGGCAAGCCAAGAATATCTTGTAATTAATTGTACAAAAAGCAATTGAAAGATATAACCATTATGCATTTTGGTCTGAAATGAGCAAAGTATACATGACTTCCTGAAATAATTAAATTAAATGCATGCACTTGTGCCTTGCAGCAAAAATCCCTTCTTCAATTCCTGAGCTTGATTTCTGTCAGGCTTACCATAAGATTGATAGGAGGCAGCTGTACCAGCTGTTACTCATTGCAGAAGATGGATTTTTGAATGTATATCCTGATCACCTGCTAGAGGTAACCCATGCCTTATCCTTCTACAGAAAAGTGCTGAAAACTTGGTTAACAAACCACTGCCTTTTTATAGCCACATTAGGTAACCACTACCTTTCTCACTTTAGAAAAAAGGTAACTGATAGGTATCTCCAAATTCTGTATGCAAGACTTTAAAAACACCCAACAACTTTGAGATATATGTCTCTCCTAAAAACACTCCCACTTCCTCAGAATTTGCCCATTAAATTTTAATATTATGACCTGCAAAGTACACAGAAAGTTACCCAGTACATGGGAAAGTGGGCTAAATACATGTCTACAAGCAAGATGCACACTGACCTGCTAGCAGTGATTCCAGTATCCAGAAGTTTATTAGTAGAAAGTAGCCATATAGCAAATGGCTTTATTTACCCCTTTCCAACTTTTTCAACATGTAGGAGCTCCTTGAACTCAATGGCTACTGAACTAAAGGCTTTGTCAAACACAGGCACTTGACAAACAGATTTCCCCCCCCCCCCCCCCCCTACACCCA
>VWZF01002346.1:46361-295079 GCA_013396755.1 Sclerurus mexicanus
AGAGAGTTTATTCACATGGTCAGGGGTATTTAAGGGGTTTACAACCAATGGGGAAAGGGTTAACTAAGGGCCAATAAGGGGACTTCACCTAGCAATGCAAGAAAGAATTCCTGTGTACTAAGGTAGGGAGATAAGAATTATCACAAAGGGTTTTGGGAAGAAGAAAGATGATTCAGGAAAAAAGACAACTCCATTTTAACAACGCAGTAAAAATCTGATTTTAAGGCATTTTAGCTTGCTTCATTTCTTCCACAAACTCATTTCTGGCATGACGTCTTCCATTAGGTCCACTACCACAATGCTACTATGAACATACTGGGCTGTGGCCAAGTCAGCACTTGCACTGAAAAGAAAGGTTAGTGATCACAGATGATCATTAAGGGCTATGAGTAGATAACAGGTTACTATTTTTAGATTGAGTGATGCCATAAGAACTGTAGTAGTTTCCTTGAGACAGCTAAAGCAGAAAAAGTTTAGTAAGCCATACTTCTGTTAGAATTTATTGTTTTCAAGCCACAAATGAATGTTGCACAGACATTTTCTCATGCAAAGCCTGATTCTAGGATACAATAAATCCTGTAATATGAATGTGATTTTTAAAAAATTTGATTAACTGATTTATGTTGGTGACATAGAAGGTATTATACTACATGACAGAAAAGAGAACTAACTCATCAACAGCACAATGAATGTATGACACTTTGGATGCCAAAAATGGTAGTATGTAAGTGAAATAAAATAATTTTTCATGAAACATAAGACCTTCTTAAACCAGATTTAGCCAAGTCATTCCAGTTGGTATAGCTGAAGGAAGAGATTTTAAATCCATGTGGCATCACTCTGGGAGGAAAGTGGAAGCAGGTGGATTTTAAGACCAGGCACTTCAAAGCTGCCTTAAAAATAGCAGTAGGCTCTATATAGGAGATGTAAGAATTTAATTTGAAACTTTTAGTACGCCGTCCTTGCACATCATATTAGACCCTACAATTATTGTGGACATACTGTTTTTCAACATTGGGACATGGGCAAAACGGGATCATGAAGTGCATGCTTCAAGAGCAGCCACTCAGTTTGGTTTCTGCTCACTGTGCAAAGTATAACCTGCATCCCACACCCCTTCATGCCTTTTGTGGCTCAAGAGCCACAAAGGCTGTGCAGCACTGATGCATCCTTCTGACCAGAGTGCAAATGTTAGGAAATGATTTTTGTGCAGCTGCTGTGGGCTTGAAATGGCAGATGGAAGAGAGAGGAGACTGAATTGTGGAAGGAGCAAGGGTATAAAGGTATAGCCAAGAGGCTAGTGTCATAGGGGCAGAGGAGCTTATTCCTGCAGTTCACATCCTGGAAACTAAGCCTAACATTGAGTCTCATCTTCTCGCCTCTCAGCACCTGTCTGTGAGACTCTTAGAAGAAGTTTGCATCTAATTCCTTTCTAACAACTAATACAGAGAGTCAGTAGCCCTTCTTTGGCAACCACTTGATAATTTAAATGCTAGAAGTCTGTGCATGGATCTAAGAATCTAAAGTCCTTTGAAGATAAGCTAGCAGTTATGCTATAAGTATTGTTTGTATGAAATCTGGAACAATAAAGTCATATTTTAATAGTTCTGTGTGTCAATGAAGGTTTAGGTAGCAAGAAATAAACTAGCCATACAGCCTTATTTTGGTTCCTTTGTCATGTATACCATGAAGCATTCCATTTATTCTGTAAAACTATCGAACTACTTAAAGCACAGGTTGGAAGATGTGTCCAGGTCAGTGCAGCCAATGAACCTGGTGTGTGGTAGGATTCTTACTTCATCTCTTCCACTAGTTAAAATGCAAAAAAAAAAAAACCCAGTTATGGCTAACACCTCAGAATGCAATTGTTAAGAATTGGAGCTTATCTGTCTTCTGCCAAAGAAATTTCCTAGGATGCTGAACAAGTCACCTTAAGAATTTAGAGGGAGTCACCAGCTGTGTTATTCCTTAAGCTTCAAGTGATCAACATGAAACACTGGCCAATTTGGTATTGACTGGTTGCACTTTGAACTTTAGATCATTTTTATAAAAATCCAAAGACTGAGGGAAATCAAAACTGTAGATGTCTCAACATAGATACCTTGGAAAATTCTACCTTTTGTTGTTTTCAATTTGCCAGAATTCTGTATTTAAAAAAAAATAAAAAATTAGAAAGGTGAAAAAGATAAGTCAGTGATAGTTTTGAAGTAGTCTGTGGCCATACAGTGAATGTAAAATTTTAAGAGGTCAACAAATATCTTTCTTACTCAGTAACAAAAGACTAATGGAAATAACAGTAAGGACTAACCATAACATTGTTATGGTTGTTGGAGAAGATAAGAGTATTTTAGATGCTCTGTTGCCTGATTTAGAGAAACATCTCCTGGAGAGGACACCTCTAGACAAGTATACAGAAGTCGTAAGGAGGTAGGAGCTACCAAGAAACTGTATTCTGTATTCCGTTCTGGCATTTCCTGCTCAAGACCTTAAGCTGGTTTACTAGTAGTCATTTCATGGTTGAAGTTGGTCTTGCAAAGATATTCCACTGTTTGTAGAAGGTATCTGTGTAAGCTGAGAGGGGAATCAAGGTTGACAGTGTTAATGTGTATTACCCAACGAACTCTGGGATGAAAGCAATTATCAACTTCTTATGGGGCAGATGTTTGGCGATTCTGAGCTGCAGCATCCCAGTGCGATATGGCAAGCTCACACAAACAGCAGTTACATCTGGCTGCCAAGCTGGGAAAGGTTTGCAGAGAGAAGCAGAACAGGCCTGGTCTGTGTTTTCGGCTCTACAGTTAGGTACTGCTAATCTAACTGCACGCCAGCAGAATTCTGACCTGCCTCTCAGCCAAAGGAAAAACAGAAACAGGGAGAAGCCAGTGTAAATTGAGTTGCCAAGAGAGATGTGCTGCTTGTATAGGAGGAGAAATATGAGGTCAGCCTACATTGTACCTGGAAGTGGAATATCTTTATTTTTCCCTATAACAGTTCACTGGCAGACAGAGACAGTTCAGCAGCTTCCAAATGCAAAGACACTAGACCCTGAGTTCACCAGAACTCGAGCTGAGGAAACACAGGTTTAACTAGGACTTAAATGAGAGGCTTAAATCACAAATTCAACCAGGCAGAAGAAATGGCACTTGCAATTTACTTGCAATTGGCTTTGAAATAAATGTCTTATGGTACTGTATGGACCCATACACCAGTGCTGGTAGAGGTTTTTCTAAGGCTGCAGTCCAACTGTCTTGTGATCATTACAGGTGATCTGACATTTTGAAAAGGAGAAAGGAAAGTGATTCTACACAGGCAACTATAAAGCCCTGGCATTTGGATATTAAACTTCCATACTGTTTAAATAAACATTGTATTACTCCCCATATTAGGTCATCAAATCTGTATGGTTGGTCCTGTTACATATTACTTCTGGCTTTGGGGTTCGAAGTGAAGATACTACCTTTGTATTGCAAAACAGGTATGATTAGAACAGAAATGCTTATGCAGGCATAATGATTAAAGTTCTACACAGGCTTTTGGAGGTTTGTGAAGACATTCCTTTAAAACTACTAGTCTAAACAAATTTACTGATATCTATACCTACTGCTAATGCTTGATGTTTCATAATCATATATCCAACATGTATGATATACACCAACAGCAACACAAGGCCTGCCATGTAGTTAGAGAAGTGTCAAAACTTTTTGCTTCAAAACAAGTGTGGAAAAAATGACAATCTGAATTATTTCCTTGTCATCTCATTTGCAGGACCAGTGTTAGGCATACTGTATTTGCTACTATTTGCAGGGCTGTATTTTACTTATAAAGAGACATTTTCCATCTGCCATTCAACCAACATCAATTCCTCCCTCTTTTTTTTACAATCTATTTATCAAAAGATACTGTAGAGTCTTAGTTTCCTCTCTGTGTTGCTATGTTCCCTATGCACTGGGATTTTTAAAACAGACTGTGCTTTCTCTTGCAATATGAAATAAAAAAAGAAAAAGATGTTCACTTTGGCTCATCTGCTACGTCAATCACAACCGGTTGCAAAGGATTGCTTTATGATCACTACTTTAGTGTTTTTGAAAGCTTTATAAAATTTTTATGCTACATAAGTTTTTGGATAGCCTGTCAGTCAATATACTATAGGTTTGAAAAGATTTTAATGTAGTACATGCTGATTATATATCTAGTGCTTTACATTACATAATTACAAACAGCTTTGCTTCAAACAGATACAGGCTTCCTTCACCCCAGAAGCACAGCCAACTCCAGTTGGAAATACCAGCAGATAGTTTGAAATTGGAAAGGACACTGCAAAACTGTTCTAGTCAAAATATGAAATTGCAGCAGGAGAAAACTCCTCTGTTGAAACTATTTGGAAAATTCAAATGGGCATAGTGCTACAGCTCCAGACTGGAACACATACAGCCTTGTCAAAATACTCAGCTGGTGTAAGTCACTGTCCCTCCACTGCTTTCAAAACAGCAATGCCAATTCACCATCATCAGATGGTGAATCGGCCAGCTCTTTCTCAGTTTAGGATCATTAGAAGGCTGGTACATCCAGCAGCACGGACTCTTCTACCGGGACTCAGAGAGGTGCACATGGCTCCCCCTTGCAGTTTTCCCTCTGGTGTCTGTCATCCAAATATTGATCCACTGCTCAATTCATGAAGTCTGACAAGATTGCAAATTTTGCTGATATGACACAGTGGTTTAATCGCATTAAGTGTTTGGTGGGGTTTTTTTTGGTTTGGTTTTTTTTTTTTTCTATAAGCTACACAAGCAGTAGTGATTCATTGTGTAAAAAAATTTAAAAATCTTATAGTTGCCATTTAAGGTTAAAGGTAGAGCTTCTTCCTCCTCTCTCTAAAGAGGAGCAGGTAGGCAAAAAAATTCAATAGTTTTATCAGAGGCAAGCAATATTTATCACACGAGAAGACCCTGAGAGGCTTGGAATAGTGGATGGTATTGATATATGCCTTCCAGGAGCTTAACTAAAATGTTATTTTGTATCTGCCATAAAACATAAGAAAATATTGATGGCTTTTTTTAAACTTGATGTCAGCAGGGTATAATCAGAAAAGAACAGGATGAAATAAAACATGGAAGATCTTTCTTCCTTTGCTGAAGGGAACTTGCATACCTTTATTTTTAGAGCTGAAATCTAATGTAATGCTTATTTGGTTAACTGGGCTTCAGCTTGTGGTTTAGTTTAAACATTTTTTGCTCGCTTTAGTCTTACAGGGATTGTCTGTGGGACTGTAATGTCTTTTGAAGGGACAAATTGGCGAGCACAACTATTAGCTGGGTGACATCAAAGAGCATTAATCTTTTGTTCTATAGCAAGGCCAAGACCACATTAGTGCATTTCACCCAGTCATTATTAAGACTGTAGCCCAAGGGTGTAATAAATGTTTTATGGCATGCAAACCAAGGTAATGGAATGCAAATTCCATAATACATCCATACATTTATTTTCTAATAGAGTAAATGATGATGTATTTTATCTAAGAAGAGCTGCTGAATGACAGCACAAGTTTAGAAATTCAGAACTGAAGATAAATATAGCCCTTACTTGGTTTGGAACAGCTATATCTGTGAGACAAGATGGAAGAGAATTCTGCCCTGTTAGAAATTACCTAGTAAAAAAAATCTTTAAGAGCAAACATTTTCAACTTGTTCTTTCAGGTAAATCTCTTTCTGAGAAGGTGGATGTGGTTATCTTACATTTTTATTTCTAATTACATTTCCCTCTTTGAATACTAATGGATTATTTTGCTTATACTTGCCTTAGAAATATATGGAAACATTAATGCATGAGATTTTATAGGTATCAGGGCAGGCAGTTTCCCAGCAGAACTTAAGTTATGCTTTATTATATTGTATCGAGAATCTGAAGGATTAAGAATTCTTCCTGAGGTACAACAGTTTAAGCAGCCTAAATAATAATATAAATATATGTCAGTGTTCTTGCTACTTTAACCCATCAAACTACACCGCCAAGGTTCCAGTAGTCACAGTGCTGGTTGACTGGATTAGTGTGTGAAGCGTCTGTAAGCCATTTTATCTGCCCCTAAGAAATGTTTTCATTTCATTCTTACCTTATTTCCTGGTGATGCACAGTGCTTTTGATCCCACCTAATAGGCAGTTTCATGTTCATTCACTGCTGTGTTTCTCAGATAGAAATACAATAACTGAAAGAGCAAATTGTATTATAGAGTGTAACCCAAGTACACACTCAGGACTGACAGTAAGTTCTAAGACCATAAAAAGCCTCATAACTAACTAAGGACAATGGACAGGGAAAGGTTCTCAGTGACAGCTGCACACCAAAGTCTGGATCTTGCACAGCCAGAACAATACAGTAATGCATGATAGGAAAACAAATCTGTTGGAATTTTGTTCTCTCGATCCTTATTCTCCAGGGTAATAGCTCTCTCATGTCATTCATAAGGCAGAAGGTTTGTCTATGTGGAGTAAAAGTTAATGACAAGGACATCAAAGTGTTCTAGGCCCTCACATAATTTTTCACTGAAGCAAGTTGTCTCAATGACCCTGGATCATCTGCAGGATTCGGTTCCGAGTCACATTCCTGGCTGAAAGCATTTATAGTCTGATTCAAAACCTACAGGAACTATTGAAAAGATTCCCACTGACTTCACTTGTCCTTGCATCTGGCCTTTTATAGAAATATAATAATTAATATATCCCTACTTTTGTTTTCTACCCTTGAGTGAAAGTTTATAAGAGAGTAACTCAAAGGGACAAGTTCATCCCCACCATCACCAGAGTTACCCATAGCTGCACCTTGGAGCCTCACTCTGTATATGGAAGCAGTCCCTTCCTGTCTCAGTGCTCCTGATAGTGAGGGCATGCAAGCACTGTTTCTGTGGTGATTGAGGATTTTCAGGTGAGGGAAAACTTTTGCCAAAGGGAGAGAAAGAGAACATCAGTTTAAATGGATCTTTGACTAACACTGGCACTGACTGAGAAAGCACAATTAGTTCCTGCTGTGGCTGGTAGAATCTCACTGAGGTGGTATTGGCCCAGTAGTTCTAGCAGGGAATAATGAAAACAAAGACAGGCAAAACCATATAGAAAACATTCTGAACAAAGCAAATCATTGCACTTAATTTCAAGAGAGCAACAAAAGAAAAATCTGCTCTTCACACACAGTCTGGGGTGTTGTTGAAATACTATTCTTTCGGCTTACTAGGCAGTTAGACCTTTGCAGTAGAGAAGGAAGACAAAATGAGGAAGAAAAGGCATACACTGGTACATACCTCTTACCTAATTGTGACAAATACGACCCCAGGAGACAAGCAGTTGTTCTTAACTTTGGGAAGCACAAGAAAGAAAGAAGATTTCTTCTCACAGAGATTCAATATACCAGACCCTCTAGTTGTCAACTATGGTAACAGCCTCTGACATAGCCCAGTATTAGTCTGGTGTTTCTTTAAAATTTTAATAAATGTGAAAGGTCACCTAGATTATGTCTGTGTCCTATCTCCCAGGCAGAAAGTTATGAGGTTACCTAGAACACGTGACTGAAGTCCTTGCTTAGTGTACTTTCAGGATTCAGGGACCCTCTTGCAGGCTAGAATGAAAGTATTTTCAGTGCAGTACAGGTCTTTAAGTACTGCACCATGGAGTTTTCATCGAGCATCAGGGACTACAGGAAATTTTTCTGCAGTGTTGTCTGTGATTTGGCATGACTAACTCCTGCTTGTATTTGACTCATAAGAATTACAAAATTATGCAGAGTAACTACCTAATATTCTGACAAAGATATACTGATAGAGATGCTGTCATTTATGTAACTGAGCAACTCTTTGACTTTATTTTTCCTGAGAACAGGACCAGAACCATCAGGCCTAGATACAATTTTTAGCAACATAGGTTTGGCTAGTAAATTACATAATTTCAGTAACAAAGAGGCTAAAAGCTGTAATGAAAGAAAAAAAATCAATATTCACCTAGCACTTAATATCCAAACTGAACAATTAAAAGAATCTTTGGCATGACATAAGCACTCATTATTGCAACACAGGATTTACTGAATATCTGATAAAGAGTGAGAACCTTTGAAGACAGCTGTTAGAAAGTACTTAAATTTACTGCACACTTTTTTGAGATTTTTTTGAAATAATTGTTGTAAAACACGGTGCTAACTTAGCAGTTATAAACCTGTCTACCATATATATTAACTAAGAGATGGAATCCATTTCATTGGTATATCAATGAAAAAAAAAAGTACAAGCTTATTTACTCTTTTGAACATACCATTTTCTTCAAAAATATGAATCAGATATAAGTAAATTGTATTGTGTTAATTGTTTGGACTTGTACTAAAAAAGGAGGGGGAAGCTTGGACAGTACTGAAAAATAGCGAGAAGTCTACTTCCAACTAACTTTGGAGGGTTTTGTTTGTTTTTTTGCTTATGAGAAATTCAAATGTGACCAACTCAAGAAGTCCCTCAGTTTGTATTTTACCAGGGACTTTCATTTGCAAACACTGACTATATTAATCATTACTTCATCTGCTCATTCCAATGACAGTTAGCATTAACCTCTGCTAAGTGATAGGCCAAACTTGCAGTTTTTTAAGTATCAAAACTAAAATGCAGTTCACTTATCTGTGTGCTCCCTTCCCGCCCCTTTATTCTGGGAATGAGAGCTCTTTCATTTTCTATTTCCTTATGAATGATTAAGGTGAACTTGTTCAAATTACTGCTTCATTCTTAAGCAGATATTAAAGAGCTTAAAAGGAAAATGCAGAGAAGTTTATGCATTTCTCAAGATGACAAGAGGTTTATTCAATCTTATGCTTGAAAGCTACAGAGGTTAATTAAGTTTCTACATCAATATCACAAACAATTCCAATTTGAGTTTAGATTATTTTCTTTTACAGGTAGTGTGGATTTTAGAAAAAAAAAGCAGGATATTTATGAACGGTCTAGAATACAACTGCCTCAAAGTCACACAAATGTGTGCATATAGGCTAATCTCAAACTGTTACAGCAAGAACTAGGTTAAGGTTTGAAAAATCAGCTGTGAATTTGGGCATTCCTTGCTGAAGGAAGAGCAGCTCAGCTGTTTCTGCTTTAAGATGTCTCTAGTTACCTATGTGGAATCATTAATAAATTGTTAATAATCACACCCGCTTGGTGCAATATCAAACCTATTCCCAGTAAAATAAATAGCAAAGATCATCTTACCATTTTGATTTGGAATAAGACTCCCTGTTACTTCTCACCCCAATGCCAACAATTAATTTAGAAATATGGTTCCTAGGTTAGCTGTATTGCAGTTTCCCTCATGTAGCACCACAAACAACTTGCAGTTAGGTACATAGCATTTACTCATATGAGTGTAGCTGCTGAAACTAGAGGGGATGAAAATTAAAGGTGTTCTGTGTACTGCTCTACCTCATTTTCCTTGCACTCCTCCAAGCAAAACACAAGAGCTAGCACAGTTGCTGAGCAGGTAACATGAAGGCAGAAAGGTAAAATGGCATCATATTAAGGAAGAATACTATTGCTAATGGCAAATCAGTGGGGTGTGGTTGTTATTTTTATGGGTTTATTGAAGAAAAATCTAACTAAATTTATAGTGCAATAGCGTAACATGGTGGGGTTTATTGGAGTTGGGATCCTAAAAACCATGTACTAGAACTTTCTAGCAAATCACCATTTAAAAAAAAAGGACAGTACTGTTTATAATTTTTCCTTACATTGATTTGCTCAATTGTTATCAGCATGAATATGCTATACAACCCCTAAATGCGAATGAATTATTTCTAGTCGGGTTCTTTCTATCAGTCTGAATATATAGTAATGGAAAAATGTGGAATGGGAAAGACATGCTTTACAGTTTTCCTTTAAGGTAATTGCTTGCCTGTAAAATAAAGACACCACTGAGTCTGGGCTAAGACCTTTTATATAGTGGTATATTAAGGGACAGCAAGTGATTCAGCACATTTCCTGTATGCTGCTTCATTCCCTATATGAGATAGAAAAGTTCAAGTGATTCCAGATATTTTAAAGGCTTTTATTTTGCCAGAAGATCCCTCTCGGCCTTTCTCTTGGCAGATTAGGATCAGGTTGGGGTTTTTTTTCTGTCTCACTTACAGCTTTGGGGTATTTTCTTGACAATTATATCATCATATTCACCTTTTCTGAAAAAGACTAAAACAGAAATTACAGTTCAATTCAACTTAAAATTCAAATTGCAATTCAACATTTTACTGATAGAACAGAGTGATGTGGACAGTGATGATGCACCTGCCACTTCTATGACTGCAAGTAATAAAGCAAAGATCTATTTTTCAAGCCAATTAATTTCTCTCTACCATCCCAGAAATGAGCTACCCTTGTATCAACAATAGAATGAACAGACTTGGGTCTGCAACAGAGAAACAAATAAAGAGACAAGGAAAACAGGACTGTAGGACAAGATAAATTTTGTTAGCTGTTACTGATAACTCCCACTTCCTGATTTATGATACAGGTCTATGATTACAATAAATCATCATCGTTCTGTACAGTGAGGATGGGCAAAAGAGAAACAATTTTGAGATAGGTAAGTCAGTGTGTGGTTACAAATTCTAACTGAGATGTTTCACTAGCCAGTGCACTTATTCACCAATTGGCTGAGAGCATCAGATTCCTTAGATTACAAGGTGTGAACCCCATTAACTTGATAATTGTGCAATATTTTTCAATTTATTCCACACTTCCACTCCCAAACACTCACATCTCTAAAAATCTTATTTAGCTCTGTTCAATACAGGTAGATGAGGATGAGGGTGGAGGAAAGTTCTTTTCCAGAGTCATTGAAGGGGAAGAGGCAAAAGAAGATTTCCTGTTAGAGATGGTGTATGAGACTTCAGAGTGGACTTCTAAATTATTCCACACTCAACTGATTTGCATGCAACATTCTGTTGAAATTGATTTTAATTCACTGACGTTTGGCTTGAGGCAGAAGAGAACTAACTGATGGAAAATCATGATGAATTATTCCCTCGCCGAAGTTGTGATTTTTAAGATGTGCTTACACACAGCCCTAAAGTAGTTGGACACAGTGACCATAAATGCAGCCAGCGACATTGAAGTTAACATCCTCAAAGTTCACTTTGAAATGTAAGAGTCCCTCACTTTTTCATACCTATGAAGACTAGATGTCTGTTTAGGGAAGGGCTGTTAAGCAGAAGCTGATAAAACCTCAAAAAAACAAACTTGTCCGAATTTACTTTTGATAGAGATTCAACATTACTCCCAAGAGTTTCACTGCCTTAAAATTTCATGTGGTCTACAAAAATATAAATTTTGGTGCGTATTTCTCTATAGAAGTCAAATAAAAAGCCTCACATTTGTTGATATTCCCTTCAGAAGAGGTGCATGCTTTCAGCAGATTTACAAGTCATCAGCACAAGAAATGGAAGGCTCTGATTGTGGTTCAACCACAGGTTAGAGATTCTGCTGCCTGTCACCATATCTCTCCATAATATATGTATCTCAAAAGAAGGAGCAGGATAGGCAGGCTTCTCCATGATACCGAAATATTAGTATTCATTAATTTCCTTTCTAGCCCTGGTGCTCTGAGATGCTGCACTGACAAATACAGGTCAAATCACAACTGATAGCTCTCTCTGAGCCATTTCCCTGTGCCTGGAATAGTTACACCTAGAGACAATTGGGTCAATGTGTTTACTGGGGACCTTCTCAGGAAAATGCAGGCTGTAGTAATAAAATATTAAAGCTATTAATTTAACAGCATTTTTCCCTTCTGAATCACTAATAAACCCTAATAAATGTGGCCACTACTTAAACTGCTAAAGAGATACCATCCTGCACTGCTGACATCCTGACAAATGTGATGACTGCCAATTCCACTGTGCTCTTTCAAAAAGTTCTGAGTAAGTTCCAATCTGAGGAATTACATTACATGTACCCCAGATTCCCCATTAAGTTTTAGCTGGAAAAAATGGCACTTGGTATCATGAGCATATAAGGGTTAGCTAGCTCACAAGGGACTGTGTTTTGTCATTACTGTGAGAAATGATTCACTCATACACCCTTATGCCTGAAAACAATTGCTCATAGAAGGACTTTTATCTCTACACACATCAAAAAGTTAGGGAGTGGTGCCCCAGTGGAGTCAGCTGATGGCTCAGGTCCTACCTCACAAATGATTTTCCAGAATTTCTAGAGTATACTGAGTATACAAGAAATTAAACAGGCATTTGGCATTCTAATCATTCCAGAACACAGTAAGACTGCTCAGTGACAGTACAGGAACAGTGACTAAGCACTCAGACAGGAACAGCAATGAGAAGAGCGTTTGCCTGGTTTGAAAGTGTTGTCAGTGCAACAACAGTTTCAAACTCTGTTTTGCAGGCTGATTGCACTGCCTGCTTTCCATTAATACCCACACACAGAACGGTAGAGGAAGCCAAGATGACAAAGGATATTTTACAATGGTTTAATCCTAGCATGCAACTGCCATGGCAATGGGTGCCCCCGCAACCTCTAGAAGTTTTCAGATCTGCAGACTTTACCAATTGTTCTGTCTGAATTGACAGTTTGCATTCCTGATCCTTCTCATGCCATGGCCCCAAGAGCTCTGTCCATACCTTCACTTTTAAACTTGATCCTGACTTTCTGGAAAAAACCACTTTCATTCACTTATGGGTTCAGGACCAGCAGCACATAGATTTTATATTTTATAAATGGTGACTAAGTTCACTACGTGAAGTAGGCTTGATCTGGGCATTTTAAGTTCCCAAAACAGAGGATCCAATTTCCTCAGAAGAGGCTGATCAGAAGAATCTGAAAGCAACCTACCCAGCCATAACTCTGATGCAAGGGAAGGCCATGTGGTTAGCAAAGTCTGGGTACTGCTAACCTCCCTAATTTTTTTTGAAGTGTATGCTTCTTGTATTCTTAGTTTACAGTGAGCAAAAAGCATCTTTTAGCTTCAAAGTTATGAGTAAATTTCAGTGACTGGTCAAATTAGCTACAATATCCTCCCATTTTAGATAGGGCTTTTGAAAGGCTCAACCTTAACCCTTAAAACCTGAAAGACACACTTGGGCAAGAGTCACTGCCCCCTTTATAGGTTTTTGTTTGTTTTTTCTGTATCGGAAGAAACCTATGGAATTGATTTGTTTCCAAGCATATTCTAAGCTCTCTAGCTGATGCAAAAGTATTTTTCCCCTACAGAGAAAACATGAATTGTAGAGAAGGATTTAGTTATTTTCACATGCCACAGCAGCCTGTCACATTGCTTACAAACAAGGGTAAAGGCTACTTTAAAAACATATACCTAATCATAAATAGGAACTTATTTCTTTAGGTGGTTGGTAGGTATGAGAAGCTTTATTATTTTGGTAAGCCACTGTATGCTTTACAATACAGGTTCTTGTAAATTTGTATTTCAGATTTAGCATTTCTAAATTTTGCAGCATCTGTGACCCACAATCACCAATTTTCCTCCAATCTCACTCTTCAGATGTCTTTATGTCATGACTCTTCTCAAGTGATAAATATTTATAGCTAGATGCAGATGTATAATTTGAAAAAGAAAGATTTGCAAGTAAGGAGAAACTGAAAAAAATTAATACTAATAAACTGCACAGGAAGAGAAAACTATAAATACTATATGGCTCAGATCCATGAGAAGAGCAGGACATCAATTTGCAACAGACAAATAATTTGTAAGAAGTAACATATTCAATATATTTTGCCTCCTTTTCATATTCTAGCAAATTGCACACCAGCAGATAGTGATTTTCTCTAATTTACTTGTAATTCCCATTTTCCAACTATGTACTTTCCGCAGAGTTATTGGTCTTAAACTGTTTGTTTCAAAGTATTTCATAGTAAAAATATGGTAAGAACTGGGCTTAGAGCAATTGTGATTTCAAACTTTAGATAATTCTTTTGTCTCCTGACTAGACAGGTCTAACTCTTAAGATTCAGTTTTCTGATCTAAATTTTCATGTTTACAGGCTTCTTTACTTTCCAGAAACATTCCCTATATTTAATTAAACTAGAAAAGCTAGAAAGCTCATTATCTTGAGTAACTCTAGATGACTAGAAAAGAAGCAAAAAACTCACAAACAAAATGAAAGTGTCTGAAAAAAATAAGGAACTGATAGCTGACAGAGAGTTACAGAAGTTTTTAAGTACGTAATGAAATAGCATTTATCAAGAGCTTCAAGACAGTCAATGCATTCAATAACTTTCTACATTAGCTAGTAAAAGAGATGGGCGAGAAAATACTGGTCCTTCCTGCAATGTGTGAGTGAAAAATGCATATGCACAAGTGAGAAAAAGGTGTGCTTTTGTGTTCCTCTCCCTCAGATTATGGACCATCCAGGTTTTTTTCTGCATTTATGTGGGTTGCTTGGGGTAATCAAAAAATAAACAGAAAATCAGAACTATACTGGAAATGCATAGCCAAGACAAACATCTGGATTTCTATGGAGACTTGAATATCAAAGGAGGTATCTTAGATAGCAACTTTATGTGAGCAACGTCCAGTCATTTTCAAACTAATACAAGCTCCATCTCAAAAGAAATCAAAAGCTCTGCCCTGTTCACTTGGCTTATTTACTCACAGAATTATGAGGCGGGATGTCTAGGGTGACCACTTCAGATATGCACATTGCTTTGGATACCTCTTGGCAACGCTCTGTAGCTTCTGCAAGGGACAAGATACCACAACTGAGTCTTCAGCCTGTGGCACTTTGGGGAAAGCATCCAAGAGGAGAAGGATAACTTTGTGCACAGTTGCAATGACATTTTGACAGCTACGTGTGTGTTTTCAGAGTGCAAACTGTTTAACTGATACTGCGTTCACATACACATTAGAGTGGGAGAATCGCTTGATTTCACAATGGAAAGAGGAGGCAATTTTTAGCTCTTGAAGGGAGCTCTTCCTTTGTGAAGTGGGCTGAGGGGAAGAGCTACAGAGCCATCTTTCAGCAGAGCTCAGGCACTGCTTGAGGAAACAATGTGCAGCAACATTAGCCTGGCTCCAGCAAAAAGCGTCAAGCAAACGTCTCTACACTTGCACTGCCACTGAGGGAACTCTTTCCAGAATGACACAGTAGTCTAACGAAAGCATTTATCTTAAGAGCTGCACATTTTAAAGCTCATTTTAAATTAGAATTCTCCTTTTGATGGGCAACAGAAGAATGTGCATGCCTTCAATAAACAGGTATCACAGAAGTCTACATAGAGGATCGTGCAAGCTCTGACATGTCCAGGTGGAGGCCCATGAATACACTGGCTATCAAACCTCTGTCTAAATTAAAGTGTGTGTGAAAGATTAGTATCAAAATTCAGACACCTTTGCCATTTATTAATATGATCTTAGTAAGGGCTTGTTGGCTCAGATCTATTTTTTTATCTGCAGTTCTTTGCTTTTAGTTAATGAATATGCTGTTGAACTCATAGGTGTCTTTCCAGCAAGAGCAATACTTTTACTTGAGTTCTTAAAGGACTGCAATAGCACCATGAACCAAAGGGAGAAATCTCTTTTTTAATGGAAGTGAAACATGGATAAATAGGGCAGAGCTGCTACTCTCAAACACCTTTATCAGCATTACTACCTCTAGAGCTTCTCCTGTCTTAAGGCCCAGTCTTCTGCATTTCCTTCATGTACTGTGGTCTTAATATCAGAGACATCTTATTTATAATTCTGGTTTAGACCTCACAGTACTCCATCAAGTATGTTCAAGTTGTCCCTAACCTCACTGGCAGGTGTTCTAACATCTCTCAGCTGTTTCCTGCAGGTGCTATGAGTCATATGAGCTTATTCAAAAAGTGAAAAATTTGTGGGCATTTCCCCAAGAACACTGCAATACTATTAAATACACTTGAGCACTTTTTGGGAAGTCACAAGGAGTAGCTATTCTTCTCTAGAAGTTGTCTTACAACAATGCCATCTGTCCAACACTCCACAGACTTTTATATGTATGCTCAGCAAAACATGCAACAATGTTTTCTTAGTTTCTTACCCAAAGTAACCATATGGTGCCAAAACAGTAGAGAAAGGTCATTTGGAAAAACATGAGACAACTCACAACTATGGAAAGGTCATTTGGAAAAAACATGAGACAACTCAAAACTATCTTAACTCAGATTCATTGAAAGTAGCGAGTGTAATAGTAAAGAATGAAATTTTGTTTTGTTAGAGTTCTGTAGACAAAACTGATTCTGCTGCCCACAGATAAAGAACAGTATTATTTGTTTTGAACTTGTTGTTGGGAGCAACAACATTCCATGCTGTGGCAAAGGAAGAGTGAGTTACATGGGAAGATGATTTTTCCCTTTTCTCTCAGATTGTGAAATAGAAGTGGAAGTCTAGGGTGTGAGATTAACTGGGGAACCTAGCAGGAAAACTTGTTTTCTCAGTTACCTTTTTACCACTCCCTTACATAGCCTTTTAGCCATACCAACTCATTCAAATTTGCTGGGATCTGTGCTGCAGTACAAGTGCAGATGGTGCCAGCCTAGGCTCTGATGCTGGTTTAGCCGGTGAAGTGAATGTGATCTGCTACCCACCCCACTGCCCATAATCCCAGCTGTCCTCAACATTTTTCCTTCATCCAGCCCTTTCTTCCAAAGCTATGCAGCAGTAATAGGGTATTTTTAATGCATATATTGAAGAAAGATGACAAGACAGTCTACCACATACGATAATCATGTCAATGGGATTTCAGTTTGACTCTAATGACATTTTTGGAGGAGGAGTCCTAAAACATATGAATGTCTGGGCTGACTACTTTCTGATGTATTGCTTGTTCACCAAAGCACACTTTGCCTCAAACTGAGAATTAATTTGACATGACTTCAAGAAAGTTGCAAGGACCAATGGGAAGAGATCAAGATGCTGAACATGGTAGCAATGTCTTTCATTAGAGGTAATTGCCTGGCATGAAATATGTAGCATGGGACCTAGTTTCCATGTGTAGTTAAACCAATACAGCTCATCTCAGTCTGTTAAACTATTGGTTTGGTATTTTTGTGTTTCACTCCCCCACACCTTTTTTTCCCCCCTCCATTGGAATTACCTCCATCTCCAAATAACATTAAAAATTGATGGACCTAAGTTTTCCCATGCTTACTTGGACATGTTTCAAATGACTTATGAATAAATTAAGTTCCCCACACACGAAGTCCCATTGCTTAAGAAATCTCAGTGTACTGCTGGAAACAATCCTGGTGGGATGGGAAGATGAAACTGATTATTTAATAGAAGTTTTCCAACTCTCCCAGTCTTATACCCTGTGGGCACAATGCTTTGAACTGGACAACTTTAGAAGTTTAATGAAATTTCTCCTACTTATATCAAGGCTAAATCTAGCTCTATAACAAGAAAGCAGTTTGTTGTTCATGAGCAATCCCTTTTGCCCTTAAAGCCTGGTCAAGGTGTTTTTCAAACACGGCTTCAAGAGGCAATAGAAGGTATACAAAAATGGAATAAGTCAAAGAACAGTAGCCAAATTGGAGCCAAAGATATATTTTTTCTGGTCCTTACTGAAACAAAATTCACCATGATATAAATGGCAGGTTTGCTTGGTTAGAGACAAGCTGACTGACCTATACATGGAAATGAACAATCCATATTTTCAATGTTTAAGGGTGTCTTTTCACCAAAAAGACAGCTCAGAAAGCAGGTTATTATTTGACACACATATAAAAAGGAAGGTTTTATGGATCATTCTGTAAGAACAAACACTCATTATTGAGTTAGTTAGTAAACAATAATGATAACAGCATCAGACTGGTGACTGCCATCAATGAGTAACGAGCTTATGCTCTTTGTGTATTTATTATTAGATTTTCTGTGCTCATCAGAAATTGAGTGTAGCTTTGTTCACTACATATATCCTCATATTGCAATCAATATAATGGCACACTTTTCATAGACATTAGATTTTAATATTAATTTGCTCTTATTTATACATCACAGAAAGACACAGAACATCTTCACTTCTATGATAAAGCCTTCATTCAAAATAAAGTATGGTTTTATATCATCACTGGGGTTAAGAAGATTTTATGTTTACTTCTCAAAAGATTAATGGGTCACTCAAGCATTTACATTCTCATACATTTTTATGACAGCGCTATGAAGTAAATTTGATGTATGTTCAGGAGAGAATGATAGGTTTAAATGTCTAACAGCTGCTCTTTTGAATTTCAGCAATGTTTTAAGTGTTGCTACCATTTAGCACTTCCACTGTTCACTGCAATTTACTGTTTGCCTGCATTAGTTATTTGTGTTTGCACAGGAAGACAAAGGGAAAGAATTAGGTGCAGAGTAGAAACAGTTTTACTTCCTTTAAGCCACCTGAATCTAATCAATCTTATGGCAAGCTCTGCTCAGGAAAAAACCATTTTTCAGAGTGTTTATTGAAAGACTTCACTGAAAAAGCGTCTCAGGCTGTGCGCACAAATACACACCCTTTCCTGGATCTAGTTTGAAGCTTATTTCACTTTTTGAAGAGCATTTGATGTCCTCTCTATCGCAAAACCAGTTTTGATGAGTAAACAACCCGGAGGGGGCTGATTTCAGCAAAACAGGCCATTGAAATCGCATGGAGTTGGGAGTGGCAGTAGCAGCAGGAAGTTCTGGTCTTTTAGCGCCAATCAGCAGAAACAGTTTCAAATGCTGCTTTAGTCTTTTCCTATGCAAGGTGTTCAACACTAAATGCAATGCACTTGATAAAATTCTCTTAAGATTGTTTAACACAGCAGGGAAACATGGTTCTCTAATCACCCCCTACTACGAGCCAGAGCCAACACAGTGGCAATTAAATAAGATCAGAATGTCACGACAGTCAAAAACAAAACAGTCTACCACATACTGTGTCAGGGGACAGGGCAGTCATCACTAGGGACCACACAGATCTGCTTCCACCTGCCTTTGTGACTCCATACTCCGTGTATCACACCAGTTATTTCACAAGTACCTGTAGACTATCACAGTCCTCACAGTAAATACAGGAGGAGTGGGTGTAGCAGGGAGCTGGGAATGCCATACAAACCCCTTCTCTAGCCCACTCTATACTGCATACAGAAACTTAGTTCTGTGATGAAGTTATATGTGTGTGACCACACCTTCTCATTTGTCCCCATTTTGAAGATGGTTCAGTTCACCCTGAGTCAGGGTTTCACAACTGCCTCATTATGTGAATGAGCAAAAGACAACTACACTGAATTCCAAAAGCAGCCAATAAATCTTTCAGAAGCCTAATTTTATTTTAGGAATGGCGCCTCAGGCAAGACTTGTGCAGCTTAGAACAGGAAAATGTTGAAAACATTTGAAAAGGATCTGTAAACCTGGTTTGGCCAGTTTCTGCTGTGTTACACTATTCTGAATAGACTTAAAGCTTAATGGCTCCATCAAGTTAGGAAATAGAAAGAATACTCTGCCACTTACAGGAGACACAGGGTCTTGTTAAGTCTAAGGTTATCATTGCAACACATTTATTTCATAGTCAACTTTGTGACTGCCTAGAGCAGTATAACATGGAATTTAATCAAAGGACGCTAATAGAGTTCTAAAATTACAATGCAGATGTTCATCACCTATGTTGCCACCGCTTTCTGGTCATGCAGAACAGAAAACACAATCCTAGTAAATATCAACTACGCACCTTGCTGGGTTGGTCCTAACCTTCCTAACAAGGTTTCATTATTCCAAGCCGCATTACTCCACTCAGTGACACCCTCTGGTCTAAGAATAGTCTGCAGAAAAGCAGTTGTAAAAATCACCTTTAGTTCCTGGCACCTAACAGCCCCTCCAATCCGTCAGTACCTTGTCCACCATTAGCCATCCACAAGAACCCTATGCCTTCTGCAGAGGCAATCTATGACTAGACATTATGTTCCAGTGCAAGACACTTTGCCATGTGGGAAGTAAAGTAGAAAATCACTTGCTAGCTCCACAGCAAACCTTATACTTCATAGAGGCTAGAAAGAATTCAAAGCAAAAGGGGAAAGAAAAAAAAAAAAGAAAACTTCAGAGAATACTTTTTATAATATAGAAACTAAGGGAGGGTGGAGCAGATAGCTTATTTATCATTCTCTAAGTGATATACATCTGAGAAAACTCAGTCCAACCACATTAGCAGCCACTCAAAATATCTATGAAATTTGAAGAACAAAAGGAGAAAACATCTTGTGAGATTTTAGACGTTTCAGAGGAGTGAGGCCAGCTGACTCAGGCACGCAGAGTGAAGTAACTCACAACTACAAAACAGAAGTAAAACAAAAGAGCTGCCCATTGTGATCTGGATGCTGGCTAAGCAATGCTTTGAAATAATCCACAGAGTGTGGAAACACAAAAGAAGAGTCAGAAAAAAAGTTTATACATGTCCAGTACAGATAAATTGACTTCTTACGACATTTTAAGTAAAGCACACAAAAATTTGTTCATTCATTGTACCTTGTTTCCCTGGGCCTTCTGCTGTACACAGTGAGGCTCATACTAGTTTTCCACTTTTCTCATATATTGATGAATTACTTTAAAGCACTTATTTGGACTCAAAATGTGTCAGCAGAAAAACAAATTCCAGTTATTTAATATGTGGCATTATGCCTACAAAACAACTCACTCCAATAGAAAAATTTGGACAATCAACTTCCTTAAGATGATAAAAATACTCAAACCAAACTTTTTCCCACAAATATCTTCCAGAAGAGATTAATTTCCATAATGAATTATTAAATAATTATAAGTTAGGTTGACATTAAGTCCCATTAACATGAGAATTTTGAACAAAAATTCTCAAGTTCACTTTTGAACAATTTAATTTCCAGGGTTAGATTCAGACTTTTTTTTTTTTTTTTACTTAACCCTTATTATGCAGACAGCCTTCCACGAAATTAATTTTTAAAATATTTAAAAAACCCTAATCACAAATTTATATTATTATTTCTGTTCAGTAAATCAAAAACAGCTTCTCATTACTATAATTATATTCTTTAGCATTATTTTCTTCTATACATAGATTAGTTGCCCAATTTCTCCAAACATGCTTCATTATGACTAATAAAATCCCAGACAAATAAGTGTAGATACACAAATTAGGAATAATATAATGTTATTAATGTTATTTTAATTTATACTCCCAAGAAAACTTAGAGAAAGGTATAAATTTACTTCCTGAAGAAAATAAATGAAAAGATAATTAAACTCTAATTAAAATTACACTCTGATGTACAGCTGCAAGGGTGAGCAATTCTGGCTAGAGCATCGTAAACCACGCACATTAGCATTTGTTTGTACTTATAGCTTAGCATGAACTTATTTTAAAAAAAACCAAGACATCATTTCAGTGTCCAAACACATGCATAGTCCCCCCCTAAATATGGGGTGTTTAAATTGCTCAATAGCAGTGGATTATCCACATGCTTAAGATCAAGCCCAAGTGAGTGCTGAATTCAAGTCAAACTTAGTCACAGGCTTAGTTTGTGCTTCTGTGCTGGGTGGCGGGCAGAGTGGGGAGATGTGGAACCAGAGTGCCTCATCTTTCGTAATTCCTTATTAGAGGTGTGAATTGTGTCAGTCCTCAAACTCCTAGGGCAGAAGTGGGAGGATTGAGTGCCAGAAGGTGGACAGACACAGCAAGAGCACAGCTCACCCACTGCTTGACAGCCAGCAGAGCTGGGCCAACAAACATGCACTTAAATGCAGAGGTGGGATCAAGATGTAAAACACAGCACAGAGATCACAGCATCAAGTGCTCTGCATGCAAATACATAGTCCCTGCAACTGATACCATGCCTTGCACAGCTGCAATTCCTTGTGTGTTTCTTTGCAAGGGCACACAACAGCTAATCCAACCTGCCAAATGCCTACACAAAACAAATTTGCAAAGTGAAATGCACATTTGCATATACGCAAGATCAAAAATATGGTGTCATACAATTTTTTCTGAGCCATGTAATGAGTCACTGAAGAACCACAAGTAGAGGGTAGGAGTTCTTCAAATGCATCTAGATACACCCCTACCACAATCTCTCTATTCTACTTGATATGAAGCTGAACAAATAGGAATTGCACATCCATATTCACTTTGATGTCTTGAGATGCTGCAGATGGTCCTTATATCCTACAGAATCCTAGCAAACTAGCCTAGACCGAAGAGCTCAGCTGAGGATCTTCTCTCTCCCTTCATTACCCTGCAAGCATTGTTTTTGTGGTACCATGTTTCATAGTACCCTGATGTTTTTGTCAAAGACAATTGACAGATCAGTTAAGAGACAGGAAAGGTTTGCCTCTGTAAGCACAGAGAAGGAGGGAGTGAGCAAACCTACTCTTCCCCACTTCGTGGGGTTGGAAAAGGTATTTCCAAAACACATGAAATGAAATTCACTAATTTCTACATCCACCACAATCTCTAGATAACTCTGAGTAGCTGGAGTGACTCATCTAAGGTGTAGGGAAGCTGTAGCTATGTTTTGAACTGCTCTGAAGTTTGTGCTACGTTTTGCAACTGCAAAGTGAAAACAAAGTGGATCTAAGACCCTGCAAATCAGAATGATTCTGTTTTACATTTGCTTCCCTAGGCTGATATGATGTGGAGATACTGAGCATTCTAGAATTACTCACTAATTTTTATATGCTCCTGAATAGTTTTTTATAGAATTAGAAACCCAACAAATGTAATCTAGTTACAATGAGGTCTTTGTTATCAGCAGCTATTTATATGTTTATGTTTTCACCACTATCTACACAAAAAAATTTCAGTCATAAGAAGTGGCAGCATTCATTTTGATCTTTGGTTTTCTACTTCTCATACCTCACTGGTTATCCTACCCTTAGACTAGCAGGACCATACTCTCATATTTTTTCACTTTGGAAAAGGCCTCTCCTTTGCAGCTTATGGAATAACCATCATGGGACAAAATACAAAACACTCTAAACTTGAGGCTTCAGCTTTCACACTGTGGTCAGCATTAAAGACTGGATTTTACAGCTAGAAAATTTACAAACAAAGAGACATCTCTGACTGTCTTGAATTAATTCTTATGAAGAAGAAAAATCTATAAGTCCTTTCTGAAAGGCCTCACAGAAAAGGAATAATTATGGAGGCCTCTAGAAAAATAACTTTAAAAGACTCACTGTACTTCCACTGACATTAATGATGCAAAAACCTGTTGACCCCAGGAACACAATTTCAATGCCTGTAAAAAAACCATAACTGTAGGAAGCAACACAACATAACTGATGCCATTTTTTCCTTTAATCTGATGGAATTACATCTGTCCACACTGTGTTTTAAGGAAAACTTCTGCAGTTAGTTCTTCCCACTGTATTATATTTTGTTTAATTTCTACTCTCAGCAGCCAAAAAGGTCTAGGGTCTGCATTTATTTGTTTCATGCAACAAAGAATTCAGCACCCACAAAGTCTGCTTTATCCTCTCCTCCTGGTTAAGGTCATTCTGATTTGCAAAGCTAGTTCAAAAGTCATTCTGAACACACATGCTGTGAAATACTAATAAGAAAAGGCACTGGCAGAGCAAACGCACAGGGCATGGAGCAGACACATCAAGTGCATAAGGAGAATGTCTGTGGTGGGGAAAGGGCTATCTAAAAGGTGACAATGCTCTTTGGCCCTTTGGAGACTCAGGGGCACAATCTGGCCCCTGCTCTCCACCCATGTACCATTATTTTGCTGAGCTTGCTCCAACAGTAGGTTTGCCTTTAAAAGAAAAACCTCAAGCAGTCCCAATGTAGATCCTCACAGCTGGGAGGGGGAAAGAGCAAGGCAGGCTACACTCAGCAGAGCTGTGCTTCATCAGGAGGGCTGGGGGGCAGCATCAGCGGCTGCTAAGGCCCTTGCACAACCCTGCATTCACAAGAGGGGACAGTGGCTAGGAGCACTTTGAAAGCCATGAGTTTCCGGACCTGTCTCTCTTGGGAAGCAGATGGAGCTTGGGCCATAAACCTTTATTTTAATTCTCCTTCCTGACAGTTGAAAACGTTTTCTGTTAGTTGCCTTAAAGAAAAGCAAAAAGAAAGGAAAGCAGAGACAAACTTTTCTAGAATTATTTGTTAATATTTTTTGGCAGCTGTACATATACTACTCTCTTGCTGTGACCATAATCGAAGCCTAATGTTGCTCCCAAGGAATGCTGTGGCAGTATTCCCACCGACTGCACTGCGAGCAGATTTGGGGCCTTTGTTTGGTCAAAGCTGTTCCAGATGGAGTCCAAAGGATTCCCACCCGGCACTCCAGTTGTAAAGAATGACTCTGCCCTTCTCTTCCAAAAGGAGTTTTCTGGCTCCAGGTACAGTTGACCTGTTGGGACTAACAGCGGAAATGACCCACTACCACTGCGCAGGATGACCCCTTTGGAGAAAAGGGTAATGCCATATTTTATTAGCTGCATACCTGTCTAATCAATATTAAGGTGGTTATATTTGGTGTAATTCAGTTTAATGTTGCATATATTGAGTTTCTGCTGGTCACAGGAACGTAGCTGCTCCTAGGGTAGAAATATAATTATAGTACACCGATGGGACAGATTTTGAAGGATGTGGACACATAAATCCCAGTACTGGTGTACTTACCCACATGAAACCATACCAGGAGTCTAATGCAGGAAAAACGTAAGCTACCCCAAAAGGAAATCTGACAATCACAAAAGAGAAAATTCTTTGGTCCTCCTGGGATCTTTAATGATGAAAAATTTGTTAGAAACTTACATTTGCATCTCACTTCATAAGATACTAATATTTTCTGTCATTATTAATGAACTACTAGCCTAGCAGTAATTTTTGTGACCAACTGAAGTGGACCTAGTTGTCAAAAGACAGACGTGCAGAAACAGCAAGCTCTTTGGTATTTCCAATTTTAAAAATCACTGATCACTTCTGAAAAATTTCAGCTGCTATCATCATTATGTATTACTTTGAAATAAAACTCTCCCTCCCTCGACTTTGCTACTAATTCACTGCTGATATATGGCTCCCATTTAGTAAGCAAACTGATGTTTGTTCATACAAGTAGGACTTCTGAGCAAAGACTGCAAATTTAGGCTAGTAGAAAAATAAGCACTACCACCCAAGTTACCACAATAGCCAGCTTGAAATTTTGGTCGAAAGCATTTGATTTAACAATACCATAAAGTGTTGCCAAGCTCTCAATTCAGATGGGAAGATTCACCAAATCATGCATAGTAGTTTTTCAAATCCATACTTATTCAGAAACTTCCAGGATAAGAAGCTAAACTTTGTCCTCCGTTATGTTACATGGCTGAGCCTGTGCAGGCCAAAAGCCAAGCACGCTCATTACTGTTCTAGCGAGAAACACGACGGCACCAGTGCAGAACACATTGGCACAAGGCACCTGCATGCTTAGATGGAAGATTTCTTGGGGTTGGGGGGGGGGGGGGCTGTTACAGGACACTGATACCTTTCGTACACAATGCAATTACCAGCTTAAGAATTTGTTTCATAAATCAAGGTTTTCTGGTATTTCTGGTCAATTTAGCATCACAAACCAAACAGACCTCAAAAACGTAAGGACATCCAAACCCTGTTAACATTTATTGAGAAAAATTATGCTAAAATGTAACCCTTTGGTTACATTTTATTAAGGCATGCATTCAGGAACAAGGGCAGATACAAGGGCAAGTTACTTAGGCATTCCTGTAACGCATCTAAGAATTGTGCATTGAATCAACAATCTGACAAAAATAGGAATTCTGATCAATAATGTGGAGAGGAAAGCAAAACAATTACTTTAAAGGCTTTACTTTCTTTTTTGAACAACTGTAGATGTACCTATTTGCAGAGGTGCTTCACTGGCTCAGTTACATCAAAAGACTAGAAAATACATATAAGCTTACAAAAGCTGAGAGACAGCAGGGGTTGTGGGGGAAACAACTCACTCATTTTTTTTTTTAACATTCATTATTATTGACTGAAATAGGCTTGACTGTTTGTTTCTTAGTATCATGGGAGCAATGATTAAAAACAAACCCAACAATATTTTCTTGTGAGGTTCTGAACAAATAGTCTTCCTTTGACTTTAACAGACACCAAACTGGGCTTTGAGTAAAGTTGATTCTCTCCAAGTGACACTCCAGTGAACCAGGCTTTGCTACTGAGAAATGAAAATAACTATAATGCCTCATGGACTTCCAGAACCTGTCCAACAGTTTTGCCTTTGCTAATGTACATTTCAATCTAATGAAAGACAGGCAAGGAGCAGAAAAAGCACACATAAGGTATCCGATGCTTTGTGTTCAGCAGGCAAATTTGTATGACATTTTCTCCCTTCTGTTTTCTCAGTGAGTGAGTGAAAGCTTGCACATGTTTGTCAGACTGGCCCTCCATTAAATGTCTCTTCATGGAAATAAGGGGATATTTATGCACAGTGACTAATGAATGGATGCATTCCAGCATCTGCTATTGTGTATTTCCTGTAAAGTCATTTATTATTCTATCTAACAAACACAGTGTTCTTGGGTTGATGCTTAAGATTAATGAGGCATTTACTCCTATTCAAGAAACAAGTTCAGAAGACACATTTTCTCCCATTCAGCTGTGCTGATAGTTTAATTAATGCCATTAATACATATAAGTCACCAAGAGCTGTTTTATGGTAACACTGAGGAAAGTTGGCAAAGCAAGGAAATTTCAGAGGTAAAGCTACAACATAACACTTCCCTTTGTTTCCAGGTAGTACAGGATCCTCCAGAGAGAGGGTGATCTTACAGGCTACACAAGTAACAATACCCCAAGATGTAATGAGCTGAGGTAATGACAGAATAGCAGTCTTAACTCTCTGCTTGTGTGGGCTTAGTCAAATCCTTAATGTGATTTCACTATAAAATTTCTCTTTGTGTAGATGCATGTCATATTTTTCCTCACCAGTATTAGAAAGAGAGAAAAAGAAAGAACATGTCCTCTTACTGAAATGTATGAGTTGATAGAGTAGACCATAACCAATGCTATGGACTATAAAGATATACTAGGGGAACATTTCAAAATGTGTACTGTTTCACTGATATGACAGGAGGAATTTAATGACTCTTTCACTGCTCCCAGGGGTTTTTTGCTCAAGCTTCCGCATGGTGCCTTTTTTTGTTAGAGATGCCTAATTGCCAGGCCCACTCAGGCCAGCACAAAAAGCTTGGTGTGAACTGGAGTGTCACTGGGTTCACATTTCAGAAATATAGACCTGGAAAGCAAGGAGTGAACATGGGAATATGCAAGTGTAGGAGAGGAGATGGGAACCGAAAATATCATTAAATGGTGGCACTTAACAGGGCTTCACAACTCTAGTCCCAGGAGAAAACAGCACATCAAAATAAAGGTACAGCACTCGGGCACCAAAACACAGGCCTTCTCACTCTGAAGTCTTATCTAGAGCTAACTTTTCAACAACAGATTTATGACTGGGTTAATCTCCTCCCTGCTGTCACCCAAAGTGATCATCTAATGATCTCCATAGATGCACAGAATATGCATAAAATGTGAAACATCTTGAAGACGTTCTTCTTACTGAAATAGGATAGTCGTCCGAGAACCAAATCCGTTGATGATCCAGAGAAGTAAATACAACATACAGCCATATTACAGCTATAGAGAGCTGCTTGTCTGTAAGAGATATAGCTCTGATTTGTTTGAGCCTCCTAATTATAATTCTTCTTTCCTCGCTTTCACTTATCCAAAAGATTAGTAACAGGAAAAGACAATAACACAACAACAACAAAACCCCAAACCAAACAGGCTTTCAACATCATTTGAACTCTCCAAACAAGAGAAATAAGTAAATCAAAGCACAACTGAAAGTGCTCTTGAGGAGCACTAGATCTCAGTGTGCCTAAGCTGCTGGCAGTGCTTTGTCATCACACAGCTTTGCTGCTCCACTAACACCTGCCAAAAGCCACCTCCAGTCTGCAGTGGACAAGTTCAGGCACAGAGATGGATGCAGAGTTTGGTATAGTGCCTATTTGAACAAGGAACTCCTAGACAGTTGTACAGACAAAAGTCCATTAGCTGCTCTCAGTGTTACTGCCATTCCTTAAGTAAACCAGCAAAGTCCATGGAGCCCAACAGGATAAATAAGAAGCCTTGAGAGATACATTTATGTCTTCAGGAAATATTTCTAAAACCTGTCCTTCAACAAAACAGTTTTGCTTATACTGAAAATTCAGCGATTAGCAACAGAAGACTGTATGAACATATTTGTTACTCAGAAAAACACCTCCTCTCCCCAGCTCTCCCAACCAGAAGCTCCAAATTGCTGTAATACTGTAATAAACATCTGAGCCTGAAACATGCAATGAACAACTCTGGAGCGAGACCTACTAGACAGGTGTCAGGCATACAGATATGACCCATCCCTTACTGTGGGAGTAATACAGACAGAATTACATCTTCTGCCCATAGAATAAAATACAGGGCATAATCTAATTCTCAGTGTCAATGAAGATATAAAACATTCTTTAAATTTACTACTCCAAGTTGTTTGCAAGAAGTTTGATCAACAGCCTCAAAAAATTTATTTTTTTTTCTGCAGGGCTTCCCAGTGCTTAGCCTGCAGCTGTTAGCATTGGGTTTCAAGACACACTGTACTAAACTGTATTAGGCATGTGAAAGGACTTTCATTCCTCATTAGCTGCGCATAAGAAAGGATTGTAACTTTTAAAAAGAACTAAGCAGCTTTGTAAAAAACTCGAATTTCCCTCTAACAAAAATCATACTTGTTAAAACTTCTTTTTTATTCCCAGCTGAACTATGCTTCAACTCAAAGCAAATAAAGTCATCAGTTGACTCCATTCTATTAGAGGACAGCATTTAGAAAGAAGGGGGAAAAAAAAAAAAAAAAGAGTCCAATAGGTCCTTGAACAGTGGTCCCTTGTCTGTCACATCAAGACATGGCTTATACTTCACACACTATTGACCATGAAAAGCAATCTTGCAACTTTTGAAGCCCCATCACAAAAAAAAAAAAAAANAAAAAAAAAAAAAAAAAAAAAAAAGAAAGAGTGCAAGAGAAAACTTTTCTTGAAATGTCGAGGATGGGGGGCTGACTGCTCTCATCTCCTATGATTAATGACTTGTGGCCTTATTGTGTAGAGGCTGCTGATTAGCTTCAGACTGATTAAGGCTGCAGAATGCAAAATTCAGTTTGATAAACCTGGACAGTCTCCATTCCCCACTCCAAACAAGCCTGGTGCAGAAACTCTGACATCTGCTTTTGTGGTAAAAACATTCTCATGGAACTAATGTAATCCTGAATGACTCTGGGCTTCACCTAGCTGGAAACTTGAACTGCAGTGTTTTCCTGTATAATAATTATCTTTCATTCCTGTCCTAGTTCCCTGCTTTTTATCTAAAAACTTGTTTGACATTTTGAGTAAACAGACATCACATGTTAACAAATCTCATTCAAAACCATTTAAAATTTGGTTAAAAAGCAAAACAAAATAGCAGGTGGATACTTTTAACCTCCATTATCCACCTATTAAAAAATGAGAGCTAGTTAATCATGCCTCTAGAAGTTGCACATAGCTTTCCTGGATGCTTTTTATAGTTGCATTTAAAAAGAGAGAAGAAAAGTAGCAATTTCTAAATTGTTATTGCCTAACATTCTGACCACCTGCTTTGCTGGAATACATGCTGAACTTTTAATTTGGTAATAATTGCTTGCTATAGCTATAGAGGTAGAAATCTAGTACAGAGGGACTTTCAATCCTTTCTTCCCGACTCCCCTCTTTCTCTCCTCTCCGTCTCAGATTAAATATGCTTGTTGAATTCATCTTTGCATGGAAAAGCATTACGTTCCACTAACACAGGAAGGTTGCAAATACTTATGCCAGATTTTCAACACTAACCTCATCAAACTGATGCACTGCAACATAAGGCTGATTAGCTTAATAACTGATTACTTGTCCTCTGGGCACCAGCAACCAAAATTAAAAAAATTAGCAGCTCATATGACAAAGTAATATGAGCTTATTTTTTCAGATACCTCCAGTTCCAAGAGAGAAGGGGGAAAAAATTATGTTTCCGGGCCAGTTCTAAAGAGGGAAAGTTTCTCTGTTTTGGCAGGATAGACTGAAATGCTGATCATCTCCTCCCTAGTGAATAATACCTAGATAAATACCTATGCACAAAGGATAAATTAGCCAGATTATCATAGTGGAATTATTTGTAATGTCAAATATATACAGGTCTGAACACCTTCAACACATCAGTTGTTTGAACTCAAGAGGCTTCCTTTCATGCTCTGGATTTCCCAGAACATCCTTCACTTGTACCACCCATTACTCTATACCCAGAAGGCACCTGTTGCACCAGGTACTGCATGTTGAGAAATGAAAATAAAGTCATGACACAGAAAAGTAAGTTCCAGTATGGCAAAAATACATCCACATGAGTGACTGTAGGAGGCCTTGCCACTGGGTGAGTTTGTAGGGGCAGTGCTAAATTTATGATGAAAGGCAACAGATGGTCATTGGAAATAGTAACTTAAGGTAACATGAGATGACTGTGATAGCAATGCAAGGAGAAGGGCATCATCCATAACCTCTCTCAAGTCCTCAGTAAGAAGCCTAAGTACACGCCTATCTTGAAACAGGTGAGTAATCCCTTTGAAGTCAGTAGCAATCAGATTAAGTATTTGTGTGTCTATGCATTTATTTTCACTGTAATTATACAGCATATACACTGTGTTCTGTAAACACTAATAGACCAACCTCAGCATTGCTGTAAGGTACCACAGTACCTCCAGCATTAAAGTCTCACTCAAGACCTGGGATTTAATTTTTTGTTTATACACATTTTTCTGTGCCGTACCCTGTTTCTTTTTTGCCTTGTTTTGCTTTCAGCAAGGCTCTTTGTAGTGTCATAACTCACAATCTTTCTAGTCAGACTTTGTTTATAAAACCTCTATTGTTCCAGAACAATGGAGTTGTGACCTGTTCGAAGGCAGGATTGCAATCAGGGCCCTCTCCATACTTTCTCAGGGTGCACTTTGTGACAAAGTGAATAGACCACACAACCCTATTGATGTCAGCCAGGAGGGGAAAAATAGGCTCCCTCAATAAATCTCAACATAAATCTTCTTGCCCTATCTCACCATCTGTATGAATTCACCTAAAGCACAAAATTATTAAGCAGAACAAGTATCCCCAAGCCTAAAAGACTGAAATAATGCTTCCAGACGAAAAGGGATTTCTTTCGTGCTTATGGCAGTTTTGAGGAATTCACAGGCATAGAAAGCAACAGGTGGAAACATAACTTAGGCCAAGAAGAAGTGAATAATGTTGACCCTAACATCATGAATATGCTTTACTCTTCTGCGTCAGTTCCCTCCTATAGATTTCCTCAGGGACAGGTTTGTGGCTTCTGATGCTTTCTTACCACCAACAACATCAGTTTTCTAATTTTGCTGCCAATGTTACAAAACAATTATCCACACAACACAAGTATTAGCAGTGAAACAGCCACAACGTTTTTTTCCTTGTTTGAAAATGCTACATTCTGCAGTTCTGGTTTTGAAGGTCATGTAAGATTTGCTTAGAACAGGTGGAGGATGACTATATCCCTTTTAAAATATACTTCTAGTCACTTATCAGTGCTATTCACCCTCATTGAGATTTACCATAGGTTTTGTACTTATGTTAAGAACATAAAGTAAGATAGTCGCAGAACTCACTGCAGAAAGGAGAAGCAAAGGGAAGGGTTTTTTTTAACTTCAGTAGAAAAAGCCTTCAGAAAACACCTAGGTGTATTCTAGGCAATTAAAACAACATGTGCATTCAATATAAATTTTCATTATCATTCATGAAAGAAGAAAAAAAAGCCAGAACAAGCACCAAAACAACCAAACAAATAGAGCCTCCAATTTAATTGCTTAAGCTGGAGTGGGAAAATTGAAAGCACTTCAGAGCAGTGCTACCTTTTTGTCCAGTGTCAATACAGCTTCTAGCACAGCAGGGTTCCAGCTTGTGACTAAGTCTTTCAAGCAGTGCTGCATTGAGCAACAACAGCATAAAATGAGCTTAAGCCAAGTTATTTCTAAATTTGAATTATTATTTATGTTTTTTAGCATTCACTCAGTTTTGAGAGCAACAGAATTCTTCTATAATGTCTTCCATCTGAGCAGAGCATATCAAAGTGCTTTGCAACAAATTACTGGTTCAAATGTGAAAAAAAAATTAATTGTTATAATGGTAGGCAAAGGATCCCATCTCAGTCAAGCCCTGCTAGAGGGAAAATACTACTGAAAATGCATCAGAACTAAAAGCATAACAATAACTGATTTTACAAAATTACAGTTGTGCTGAATCAATGCATATTTATCATACACAATGGTATATAGCAGATTTCAGGCAACTTTTTTTATATTGCTGCTTAGAAAATACTTGAACGTAAAACGATTGTTCAGGTAACAAAAGTAAAATTACATACTTATTGCTAATACAAGCTATCAGCATCCAATCAGCCTTCTGAGATCTGTGTCAGCTGACATGGTCATACCTACTCAATGGTTGACCACTCTGAACAAGTGAAAAACAAAGGAGGAAAAAAATTTTACGAAACAAACACTCACCTTAGAAATTCTCAACAGAAAAGAAGGATAGTCATCAAACAGGGCTCCTTTTATGTGAAACACATGCAGGGGACAAGCATATATGAAATAAGGCAGGGGAATCCACTGCTGTTTCTTCAAGACTTGTGATGATAAAATGGAGTTGTCCACCCAGCAGCTTTCATGAGAAATTCATTCATTTCTCTCTGTTGAAAATACCAGGAAAAAAATGAGGAAGCCAAAAATAGTTCAACTATGACATCCCTCCCCTCACCTGCTCCAGACAGGCAAACCTATTCACAATATCCACAATCTATTCATTTAGTAGCACTGAAGTTATTTAGCAACTCACAGAAGAATGTGTAAAAATTTAATTGCATGTATTTTAGAATCCCACTTCTAGTAAAGCTAGAATAACTATGCTTTGCTCTAGCATAAAGCATTTTACAAGGTACCATAAAGCAACCCTACTATGCACAGACAACGCCTCTGCTCCTCAGTATTTAGCAAAACACTTGGTTAATCCACCTCACTGCTTTTACAGTCTGATGATTAGTTCAACAGCTGAGTATCACCACCAAATCAATTCAGGTGTTCTCATTAATGCCTTCATTCACTGTGGCTATCGGGTGTCTCTTGATTGCCAGGGCACTGAAGGGATGGCAACAACACCTAGCTGCCATTGGTCCCACCAGCAGAGGACCTGTGGAAGGCTGTAAGGACAACTAGAGTTCAGGGGATGCTGCAGTACCATGGGAGAGGGTAGGGTGGTCAGAGGTACAGCTGGTCAGGCACTCCCATTTCTACCAAGACACTGGGTGTAAAGTTAATTGTGGTAATTGAGAAGTGAAAATCTTTATACCTACATGAGAGTTTTTGTGTCCCAAGCACAGCACATCAGCCAAGGTGGCTAAGTCAGAAGTAGCAACCAGAGAGATCACAGTGTATAGAGGCTAGAGGAGACATGAGGGAAGACAACTAGAGAACAGATTTGAGGATGTGAAAACCTGTGATTACATGCAAAAACCCCCAAACAAACAAACAAAAAACCCACATGGAGGTTATGCAACTGTTTAACAAATGAAGATACCTGAAAATAGGTTGTCTGAATATTGTGCAATAAGTACTGGAGATCTATAAGATTGCAGTGAGGCCAATCAGATTAGCATCAGGATAATTATAGGTCCAACAGTAAGACCATCATAATCCACTGACACTTTTCAGGTGATAATCATAGAATGGTTTGGGTTGGAAGTGACTTTAAAGGTCTTCTAGTTCTAAATTCCCTGCACAGACAGGGACACTTCCACTAGACCAGGTTGCTCAGGGCCCCATGCAGCCTGGTCTTGAACACTTCCAGGGATGGGGCATCCACAACTGCTCTGGGCAAACTGTTCCAAAACCGTGTTTTGTTAAACCAATTAGGTGTAAGGCCATCAAGATTTTGAGCATACAAGCTCTTGTTTGATGGCATACAGAATATAAAAATCAATAACATGGGCAAATCTGACCTCTTGGCACTTTGATTATGATCCATAAAGTTTTTGAGAAATAAATTTCTTATTGCACAGTATAAATGAGCTCTCCCAATCTCGCTCATAACTGATTGGGGGACACCTAGAGCTTCTATTTCCACTTAGCAACTAGGACATTAACTTTATTTTCAACAATTTATTGTGTACTACAAAGCTACCCAAACAAAAAAACACTGTGTATTTTAGATGCTGTATAAAAATTAGTGCCCTGGGATGTATGTGGGAAATAACCAGTACTTAAAGTTGGTAATTAAGATTATTAATAATAGCAAAAAAAAAAAAATCCATTCTCCAAGCAAGCCATCATAATGCTTAATAATTGATTGTAATTTCCTGTAATAAATACTAATGAATTCATTTATAAAGTAATGTAGCTTTATATGTTTATTTACTTTCCTAAGAAATATTTGTGTTGGTGTTATGTCAACAATTTAATACACTAAAATAATTTATAATTATTTATTATCAGTTTCAACACCTCTTAATAAAAAGCAGTTGTTTCACATAAATACCAAAGCAACCTTCAGAGCACATCTGTGTCCCCAGCAAGCACTCAGGCTGGCTTGTGAGTCCTTTTACCATCTGTGAGCCTGCATGATGAAATTGCACCAGCCAGCTGCATGTCCCAAAGAGCAGAAATAGCAGGCCTGCAGGGAGGACCTAGCCCTAACCTGGGATTTACCAGCATCCAGTCTGTCTCTCTCCAGAGCCAAACACTTCCACTGGGAAGAGATTCAATCACTCCTCAGAGAGAAAATCATTCCTCCAGCCCATGACACGTTAGTAGGTCTGAACAACCTCTCCCACCTCTATACAATGTCCTACCTTTCTTGAAGTCTGTCCATATACTGCTTCATCTTCTAAGACAGAATTCCTCTTCCTGCATTAACTTTGCTAGGACTGCAAATATTTATGACAGCTTTTTCTACTCAGCTGTTTGATTCATCTGTGAAGATTATTGGGCCCCACATTAACCTCTTTTGTGCCACAGGGCTGTATATCTTATATCTCCCGCTGCACTCACATTCCTGATGTGGAGAGTCTCTCAGCAAGAGTGGCAGCAATAACCAGGGCAGTGCCCTCTGTGAAGCTTCAGGAATGTGACTGCAGGCAGTTCCTGCAGGACCAGGGAACACAAATCTCCTGCCTACTGCAGGCTCAAAGCTAATGGTGAGGCCAGCTGTTAACCATTTCACTGCACATGCTGCAAGAAAGATGCTGTCCTGTATAAGAAACATGAGCCTGCTGCAATCCCTGGCTGTAGGATCGATGTGATAATGTGATCAGCACCATCCTGCCTAGTACCTAGAATTGAATCAGGACTGGACCAGTGTTGTCCCTACAGGCATAGAAGATCGCATCTTTCACAGCACTAGTAGGAGTGGTGGTGAGGCACGTGGTAAATAGGCCACATCAAAATTCTCTCTTTATAAACCTGTCACACCTGGATCCCTGCTGCTGTCTCTAGAGGCATCTCAGAAGGCTCAGGTTGCACCTGTGCAGCACAGTGGTCTGCATGCCTTTGCCTATGCTATTGTTATGATGGGCTGACAATGTCTTTACAGTACTGTTTTATCTGATTCATCTCCCAGCTGTTCATCCTCCTGATTTATGCCATCAGGACCAAAGCCTGATTAGCAAACAGAACAGAAGGAGAGAGATTCACACTGTCCTTCTAAGGTTTATGAGTGCTGGCATGCCTTGTTTACTTCTCTGAACTTGAAATCCTGGGCACATCCACTGTTTGCCTCTTTGTCAGGCACCTCCATGGTGTTTGACGGTAGCTAGTTGCCCTCTCATTTAAAGGGAATTATGGATCTGCCTCAGAAGATTCAGTAAACACAGTATGGGTTGTTGTGGGTCAAGGAATAGACCTTACTTCAGCCCAAAGAACAAAAATAAAATTAGAACTTTCAAGGGCACCACTAACTGACCTGTTCTTGATTCCCAGCAAAAGACAAAAAAGTCCTGGAGTGGCAGAAGCTAGGCCTCTTCATCTCAAGAGCAGCGTGACGAGTTAGATATTATCCTAGGGCTTCTGCTGCTGTTTTAAAAAGGCAGGTCTTGATACAACATCAAGACATCATGAAGAGTTGCAAAATTTGCCATCTCAAGGTGTCTCTGGGAGTACTGCAATGCAGTTGTTGCAAAAGAGAGGAAGCAAACCCCAGGGAGGTCAGATCTGGGGCAATTCTTTATAAATGTATGGCTGCCATTCTGCTCGCACCTTTGCTGTAAATGTGAAGCTCTACAGGATGAGGTTAAGAGCTGAGCTCTGTGGCTGACTCATCTAGCAGACACAGAGCTCCCCTGGGTTTTGCTGAGAGAAACACAAGGAGTAAAGGGATTAGATTGTATTGTAGGTCGAGAGCCAGTTTGGGTGGAGTGTTAATCTCCAAGAGTATCATTGCCAAAGTCATTTCTTAATGTAGCAGTTCGAGACAGCCTCCGTCTCAGGACCTGAGGCTAACCCATTTGATGTCACACTACAAGCAGAGCGGGCACGGGGTTTGCAATGTATATTTGATGTCTAGTGTTGAAAAGTGAATTGATTGAAATGCTGTCAGGCTGCATTTTGAATGATTGCACTACTAATGTCACCTACAGGCAACTTGATGGACGTTCTGCCATACATAGAATACAGTAGGCTGGAAATCATCATTTGCAAATCATCACCTTTGAAAGTACAACAACCAATTCAACTGGAAAAAAAAAAAGAAAAAAAAAAGGAATTGGAAACATGTTGAAGAAACATTAACCTGAGGAAGTGAGCAAATCAGAAACACCAAATATTTAGGCTCATGGATTTCTCATTATGGGAATTTTCAGCCTACTGTATTTCTTTTGGGGTGTTGCATTTCAAAACCTGTATTTTGTTTGATAATGTAATTCTACCAGAGGAAATCTAATCAGGTTGTCTTCTAAGTTTTTACTGGTATACATCAGTATGGCATTTTAGGATATTGTTCATTTATGAAAGTAGTTTTACAAAATCTGTCACTATACACAAATGTGACAAAATGAGCAGTAGAACACTGGCGTATTTTTGAAAGGATATGTGGATTTAGCTAAATAATTGTCATTAACAAGAACTTAGTGTTTAAATTCTACAGTTGATCATATGAATCACAGTTTTAACCTGTATTTCCTTGCTCTGACATCAACGTGGGTTAGCATCAATAAACATTCATGTCACAGGATAGAGACAAGAAAGATTTCTCTATTTCCAGTGTCTACTATTCTCCTAAAAGTAGAATTCTGCAATTAATTTTACATCAATCTGGAGATTAATTTTAGCAATGTGGTAAAACCATTGGCTAGTAAGTGCTCACAGAACAAACATCCCAGAAAGACGAACAGGCAAGACTAAGGAAATATCAGTATTTCACCACAGTCACCTACTACTGTCAGCTTATGTTAGCTAGTCAGCAATAATGCTGAAGTGTTTCTTCAAGTACTCTTCTACCAGATTATCTGAGAAATTTGGTATGAATTTACTGTTAGTGCATTCTTCTAAAAAGCAACACCAGAAACTGAGATGCAAGCTAGATGTTTAATTGTTTCATTTAGAAATAGTGTGGGATTTTTTTTCATATACCAGTGTATTTATATATAATCCCCAAGGAAATGATGGTCTCCTTGAGCATTACAGAACACAATATCTCATCTAGAAAAACATTTGAAGTTTTTTATAAATTTGGCTCTGCATCAGGGAAACTATTCCTTCTATTAACAGATGGGGACAGGAGACCATTTTGAATCTGCACCAAGTCACACAGCAAGTGAAAGACTCCTATGCCTTCAGAAAACAAAAAGATTTCATGTTGAAGTAGGAACTGCTAGTACAGTTGAACAACCAAGTAGACGCAGTAATGTACTTCTTCCCCATCCCCTTGAAAACCCACTGACCATGGTACCACATGTAGCAATAAGATGTTCAAGCAGACCTTGTTTTTCTTGAGCAGGGAACATGGGACAGGGCCATAGAGAGGCCAGATCTTGGCTAAAGGAAGGCTGGCTGGGAGCTCTACTGCTGCACACATGAATCCTAAAAGGGGCCACTTACCAGGAAGCAGAAAAAGCAGGGCTTCTCCAGGGAGAAAACAAGCTGGGAAATGAGAGTGACCTGAGTGAAGCCCCACATTGCCTGAATAGGACTGGGCTGGTAGTTGGCATGAGGTCCACTGACAGTCTCAGATAAGGTGAGATAAATAGGCAACGGCAGGATCCTCCCAGGGAGCCCAACAAAGAGAGGGGACTGAAAATAGGTTTGTGGCATAGGTCTAAGGTACACGCAGGATACAGGACAGGAGACAAAGCTACCTTGCAGGGCAGGTCTGAAGTCCACCCCAGAAAGCCAGTCAGCAAGCCAGAGCAACAGATGGATGGCACTGGAACATCTAGAGCTTAGCTTAGGGGACAGCTAGGTGCACAAGGCTGAGTTGGCCTGGACCTGCAGGTAAGGGTTGTGGCTGGGGGTCTCAGGTAAGCCTCACCAGAGCTATTAAGGCCAATTCAGGGCCCTACAACCCAATTTTGGAAGGAGATGAGAGTCTAAAGCCCCGTTTAAGCAAGAAATGCTGCTGCTTTACCTTTCAATAAAAGTATACACCCACTCTTACTCTGAAAGTCTGGCTTCTGACCAACAAAAGATCAAGTGTTTCTTCAGCACCTGATACAACCTCCCATATAGGCATGTGTTAAGACAAAAAAAGTTCTGTTCAACAGGTGATGGACACTGTTTCCTCTTACTTGTCTGCTGTGTAGACTGCAAAAAGCAGTTTAGTGAAGAAAAGTTCAAATATATAAATACTTAAATAAGAAATAGACTCAAAAAAAGTACCCAGGATTAATTTTTTTTATTCCTCTCTCTAAATTGAGGCTTAAGTCATTAACTCCTATTAAAAAATTGGTAAAAGCCTTAAACGAGTAAATGGTAGGCTCCTTAGCTTGTGTGTCAGTTTAAACATAAACAAAATTAATGACTTCTAAGGGAATCTTTCAATATTTAGAAATTAGCTGGCTGCCTGATTACTGAGAATTTGTATGCACATTCTTTTCTTTCACTGATCCGCTCTTTCAACATCAGGAACGGTAACACTCTGGAAACTGTTTACCCAAGATCAGTGTGGTTCAAGTGTTACTTTGGATCTCAGTTAGCATTTCTTGGGTTTTAAATGTTTAGTCCTTGGGGGGAAGTGAAAATGACAGCAGGAAGAACCTGAGGTACTAAGTCCTGCTGAAGCTGGCACTTGATGACAGGAGGGGAATGAACACACCAGGCACTACATTTTATCATAGAACAAACAGGGAAGTTTGTATTAGATTGTATCAACTTCTGCTGTGCCTTGAGCACATCTGAAAGAAAAGAAACAAACTGATGAAAGTTATAGGGTACAAAAGCAAGAAGAGTGCCTGAAGAACAGGAAGTTGGGAATATGTGTAAAATGGAAATAAACCACTGAGAAAAAAAAAAAAAAAAAAGACCTGCCACCCCTCTCATGAGAACTATTTTAAGTGATGGCTTTGCAGTTCAGATGAGAAAGAGTTTGTTCCTTCCTCCCTGACCCTAGTCCCACCAGAGGGAGACATTTTGCCCAGGGGGGAACGGCTTTGGCATCTGATGATCTGAACCTCATGTCAGAAAGACAAATAATTTTCTCAGAAGTAAAACAGGCGATGATAAAGGGTAGGGCGTGTGAAGGTAGTGTGCAAAAGCCATGTTTGGTTAGCCCAGGATATTAGTGGGCCATCTACCACACAAGGAAATTATGCCTCACAAGAAATGCTAGGAGCCATTGAGTCCCCTTTACAGAAAGCTAACATCAGGTTGTTACAGGGCCGTGAGCCCTGTGTGAGCAAACTGATGGATCCATGGGTACAAGCACCCCAGCTCTGAGTGCTCATGCAGAGTTTAGACACACAGACACTGACAAACATCTTGCTGACCCTACCATAGGTAACCTACTTCCAAACCCATATAGATGTTCCATCCAGCTGAGGTCCTGTCCTCCTGGGCAGTGTTACGGAGCACAAAGACTGGACCTTTATTTCCTCCTGCCATCATTTGCCATCGATCAAAGCTACAGCAGGGTGATGAGCCACTGCAGAACAGAAAGGTTGTAATACACTCTTCCAGGAAGACAAATGCTTTCTGAGGCTTACATATAGCTATAACATAGCCAGCCAGCCAGCCATCTGTCCCTGCACTTAGAAACAGTCTGGCTTAGTAAGGATTCAACAGCAAAAGACAGTTTTCCCTTTCAGACATGCTACTCTCTTCCTCAGTAGGTCAAAGTCCTCTCCCGAAGCTGCAGTCATTCTTGAGAAATGTTAGCGGGGAAGAGCAATGCCTGCCTCTCCCGTGGTACTTTCCCAATATAATTGTAAATCTGCAACACTCTGAGCAGGCCACGAATTCCACAGGCCAAACTGTAAACACTGCAGAAATTCGAGGTCCTTGACATTTCACGGAAGGCAAAGCCGTGAGGCTGAGGAAAACAAGCTAAAGGCTAAGTTAAGATATGTCTACCAGCTCCTAAGAAGGATCAGTTCAAATAAGGAACTGCAGTCACAATTTCCTGTTTGATTGTCACTTTCCTCCAGTGAAGAAATAGTCTGCTACTGGCCCTTGTCAGGAACAAATTACTTTCTCTTCACTGCCAACTCAGCTCCACATGCCCTGCACAGAAGAGAAGCAGCACCGCAAAAAGCCAGTTTTCCCCAGAGGTTATGAACTACACAGGCTGGTAATCTGTACAGATCATTTTAAAGGGGTAACTTACCCTACATTTACTGAGAGCAGTATAAAGGAGTAAGCAGGAGTTTTGTTCTAAATGAATTGAAAAAAATCTGCCATGCAACATTTTGCATGGGAATTCTCATCAATGAAGATTTTTAATCCCCTGAGAGCAAGCTTTAGGGAGGGCTAAGACAAAATCTAAACAATAAAAGAGATGTGGTGAAAGCATGTTGGTATTTTAGCTTATATTCTCGGATGGAGCCAATTTGTACAAATACAAAAAAACTTCTTTAATTAAAATTAATTACAAAGAAAAATGTTCTGAGACACTACTTTCAGACTTCCAATTTGTTTGCCTTTAGTGTGGGCAAGATACATTGAGCAGAACACAGGGATTCTGCTCAGGCCTTCTTCATATCATCCTTTTAAAAAATGTGTGTGAGAAAAGGAAAATCATTAACAAACAGGGTGCCAAGTGCAGGGTACTCACATTGAAGGGCCGTTTGGAGTTTATTCTCTGGCACAGTTGTAGAGTCCAGTTAACATCAATGGTACCTTCACTAAGAAAGGCGTGTCTGTCAGAGTTCAGGACTCTAAGCTGAAGAAACTGTTTTAAAATACTGAGAACAAAATCACTAAAGCAATTATGTAAGCTTCAAATTCGTTCCATTATCAAGAAGATTTTCCCCTTCAAATGTAGATTTTCTAGTTTCTCTATTAGGAGGTGTTCTCGGTGCTTTGCTTTTCTTTACCAGTATTTGTTCAGTGTAAATGAACATTTGTAACTTTACTGTATCTATCACAATTTAGTAGGTCCAGATTTGGACAACTCTTGCCTATTTACTCAAGTTTCTGGACTTGCCCTCTCCTAGGCAGAGAGTACTCGATTTGTGCATCCTGTTGGTTCTTTCAATGTCTAAAATTAGCACTGTGCACACATGCTTCCTCTACCTGGTGGCATGCTCCCCAACAGAACCGGGGCAGGCGCTCGGGCCCAAAGGCCCAACTGTTGCTTTTTTGACAGGAGAAACCAGAGACTTTTATCTTTAACTTTACCTACAAGGAAGAGATCTCAACCTGCTCTCACGTTCAGCACCTGTGACAAGTACCATTTTGTTCAGCTAAATGCTGAAAATGATAACATGGTCACTGAGCACAAGCGGTAGCATCCCTCCCAACGTATGATTAGCAGTACCTATGGCTCTGACAAGTCCGAGCATGGTAAAAATTACGTGGTGGTCACAGCACTGCACAGTTGGAAAGGTTAAAGAGAATCCCCCAGCCTCTCATTCCTCTCCTCCTCCACTGTTCCGTTCTTGCACCGATCTCTTGGGACACCCCTGCTAGAAAAACGTTTGTCAGAAAGCGGAAGGCAACCCAATGGGAAACATCAGTAAACCTGCGCTTACTTTATTTAGAAATGACACCCCATCCCTGTCCCCTGGGGCAAAACTTCTTTTCTAGACATGACCTCAGAGATGTGCTACATGCACCCTGCACAATTTATCACCATGCTGCCTATAATTAGGTTTGTTAACATACAGCCTAGTGCAGTCTTGTTGACTGGGAACTTAATCAAGTTACTATTGAGTTCTTGTATGCATTGCTTCGGGTGACTGTTTTACTTGTAGAATTATAGCTGTGACCAACGTGAGGAAATTAGCTCTGGACACAAGTTTTTTACTTTTTTTCCCCCTACATGTGAAAATATTTAGCAAACAGTGACAATGATGGAAAACAGTAGGAAACAAAATGTTCTACATTAGTATAAAACATGAAAAATGCAGCAAGGACCCTCAGTGGTACAACATGTGTTATGCTGGCTGGCAGTCCATTAGGCTTGATAGACATTTCACTTACCTAAGTCAAATATAACAGTCTAGTATTCATTAATATAAGAAGGGGGTTGTGGAATCAAGCCTACCATCTGGTTAGAACGACAGAATAATCTACAACTCATGATTAGGTCTAAGGAGTGGAATTTCACTTTAATCTTTTTCATTGCTCGAAATTTCCATCTGCGCAGTACGGCACATCATTTTTCTTCAAGACAAATGTGCTGTTTTTCATGTTCCAAAATTAGATCAGAAGAAAACGATTAATCATGTCATGGCCTGGGAAAGGAAACAAAGCCCTGATATTTCTCTCTCTCTCTCTTTCCCTCTCTTCACCCCCCGCCTCTCCAGCCCCTCCCAGCTCTGGCTCTTTGCAAGGTCCTTTCTTTCCCTGCCTCAATTTTCAACACAACTTTCGGAGACTCACATTGTGGTGGGCTACAAACATTCAGGAAAGAGAAATCTGAAATAAAGACGCGGCTTTGATTTGCGTGGCTGTTTTTATTTCCCCTCGCCTTTGCCTCTCCCCCACCCCCAGTTTGCCACTTCATCTTTTCCTCCTCCTCTCCCTCTCTCTTTCTCTCACTCTCCACCCCCTACCATGTGCCCCCTGGCACAGGACGACAGATGGTGACCTGTTTGCATGTGACACCGTAACTGAATCTAAACTCAAGGAAACAAGTCACCGGGCTGCAAATTAGTGAGACCACACAACTGTCAGGTGGCAGTCCCCTTTGACAGTTGTAGGCCATTATAGGAACATTGATGTTTTCGCAGTGTGACAAAAAGGAATCCTTTTTGCAGCAGACCTGTCTGTCAGCTGGCTCTCAAGTCATAACAAATCCCTGGCACTCAGCTGAGGCTGAACATTCGCAGCGTCAGGAGGATGATAAATGACCTGCAGGGCTTTGAAGTGCCTTGGCAGTTCAGATGGGTCCGCAGTGCTGACAGAGAAATATACACAACAGCGTAACCAATAATGAGAACATTAAACATTCCTGCTTTGTGACAGGCTGACAGAAAAACCCAGCCTCACATCAATCATCTGTGGAGATATAACCTTGACAATTAGCCCCCTCTCTGATACTCAGAGTAACCTTTTTTTTTTCCCCCCTTCCCCACCTCCTTTTTTTTTCCTTTTGCCTGGCTTATCTTCCATGATCTTTTTTTTCTGGTATGGCAGAGGGGGAAAAAACAGCAGGGATAAAAAAAAGCTGACATCAAAAAAGATCTTTTCCTTTTCCTCCATGCAAAAATAAAATATGCCAGGACAAAGTTTATTTGATGGACTTCCACCTATTTCCCTTTAGGAGAAAGGAATATATTTTTTGCCCTATCTACCAAAGCATCTGTCACTACAAATACTCCTAGCAGAATTTTGTTTACATTTTATGCTTATTTTGTTCCTTAGGTTTTTTTCCTTTCCCCAACTCTTACATTCATATCAGTACACTCTGTTGTCAAGCATCGTTTCCACTTGTAAGAGTGAGATGATTAAGCATAGGACTGTCCCCTTGTTACTGTATTCCAGGATCATTCAATAAAACAGATAGTATCTCAGCTTCTTCCCATAACCTTGTGTTTTCTTTTTTTTTATGTCCCTGTGCACTGGTCTGCCATTTTTTAAATCCTATTGTAGAGCAAAAATAATCTTCAAAGGACAAATGAAAGGTGCAGCTAATCTTCTTGAAAACTAAACACTTTTAGCACTTCCCTGGAATCATTCTCACTGAAGAGCACGGATGCATCCTGATTGTTAGCACACTCTCTCTGCTCATAGAGAATTTCTCTTGGTTTTCCCAGTGAGGGATCAGAAGAAATTCCTCCTGATATAAATGACTGACTTCTTCCCATGACTCTCCTGACAGCAGAGGCGCTCAAGCAGTGGGAGCAATGGGAGTGGTCTGTGCTCTGTGAGAGGTGAATTAGGCTTCTGGGCACTTTCTGCACTCCATCCCAGTGGCCTGGAGTCTTCTAAGTCACTAATTCAACCCCACAAATAGGTTTCAAAGGAGCCTAAGCACCCTTGTGAAATAGCCTCAGTCATACATGAAATTGAAAATGGCATTTGTTGCAGAGGTTTTAATCCGGAGGAATGTCACTAGTGCAAAAAACCCAAAACCTTCTGTAACTGAAATTAGCAGCAAATCCTCTAAGGTGTGCATTGCTCAGGTCTCCATCTCCCTGTTCCCAAAGGGAATGCAACGGCAAACATGCACTCTTGCTCCTATTGAGTACAGTGCGGCTCAAACACTTTGATGTGAAGTTTGAGTAGTGAAAAAACCAAGCGCTTGTAAATTTAAAAAAGCTGTGTTTCCAACCCTGAAGTAAAGTCTGTCCCCAAGGCCCATTTTCCTACGCATACTTGAAGGTCCCTGTGCAATGCTGGTGTAGTGGAAAGAAGATGAAAAGAAGAACAACACCCAAGGCCTTCAACCTTCAATACAGTTATAGAAGAGGCAGCTATAGACCCAGATGATGCTACTGAAGTAATACATTCCAGAGCCTGTCAGCTGAGTCCTGCTGCTGTCAAAGTATGTCCTGTGCACGTGGCCACAGCTGTTGACTTCACTATTGGAAGAGGTCAGCATGAAGGAGAAAAGAAAGGTTTTACAAAGACGATCAACAGTAAGTGGCAAAACCTGTTCAGCAATTGCCTGATCTCATTTGTACTCTGATCATATTATTCTGAAAAAAAAGACAAACCATGCAGTGCCTATTTCATAATAGAGCAATGGAAGATTTGCTTCTACAGAACAGGGAGGAGCCATTTCACTCTCAGGCAAGTAATTTTAACAGACCAGGCAGAAAGCAGTGGAAATAGAAAACTTTTCTTTGCCTTTGTTATATCTGCCTAGTTGCTACTGACTGACTGCCTTAGAGCACACTGAAAACATACAGTGCAATACATTGTATACCTTACCTGGAGGGTCTGGAGTCAGGCACTGTGGTTGCTCAGGCTTTGGAAAGCTCAGATGCGGTAGTGCTTGCCCACTGCTGGCTGAGGCTCCAGCAGAGCCAGGCACCAGAGGACTACGAATGTCCTCTCTTCCCTCTAGGTCTAAGACTGATTTCTGGTGTCAGAGGGACATTATTCAATATTTGGCTTCTTTACTGAGAGAAGGAAAAGCTAATTCATACCACTGATTTTCCAAAGACTGATTCCTTAACTCATTAGAAATACTGATCTGCTTGTTATGAGCCTGGCCCATAGGCATAAGACCTTTTCTCACCATGATAGCTGGTACAAAGGAAAGGATGTGCTCAGCCTGAATTACTGTATCTGTGGGATCTTTCGTGTGCTTGATTTCAGTCTTGTTTCCCACACCTTCACAGAAATGGCCACACCCCACTTTTTAAACTGCAGCATGCATCAGTTCTAGGCCAGCCAGACTGGCTAGATAATGCCATTCCCTCGGTAGATTAGCAGCACAGTGTGGGACAGCCAGATGTGCCTGAGACACAGAGCTCCATTCTCCTCACAATCAGTCTGGCCAAAGCAGGTATGATTTTCAACATATGATCACTGAGGGCTCAGAAAGTATATCTTCCCTCTGTCCTAACCCATACCCACATGATGCTTTATGGCCTATCCTACAGGATCTTCAGTAACTCTGTTTGGGTAGTAACTGCTGATGATTGAATCTATAAAGGGTCTTTGTAAGATAAATGTGCAGAGTAAATGAACACTTTTCTCCCAACAGCTTTCTTTCCTTCCACTTGCCTATTTGCAGAAGAGGATAGGCTGCATTCAGTATTTTTCAGTGAGGAGAGGGATGAAAAGCTCAACCTTGACCACTGGCAGGGACCAGGCAAAGAGCTTCATGTCTTTCACAACTAGACACAATTAGAGAGTTTATCTTGTAGAAGACCCTGGCTATAGGAGTTGATGGATGCAGTCAGATCCCTCTTGAACAGGTCTGTCAGTGGAAATGGGTGAAAGACCTGCACCATTTGCTGAGAAGATGGCAGCAGTAGAATGTGACCATCCACGCATTTTCTCCTGATCGTGCCGAAGGACTGAGCAAGCATCTGGCATGCCCAAAGATCTGAGAGGCCCAAAAACTGGACTGAGGCATAAGCCACTACTCATCACAAAGGCTAAGGAAAGGAAGAGTCTGAAGAAGCTATTTGGCTTCTCTGTCAGTTCAGGCGGCCATCATTTGTGTTGTCTGTTTGATGAAATTTTTAAGAACCAAATTGTGCTGAAATTATCAAATCTCCTAATCAAATCTCTTGGGTCATAATTCCTACTCTGACATTTTACTTGGCCCACAGCCTTGAGTTAATCACCATTCCCTACCTCAGTTTCCTCACAAACAAGAATGGATGCATTCAAATTACACTCACCTGAAAGGCACGCTGTAAAATTTAATTAAGCCATGAAAAGGATTCTGCAATTGTGAGATGAAAAGGTGCCATTAAAGGCTTCTAGTATTATATTTCACTAAGACTCTAAGAAATATTTTGGATGGAGTTAAAGAGAGAAAATAAAAGGAAAATAAATCATAAACATTGCAGAATAAATGCTGCCCACCCCTTCTTATCTGTAACTCACAAAGTATATAGATTACATCTAAATAATCCTCCGTATGAAAAACTGTCCATACATTTGCACACAAGATGTAAGGACAATGCCAGGTTTATATGAAAGGGAATATACATGTTTCCTTGCATACCCTCAGTGAAGTTAAAAGGGTTAATAAAATATAAGTTGAGATCAAAAGAAATCTGAGGTGACATTTTGGCCTTGAGGCCTTCTCTTGGCTGTGGGAAAACAGAATGAGGCTGCTCTGCAACCTACAAGCTGAAGTACAATTAGTGGTGTTTTCAGACTGCATATTTTTTTCTAGCTTAAATCTGTAGAGATATAAGCATATGCAGCAAAAGCACTATGAATTTAGTTTTTCCAGTGGAGAATTACTAACTGTTAAAGATGGAGACAACACGAGAAAATTCAAAGTTATGTAGTTAGAAAATTATACCCACCCAGATCAGAACCAGATAAAACATTAAAATCATAATTATTAAATGCACTCAGAAGGGAAGGGTTTGGTGTGTGCAGCTGCAGTGTCATGCACACATCCCGAGGACAACTGGAGACAGTTGGCCTTTCATCTTTTGACTCAAGACCTATGCACTACAACACAGAGAACCATACACTCTATCAAACGCCGTTATTTACATAACACAAGGCAGGGAGTAGTTATGGAATAAATCAATACTTCGTGATATTTGTTACAAGCCACATGGCAGCCGAGCATTTCTAAGGCCTTACCCAAGGTCTGGCTTGAAGGGAGCTTATTACAGCTATATTAAAATTGCCTAATAAGTGAGGTTACCAGAGAACTGCATTGAGCCTTTTTTTTTTTTTTCCACTGGACTGTAGCCTAGTGAGGGCAGGGCTTTCATTCACAGATGAGTTCCTGATCTGACCCCCTTTAAGGCAGACTCTCTTCTGTGTAAAAGGCGAGGTGATCTCCTTTGCCCACTGCCCCCTCACTTAATCCTAAGAATAGGTGTGATTTCAGATGTGGACAATTGTCCTAGATTGAGTGATACAACTCTAAAAAACATGTAATTGTTCACTACTGAGACTGCCTGTACAGACCCCTGCTTGGAGACAGCAGCATGGCTCCAGTGGAAGTGTGATACCATCTTCCTAAAGGTCCCTAGGCTAGGACGATTGATGTGAGAGGGGAACTTCCAGAGGACAATGAAGGTGTAAATACCTATCTCTCTTTACCAAGTATATGAAGAGCCTGGAGAGCTAGCTCACACCCACAGGCTAGATTCCTGGAGTTTGATTATGTGAATGGTGAATATCTCGTACAAAAGCTTTGGGCATCATGGCAAACTCCTATAAAATCAGCACCATTTTTGATTTAAATATTATCTGACCATCACTTTTCCTCTGGTCTTAGAAACTAGATTTCAGTTAAAAAACACAATCATGAAACCCAGCTAACCTCTCTAGGTTCATTCTGCCAAAGCATATTCCATAACATCTCCAGTTTGGTGAGGACTATGTTTTAGAATACGAACAATGCTTAAAATACGTTATCAGTTCCAGACACCAGAACAGCACAACAGTCAATAAGCTGCAAATTCAATGGGACAAAGCTCACGCTTTCTCTTTGGTTTTGCTCAGCACCTGGTTCACAATTAGGCCTAATAAAGTATCTAAAATAGAAGTGGCAGTAATTGAAAAATATGATCCACTATAATGGAGATATAGCTATTAATAATACTCTAAAAATCACTAAATAAAAAAATTCTTCTTCAAACGTAAGAGACAACTTTAGTTGTGCAAAAAGAAACACAGTAAACAAAATATCTCATTATGTTCTTATGTCTGTAGTAAGAATATAGGCAATAGGTAAAGAACAAGCAACACAGAGATGTGTGAGCCCAGTAAGGAATCTCCACTGAAGTCAAACAAGCACAGGAAAAAAAAAAATCTGCAAGAATCATGAGCCTGCATGAAGCAGTAAAAAAAAGGTTGAATAAGGAACTTGCTACACTCTTACCAAACTGCCAAACAGCTAAAATTTTAAAAAATTGATCTATGTATGATACATTAGACACTAGTAAATAATTTAATGGAAAGTCACCTGAAATACTCAACTACGCTTGTTTAGATCCTCACATAAAACTGGATCTAAAAACTTTAAAAATTCAGCCTTTTCTTTGTTCTACTGCTCAGAGTTCATACATTAGTCATCTGCTGCCTCAGTTACATCAACACATCTCTTTCTTTTTTTGGTTTCACAGCTTTCTTACTCCATTTTTTGAAATGGCCATTTCAAGTATTTTTTTTTTCTTTTCATGCTTTTCTTTCTCAGCTACTTGGTTTCCACTTATAAATCAAATTCAAAACACCATTTTAGAGCACTACAAAACACTGCCCTTGGACCTCTTTCTTTTTACTACTTCTTTCACTATTCCTGCTCCTTAAAAGAACTATCAGGCTTGTTTGGACTATCTCAGTCTTCTTTCACTGCTGTAGTCTTTATTTTTTCACCTTGACAAGAAGCATGTTTATGACAGTTTTAAATTCACTTTTCCTAGCGGTTTCCCCTAGAACACTCTCATGTTCTATTGCACAACCATATTCCCATGCCTTATTTCTGCTGTTTCACACTTTTGAGATGTCTGTAGACTAAATCTCTCAGAGCAAAGAAAGCATTAATTGACACAAGCAATTTCTACTGAGTAGCCTTATGCACATCCACAGTGTCATATACACTAAGCATGCACAAACACCACCAAGAACAAATGATTTGAGGGAATTACCCCTTGGGAAATTTGCAGAGACTGTGTTAAACTGAAGTTTTTAATATTTAAGTAATATTTTAAAACCACTAATCAGGTGATATAAAAAGTTGATATAGTAATGAAATTTGCAGAAGATGCTAAATTAGGAAGTGTTACAAACATAAGTGAAGACAGAGAAATAACACAGAGGACCTGAGAAATAAGGGCAGGAAATAACAAAATGAAATTCATCCGGGAAACATGCAAAGGTACAGTACATCTGGGGGAAATATTTCAAAATTAAATACCAAAAGTAATCCGATCTTGTGGTTCAAGGTGTAAACTGATTGCCACAGCTGAAATAATCCTCTCAACCTTCCTGCTCAGCAACATATAACTGGCAAGGTACATTACGAAGGGTTTTGAAAGATCAGGCACAAGTTATTTTTGGAGGCAGGATGCCTGTCTCTTACAGAAAATCCCCTGCAACATCTATATTCAGAGAAATAGCCAGGTTCATTGTTGGTTTCAGCCCAACAGTTACCTCCATCCTCCCGTTTATATGCTTACTGACAATTCAGCACAGACCTATGACACAGTGGCAGCAGTACTAACAGAACAAGTTGAAAAGAACAAGGGAAAGGGATGCCAGGCTAGTTACAGGGTGAATTATCTGGGCTCTTAGTATTTCCAACCTCTGAGAAACTGCCTCAGCTACTTTTCACTCTCAGAGGCCACAGGGACTGCTACACCAGACAAGCAGTAATGTCAGAAACACAGATCCAGACACTCAGTTGATGTCAGTCAGGGCTTTTCTGCTGACTTCAAAGTGAATAGCAAATTTAATGTACGTTTGCAGTGAAATAGGATATTGAAATTCTTCAGTGCTGCTTAGTTTTCCATCCTCAGGCTCACCACAATCAGGAACTAGAGAAGAGATGAGGCTTTGTATGGCATTGATAAAACCACAGCAAATATATCACAAAGCTTTGGCCCTTGAATGCTATTAACTCATAGAGAAGCTGGAAGGAGTTGAATGGAAATCAATAACAATGAAGGATCTCAAACAGATGGACTTTGAAGAAAGTCACTATCTTCCTTTGTTACACATAAAAGACAAGAAATGTCATTAAAATAAATAAATTCATTACAGCCCTATAGCAAATCAGTTTGTCTCTGCTTCGGAACAGAGCTTCTGCTTAGGAATTACCTTTCTACTACAGCTCTAAATAAACAGCACATATATCCTCACACATTCCTTGCCCTGTTCTTCCTAGATAAACAGTCTGAACTGGAATGAAATTAGAGAGTGAGATGAGTCATTGGTTTCACCGCCCATTCAGATCTGTTCATTGTCTAACCCCCACCCTGTGTTCAGTTGATTCAATTTATTATGAAATTCCAGAGGTGCGAATGGCTGGACAATAGCTTAAGGAGTCTTGCAGCTGGATAACCTCTCATTACTGAAGTGTAGTATGGGCCCACATGGGCTAAGAACAGCATTTCATAGAAACTAAATTGAGACTGAATATCCTTCCAAAAAGATTTGATGTGGCATAAAGAACAAATCATATGCTTTTTCACAAGAATTTTTGAGTCAAGTTTACAGTTTGTGTCAAGCTAAGTTGACAGCCTTTGCTTCTGTCTGATCAGTGTGAAGCTATCCTCCTGCAGTGCAGCTATCCTTAAAAAGCCATACTGAAACATAAGATATCCAGCTCCTGATCTTATGGAAATCAGTTTTCTGAGAGTATTTCCCATAGCAAAAGGAAGGGAAAAAATAAATAAAAGGACAAATTTTCTCAATAATTTTATTATAACTGTGGTCAGCTTGTTACACTGTAGTAGTTTGGAAGCTCTAAGGATAATATGTTAATGCGACTAAAAACATCTAATGAAGAATCCGTTAACATGCAGGTACCAGGGAGGTAAGGATGATCCCTGGTTAAGCACAATATTTGGACCTTAAGTGATCTGTGGCCTGTTCCTCACTGCGCAATGTATTTCCTGTACAAACACAAATGGCTTTAGAGGTACCTTAAGTACCTTAATTCCAGGTCCATAAAGCTAGTACTTTCTCAGCCACTTCTATTGGTGCTTCAAGCTATGCACATCTACAGTGTATCTCACAATAGGGGCCAGATTTGGAACAGAGGAGGGAAGGTTTTTCCAAAGCAGGCAATACTATTACAGACAACTGGCACCATCGCATTTCATCAGGCACGTACGCCTACAAAGTCTTCTCCAACCAGAAGAGGGAGATCAGTGGTTTGAGATCTCTGGACCAACAATTCATATGAATCACTTCGGGTGGACTTAACTTGCATTTAATCATCAAAAGCTGCACTGAGGTTATGGGTAGCACCATTGTGCACAGTCAGATATCCTTGGCTCTCCATGGCATGTAGGTTTTCCAGCTGTCATGAACCTCCACCCTCCACAAACTCTTTATAGCATATAAGAAGGTTGAGCATGGAGATGGAAATGGAGTCATGATATAATGGAGTGTGGTGCCTGATACTATCAGGGTTTTTAATATTAGTTTCATTGCTGCGGGGTTTGAGCACTTCCAGCTGAAGCTGGGTGCTGGCATCATCCAACAGTCTGATAGAGAGACCTGCAGGCAAAGCTGTGGTTATAAAACTTGAGATGAGCAGATCTTCTATCTGTATAATGAGCTAATTAAAAATTAATTTAAACATAGTCTGTATAAAGTGCTGAAGCATATGATGTGGGGTATAATCCTATGCTGGATTTGACAACTCACAGCTGCTACTGCATATTCAGTGTTTTTGAACAGAATGATATGTTCCTTCTGCCAGACTCCAATGAGAATTTTCCTTCACTGAGGACTTGAGGATCTGACTCCAGGATGCAGGTTGAATGGTTAGCCCAAGTGACGATGTACAGAGATAAGTCATTTAACTGTGTTTGTACAACCACGATATTTCTTAGACTAAGCAGTGTTCTGGAAAGCAAGCATGGATATATCCGCTGTCCTTCGCACCATTCTTGGTTCCAGACTTCCTCACGCTGCACCAGCTTGTGTGTCTCAGCACTTTCAGTGATGATGTATCCACAAAAGGTTTTTTGCCTGCAATGCATATAGGCCCCTGGGAGCTATGTGGAAAGCTGAAAGGTAAGCTCTGATTGCTTTCCTCTGCCAGTGAGTCTCAGCTGGGACACATATATGAGGCAGCAGGAGGTGGGGAAGCAGAAATCAGGGTGGTAGGAGCGCACTCAGGAAGCCACGGAAGAGAAAGAACTCCTACAATTCTCTCTTCTTGGACAGGTATCTATCACAAGCCATAATTGAGCCCTGCCCCAAAGCAGGTGCTAGTTACTGTACTGCAGGGACACTGGGACTTGTGGATACTCCAACCTCTGCTCCCAGCAGCCAGGCCAAACCTATGATACAACAGTATGGTACTGCTTGCAGAACCAACTACAGAAGAGTTGCTCCCTTGCTTGTTTAACAATGACATTGACATAGCCTAGAATGAGCAATTACTGCAATGGACTGTTGCAGTTTGAATGAGGACAACTGGATGGTTGCCTTGGCTTGAAGACTGAAAACCATACCGACATGAGTCCAGCTATATGAAGCAAGATGGGAATAAAAGGATTCCTTCTGAATACAATTACTCTATGTGATAATTCTTGAATCTGAAAAAACACGCTATTACTGATAGTTCACTAAACATTGTTATGTTGGTAGTTTGTTTACTATACTAGTAAACAAAACATTTTTATTCTTGCTTAATAAGCATGTTAATTAATCACAAAGAGATATAGCCTAGAAACACAATTAGGTAAGAATTATACATAGCCACATATACTTTTGTGGTATTACCAGTACAGAATCACTATGAGTCTTGATAGAATAACCTCAAACAGTCCAAGGAAAACATAACAGCAATAACAAAATAACTACCTACTTACTAGAAAAAACCCTTGCATATTAGAAAGCTTTCCCAAACAGCATAAATACATTTGGTCTTTACTCACCACCTTTATCCTGCCAGTGTTCCCAAAGCAGGAAAGGTACAGAGGTGCCAGGACTCTCTCTGAATTGCAGTAGAGGAGCCCAGGGATGGTGATTCTCTGGGATTAAGAAACAGAACCAAGAAAAACAGGTAACCTACCTGACCAAGACACACAACATTTAATTTGAAAAAGAGCCTTCCATTATTCCCTTAAAAACTCAGTAGTAAAAATTAGTACAGAATAAAGCCATTAATTTACTGATTCTAGCCAGCTACTGTGTACTGCTTCTTAGATTCTCATGGGAGTTCAGAAGAGGCAAGTTATTTCCCACAAAGAGTGCATCTGTTTCATCAGTAGTACTGTCACCAAGCTACCTTTGTTTTGTGCTACCTACAATGATTTTTCATAACATTTCAAACTAATATCAAAGTAGTTGTTTTATTTTTCCAGCATACATACATACATATTCAAGATGAAGAGCATAATCACCAATTACAACCCTGTGTCCCAAAAGGACAGTCCATAGAAAGGCCAGAGTTCATCTGCACAAGAGATAGGTTCTCTTGTGGGCTCTTCGAGACTTCTTTATGAAACGAAGAAAAAATTTCAAAAAAAGCTAAGTAACACTGAAAACCTTAGAATCTTTTGTTCTGTGTTCATAGTACATCTTTTTTTGCTCTGTCATAAAATGGAATAACATGCATATGATATTAGAGAGATGACCACAGTACAAGAATATATAAAGAGCAGCATACATCAGAAGAGACTGCATAAAACATTCCTTCTCAACCTTTCCTCACATACACATGCCAAAGATTTGATAATCTCGACAAAGAGCTTAACATTTACCAGATGAGACCTGATTGATGTCTTCCCTGTTGGAACTGCTAAAATTTTTAAAGATTGCCTGTTAGAAAAGGATGAGAAGCAATACATTAACTGTTGAGCATAGTATGTTAAAACCCAAAACCTCTTCATCATAAGAAGTAATACTCTCACGTCCTGTATCTCACACTTCAGACCTCTCTTTTGCATGTTACCCTTATCACATGTATTGATTGGTACTTTGTACAATCCATTCTTCAGTCATTTCTCCAAGACAATAAGATTTAAAGGACGACAAAATGCACACCATGCCTATTCCTTCCTGAGACTTTTATACACAGAGAAATTCTAGTCAAAACAAATTCAAATACCTGAATTCTCTGAGTGAATTTTTACACGATGATTAAGGATGTGTTGGCTTTGCATGGCAAGGTTTTGGAAGTGGGGGAGGCTACAGGGGTGGCTTCTGCAAGAAGCTGATAGAAATTTCCCTTGTGCCTGACAGAGCCATTGCCAGCTGGCTCCAGGATAGACCCACTGCTGTCCACTAGCAACAGTGGTAGTGCTTCTGGGATAGCGTAGTTAAGAAGGGGGAAAAACACCCTGCACAACAACAGCTGGGAGGGGAATCAGTCAGGGTCACCCCACTACAAACAAATTCACCAGGAGTTGTCTGGAATTCTCTTGTAGTCCAAACTGTTTAACATGTAGGCTTATCACAACAGTTGGCCACAAGGAATAAGCAGAGCAAGGTTCCTATGTCAGTTAGCTCACGCTCGAGAACGATTTTGAAAATTCACAGTTCAATTGCCACAAACAGAGTTTCCCCTAATCTTTCCTCTTTTTTTGTCTGCCTCATCTGAAAGGGAACAGTAAATTATCTTACAGCAGATTTCTTTTTCAGCTGTGGTTAGATACTTGGAGAGCAGTCGAATCTTGTGTAAGGTCCATGCAGCAATGATGAGAGGTCTGAGGCAGAACTTGATCAAAGACTTTTGGCTGTTATATCTTTCTCAGGCTCCCCTTCCATAGCCTATTTTCAAGTGAAACTGCTGTTTAGAAATACTCCTTCAGCTTATCTTTTCAGAAAATCCTTGTATGTGACAGATCCAAAGCATACAATTGCCAAGAACAGTCTTTTAGTTTCCACTTGCAGCAGCACCATCCCCATATACGGGGAACATAAAACAACAGAAGTATTTACAGGGAAGACTTTAATTGTTTCAATTGGCTGGGTCTTTTTATTTTGCATGTTTCTCTACACGTTGTCTACATGTTTCCTTTTTCTTCTCACTTGTTGAAGAAGCCATCTAACAAACTGGGGCCAAAATGGAAATAGTATAAGAATGAAGCTACAGTAAGCATGTGATTTCACAGTCATCTTTATCTAGTTGAACTGAAAGGGACAAACTTTCCTTTCCACAACCTCACCTGCCTGTCCTCCACGCTTTGTGTCAGCACATGTAGTTGCATGCCTCAGCAGTCAGCCAGATCCAGTCCCCAGCACAGCTGGATATGTGCTGCTGCTGACACAACACAAGGACAGGGGAGAGACACCCTTTCACCACCACTAAGAGATTAGTCACAGTTGATACAAAACTACATCCAAGTATCACCCCTTTTTAGTGAAAAAAGGAAACAAGAGATTCCCATGTTATTTGCTGCACAACAACAAATCAAATTACTGATAAAAAATTAGCATTTGAGATACCTGCCTTTAAGATACCACAGCCATTGTTAATACAAATGGAAAGAGATATGTCAAATAAATGTTTGTTTCAAGAGGTTGGACAATAAACAAAAAAATTCAACCAAATTAAATGAAACTAATAGAGGCTTCATGGACAGGGAACTGCAAGGTTTGAACATTCACTTTTCATTACTTTCATCTTCATCTCAGAGACTACTGCTTTCAAAACTATATTTGTTATTGGTGTCATGCTAATTAGCATTACATAAAAAGCTGGCTTAGGAGGCAGATCTAAACCAAATGGTGGAATAGAAAAGGCAACACACTAGTGGCTTCAGCAGAATTTGGATGAAGCCTTCAGCATCTTTTTCTTCTGTTATCCATCCTCCACTGTCCGCTATATATACTCAGAAGATGGCAGAAAACCTTCAAGAGGTATAAAAAGACAAATCTAGGGGGCTACAGAATGAGTGCTGCAAAGTCAACAATTTTTATTTTTTAGAAACAGACATTTTTACTATTGAGGAAGGAGAGTAATTTAAACCCATATCAGGCTAATTACATGCTATGAGAAAAAGGGGCAGTTTCCTCTACAGCAGTTAGCACTAGCCATTATCAGTGTCACGATACCAGATTAGATAGATCACAACTCTGATCCTGAACAACTTCTATCCAGCTCCCTGCCCTTCACCTCACCACCAGTGGCACAGTGCCCCAAGCCTTGATTCTGCAAGATATCAGGTTACAGACACGAGTGCTCTGTTCTGCAGTAGGATATACAATGGCAGTTCCCACAGCCATCAAGAGAAGCTGCATGATACCTATTGCCAGGAAGGGTGGGATGAGAGCACTTGGAGCGCAGCTACTGAAAGTTCAAGTCAACAGGTTTGGAAACTTGGCAAAGACAACGCAGACAAATAACTCAAGGTTTGCAGGGCATCTCCATGACTGGTATAAATCAGATGAGTCCTGCTGAGTTCAAGGGAACCTGCCAATGACGACAGATGAGCACCCACTCCTTTGCAATGTGCCTCTGAATCCTGGTATCTGAACTGCTTGGATATAATCCAGCTTTCTAGTGTTTCCTCCAGGCCAAGATGAAAACCATGCAAAACATTCTGCCATTCTCAACACAGTGAAAAATAAAATCGCATTTGATCATGAAAGTTGATCCTCCATTTTTGCACATCAGCAAAGATATGAAGAGATGTAAGAAAGAAGGAACTTCCTCTCCTTCTTTCAAATCCCCACCCTCTAAGTGCTTTCCTACTGCTGACAGAAATGAAAGTCAGACCTGGATGAATCCAGCACAGATACCCAGAGGCACCAGAGCAGTGCTGGGCCCCTCCCAATGCCACAGTGCAGTTCAAAGCCTTGAAAGGCTGAGAACTCCCACCATGCTGCAGCTCAGCTCCCCATCCAAAGAGCCATGTACCTAGCAGTGTACTCTCTTCTCAGCATTGTCTCCACTAGGACAGTAGGTCCTTTCCTTCTCTGCCTCCTACCAGTATAGTCACATACTGCTCTCATGGTGCACAAACAATGAACAGCAGTTCTGCTCCTCCTGCTCATTGAACCTCCAGCTGCAGGTCAGTGCCAGACAAAGCTTTACTGACTACTTCTGCCCCAGCTCCCTTTCCACATGCTCCTTTTGACCACTGCTTTTCTACACAAACAGGTTGTCAGAAGGATTTTTGAGACAATGGAGCCTGTAGTAAATGGGAACCTTGATAATACTGCAGAGATCAGACATCATGCCTTGAGACGTGATATCACTTCATGCATGCTGTACACACGCAGGTCAGCCACACAATGTATGCATTGCTGTGCCTGTGCTGGAGATAGCAAAACTGCTTTCCAGCACATGCTTTTTTTCCTAGCAGCCACTGCCACCTGTGCTGAAAAAAAAGCACCCAGCTAATGTGAAATAACAGAGAAAGCTTTTCTGTAAGCTTTTCATACGGAGCATTAAGATTGTAGTGGGCAGTTAGAGAGGACATCTGACAACTCCTTCACTGGCTGATGGGATTTGGAGATGTCTCCATGTTCACAATGTAACAGATTGTTCAGTTTTGGGCCTTGCAGTCTGCAAGACTACTGATTAAAATAAGTATGAAATAAAAAGGTAAAATACAAATGAAATAAGTCAAAAGCAAATCAAACCTTTTCAAAACTTAAAAGGATTTAATCCAAATTGAAGTTCATTCCTTAGCACAGTAAGGATTCAGCTACTTGGATTGTTGATTTGACCAATATTTTGACAACAGCAAAAGATGGCTCCTACTTGCAAGACCCAGCTCTGTTAATACCACCTTCCAAAACAACTGACATTGTCAAGAATCTGGTCCAGCCTGTTACAGAAAGTCAGTCAGGGCCCAAAATTGGCACAGAGATTTGAATCTTCCTGTATTTCAGGGTTGATGGTGAGAGGGTTCAAATATCAAGTTATAGGTTTGTTTTGGTATAACTTCAGTAAAACAAACACAGTTCTCTAACCCCATCATTTTGCCAAGATGATGTTGTGGTGTGTGCTGTAGGGCCGGGAGAAGAAAGGAGTGGAGGAGGAGAAAGAAGTTTCTCATTCTTCCATATTGCTCTTCTTCCTGTTTTCATATCTGTTTATTCAGAGGATTGTCTTTCCACAAGCAAACTACTAGAGACAAGCTCGCTCCAAATGTATGTTCTCTCATGTTTCAAGCACTTGCTCTGTTCTTGCTGAATGTTTAGTTACAGCATGAAAAATGGATATGTGGAATGAAGACATTTCCCCTTTGACTAGCACATTTGCAGAAGGTATGTCAAGGATCTGAGGCAAGGGGTATGGGCAAGCTTTCAAGAAAGTTTTTTCCCCCCCTTCTCCTTCGCTTGCTTATTGGAAGAGCAATAAATATCAAGCAGACAGACCCTTCTCACAGTTACAAAGCCTACCTGTAACTGAGCTGGATAATTAGCAGCCTTGAAGATGATATATGACTTTCATTACCCTTTGGGACTTGAGACTAAATGAGGACAGAGCTAATTGCCGTGCAAAGCAGTTTGGCATGAATGAGAAAAATGCAGGCGCTGTCTCCTGCCAAAAAAGGGCCCTATTGCTGCTCTGATCTCATGGCTGGTTTTTGCCGCAGGAGTTCACTTGGTGTCCATAAATCATGGTCTGCTTACAGCTGAAACTGCACTGAGTCATCAACATGCAATAAGCTGAGTGACAGATTCCAGCCTGACTACATTAGAACTTCAGACTTAGTCCTCCCCCCCAACACTACCCGTACTTAACAGAAAATTAAACCCAGACTACACAGACATGAAGGCTGTGAGAAAGACAAGGCTTGTTTACTTGACAATAGTTTTTTAAGACTGATGTTTCCAGGAAATAACATCACGCATTTTGAAAGGGTAGAGGGCCACAAGTATTGAATTTATAAAATGACCCACTGCTATAGCATTTGGTTTGTCCTTCCTCATGTAATTGCTGATTAAAATGCATTACTCTCCTTTAATGATCTAAAGTGGCACTTTGTCATCTTAGTTCTTATGGAGATAGATTTAGTCAGCTAACAGAGAAAATATTTTGCTGCTCTTTAAAATTAGGCCAGAAGAACCTGAAACTTGATTGCAAACCTGCTTCCAAAGTGACCTGGGGCATATTAACATCCAGATTGTACCCTTCAGAAGTATGGGCTTCTGGGAAACGTAAAGCATCAGTGCAAAAGAGAGCCCTTGAAGATACTCTTTTCCTCTCCCCATTCTGTTTTACAGATCTTTTGCTTTTCCCTAAAGGTACCTTAGGTCTACTTTTTTTTAATGGAAGAGATTGTGCTGAATTTGCAATATGGTATCCTGTCAGATCCTAATCAATTAGCCCACATCAGCTCAGTATAAGGCAGATACCAATTTAACTCACAGAGCTAAGCCTTCTGATTTTCTCTAAGGGCAGTCACATAATTCATTCTTTGTAGTGCCAAATTATATTTGACATTTAATTTAAAACTCAAGGTACCATAATGCAAAACCTCACTAAAAATAATGGTGATAAAGCAGAGGAACATTTCATTTGACAGTGAGGATTTTTTTAGCTTATTTATGCACCCAAACTTTCCCCCTCACCCACCTATCAAAGCCCCAAACTCAGGAGTCCTGGTTATCCAGTCAATCACTTTCAGGTGATTTTAGCCTCCACAGGTGCTTGCATACCTGTGGCACTTGAAGGTGAAGCAAACAAGCTGGCTACTGGTCACCTTTTGGTGGGTGAGCTCCCCCCTCCAGTGCCCTCCTCTCCCTCAGGACACATAACCTCAACTTCTCACATATTCTTGCCTCTGTAGCTAGTTGAAAGAAATGTTTCAATAGAGTGGCTAGGCAAACTGGAATGGCTGTGTGTGGACTGGGAAAGGGGGAGTCAGCCTGAAAAGACTGAGTTTTTCACTTCTAGAAGATCAACAAGAAAAAAAAAGTTTAATGTCTTCATTCACCATTCTCTGTCTTGCAGTAACTCCATTCACAGTGACCTGGCACAATGGAAGTCTGCTGGTTCACGAAGCATGTCTATACTCTGACAATGTTAGCTTATGCATAGATTATAATAAAAACCCCAGTTTCTTCTCTTTTCTTGAAATGTGCAATACACTCTGAATCCATGGGGAGTTCCAGCCATGGGCTCAGTCAGCACTTCCAGTAACAGTCAAACTCTAATAAAAACACTACATGGAAAAAATGTGCAGCTGTCTCTGTCAAGGTGAGTGGCTTGTAGGGACTGACTTTCTGCTGGTAGTGTGCAAAATTCTAAGCAGCCAGTGATTTGCCTGCCTAATCCAGAGCAGCTCTGAGAAGAGAAAGTAATGGATAACAGCAGGCTCTGCATTGTTGAGGCAATACCATATAGCAATGAGTAGGTTGGTAGCGCAATCCTTCTGAGAGTGACTCAACTTTTGTCCTGTCAAAAAACAGCTACTACTTTGCAAGAAAAAGAAGCAAATGTCTAATGTTCTCATCCTTTATGTGCCAGATTAGCTCTTGGGGGGGAAAAAAAAGAAAAGATCACTGGTTGCAACATGCTTCACAACGTAAGATGGATGACTTGAATTCTGTGATTTTAGGTTTTACTGTGGATTTCAATCCCTTATGAAGATGAATACAGTCTAGGGCCAAACTCTGGTATTTTTAGAGGGAGCCTGTAGGCCTCAGGTTAAGAATTCTTGCTTTATTTCACATTTGCATGTAGGTGCATGCACATGCTAATGGGAGTCAAACTCAGAACCTCGCCCATGTGAATGGATCCATTTCTTTTAGTACTTGCTATATACTTGCATCAAATTTCATTGTGGAACACAAAAACACAAACCCCAAAACTTTTGGAAAAGCAACATTTCAGCGTTATATAACACGGAGGACTCCTTTCTATGTGTGTATTTTATAATTCAGCTCTTCCAGACTTCCTGAACTGAGACTGTATCAAGACTTTTACTTTCAATAGCAAGGATTTTGTTTTTTAATTGTATGAACAAAAGTACCTTTCAAAAGTCTAGATAATTGCTTTCTTAATATTTTATACTATACTCTGGCAAAGAGTTCTACAGTTTATTAATATTTTTATGTGGAAAAGCACTTCAAATTGTTTAAGCACTATTAACAATTTTAAGAAATAGAGATTAAATATTCCCTATTACTTTTTCATACAATTTAAGATTGTGTCAAGAGGAATTATGCAGCTTTCACACCTGTGTTTCTAAGCCCATTTTGTTTCGCTTCTTCTCATATGGAAATCTTTCCAGAAACTGGCTCACTGCTTTTACTTTTTCCAAATCTTGTATATAGGGTCATTTTGAATTGAGGGCAAGGTATAATTTTCAAGATTTTAACCTGTTATAGGTTCATATCATGCATTCAACATTCAGTATTATCCTAGAACTCTTTGCAATTGTGTAGATACACCTATAACTGCTCACCAAATTAATACCAGTATTTTGACACACAAAAATACAAGTGCACAAAATTTTTAGCACATCTACGCACAATAAAGATTTTGCACCAAAGTCTTGAGAAAATGCAACTTGACAAATACTTTTTCAGAATAGTTTGAATGTTTTCAGCAAGGAAATTATGAAAGTACTAATGCAATTGTATTACTGTAAGGAAACTGGATTACCTAAATGGCCATTTTAGTAGCCTCTTTATATCATTAAATTTATACTAGTGCAGAGACAGAAGCTTTAAAAATAAGGAATAGTTCAAAATGGTAGTAAAAAGTGCACAGTCAGTAAATACCTAGATTGGCAATCTGACATTTTGTACTAAAAGGCATCTTTAAACGGAAGAGATAAGGGCATCAACTGAGATTTCAGACTCTGTTACTTAAGTTGGTTCCAAGTGCTGAGAACTTAAACAATTTCACTGAAAAATAAATACGTAAGTAAGAGTCTAACTTACATTTATCTTTTCTGAAGGTCTTAATCTCTTTTCATACGTAGGATTTAGCATTTTGCTTTGCAAGAAGTCTATCAAATATAGGGAACTGACTTCAGAGTCCTTGCATTCAGTAAGGAAGCTGCTTTTTAATTACACTGTGCAAAAACATTAGTGATAAAATCCCCTTATAAATAGAAACAGAAAACTAAATCATAGGGTAGGAAGCCATAAAGACTGGAATGCAGAGATAGAAAGAGGGGATACAAATGATCTTATGACACACAGTCTAATTTCCAGAGAAAATTCTACTTCAATTTACAGTGATGTAAAGAAGGCTGAGAAATCAGCTTGTTTCCTCCTCATTTAAAACACTGTCAGACAAATAGATTATGGGGTTTTTTTGAATCCTTTATGATACAGGATTTTATAATTAATAGCACAGACACATTTGCAGCATTCTTCATCATGGGTATTTGTGCAAAAATTTCAGCAAGCTCTATTCTGCTCCACTTTAAACTCATTTAAATTCTTCTCAGCTCCATTATGGAATAACGTTTCACACAACTTAAACTTGTGTTTGACCACAATTCTGGGTCCTTATTATATCTGTATTAACAGGCATTTTCCAAAGCACAAACAGCAATCCCTTAAAAAAGTTTGAATTCCCTGGCTACTGTCTGTCCATCCAATATGAGAAGCTGTAGAACCTTATGTTTCTTGTCATTGACCAAAATACTTCTGAAATTCCAATTTAATTAACACCACAATATTCCAAGTACTATAAGAAGCTAAACATGGTTTTCAAATGGGAAAATCAGGAGTTGTTCCTGCTTCACATCCAATAAACATAAATTTCCTAGACAAAACCAGTAAAGTTTAGATTGACTGATAACAAAAGATGAAAAATAAATGGCTTCTTTTTTTTTCTCACTTTATATTTTAGGAAACAAAAGCTGAGAGAGAAGAAATTTTTTGCCCAAGATTGCCAAGACTAGGCAAAACAAGGATAAAAATTGAATCCAGGTTTCTTCGGACTCATGACTGATCCTATATCACACAATCATTTTGCCCAGTAAATGAATGGTAATCACAGCCTGACTACTAAATTCAACAGGAAGAGCTTCTGCTATTTCCAAAGGGGATTTTGATCAGAGTCCATTGGTTTACTCAATGAATATAAGGCAAAAGAAGCCTGCAGCTAGAATAAAGCTGAAGACATGCCACTGCAGACTCCTTTTTTAAGGCATCTCTAATTCATTGGCCATGAATAATATAATATTCACGGAGTCCCATCTGGTGTTCAGTTTTGTGTATAAAAATACTTTGCATTGTTGGTCCAATAATTCCAACTAAAACTGGATATACAGGTCCTTGAAAACCGTAGTAGGATAAAACAAAATAACAAATTGAATAAAGGAGAAAAAATAAGCTCGCTTTATTCTGTAAGGAGTACAATTGGTGCCTTTTAACCTTACACATAAGTTCCACACCATTGCTTTTTAAAATCAGCTGAAAATCATTTAAAATCAAATTGATTTTGGCTTTTACATTCAGAAGCACTTCAGCTTTTCATTTACTGGCCTATACAAGTAATGTCTTCAGCCAACCTCTGTTTAGAATGGGTTGAAAATCAGTTTGCATGTTCACATGCTTACTGGAATTTTCTGATTTCCATTTCACTCAGAGCCAATCACGATCAGATTAACTTGCTAGGGATTATGTCAAGAGGCTGATTTCATGGGTGTTTTAGCAAAGAAATGGTTCCTAATATAGTGAAACATTTTTTGCTCATAAAATGTTGTCTACTGCCCATTTTGTGTCAATAAATGGGAAGACGGATACTCAGAACCGTTCATATTCATTCTGAAGAGCTATTTTCTCCATCACATGTAGACCCATAATCAATCACGAAAGAACTGTAAAATCACAGAAAAATATTTCCTAGTTTGCATCTGTTCCTTTCTGCTAACAAAATTTGGAGTATCTGTAGCCTTCCATGTATGGAGTGGTAGGGGTAGGCTCCTGAACTGGACACTCTTCTGTTCACCTGCTGCCATCCAACTGTGGATCATTTGGATTGGATAACTGCTATCTGAACTGACATTTGGTCATCCAGTCTGAGAGCAAAGTATGCTGAAATGATGCAACATAACACACTATCAAGGCTGTAATAGGACATAGAACACCTGCCATTGACTTGGCTAGAAAGGATAAAATGCTCTAAATTGCTTTGTTTTCAACATTCTCTTCCCTATACTCCTCACATGTCCATTTTTACTTAATTTGTCACTGATGCTTTAAGGAGAAAGAAATGGCAAGGTTGGAGAACAAGAAAATGTGAAGCAGATGCCCAAGTTCTATTAATGACTCTGCCGGTGACTGGATAAGCTGTTTATAGCATTGTATCAAGTTCATTGATCTAGATGGCTTAGTTTTAGGTTTCCAAACTGAGAATATGTACACTGTCTGTTTTCCACTATTAGTCAGGACTTCAACACATCATCTTCAAAAAAGAGTTAGAATGAGTCTCCAATTAGGGTGGTAAATATGCCTCAAGCTCTGCATCTGAAAACTCATCACTTACAATTAAATGGCATCAGGAAAATATTGACTGTAAACTCACAGTAATTTAATTTACTTGCCTGTAAATGAGAAATTAAAAATGCATCATGAGGAGAGATGCTGTGAATTCAATCAAAGCTTTAAAAGCCTGTACAAATCTCAAATAAGAAGTCAAAAAGCCATGTGCCAATATTACATTGCAGAGATGGTGAATGGAAATGGAGTGGGAGGTTATATAACCTGATAATATCAAGGATCTGAAAGAGCTTAAACTATTTAACTATTCAGCAGTGAAAAGAAGTCAAGGAGGATCACTGCAGACAAGGACTGGAAAGACAATATAGAAACTGACTTGTGCAGGCTGACATTCTGCTTCAAAGAGTATTAGCACTAGAGAGTTGTTACAAAACTGTAAGTCTTCAGAAACAAGTCTGATTTAATAAATATTTACTAAATTGTATAAGAATTGCCTGGCATCAAGGTATAAATATTAAATTGCAATGTAAATATTAAAAGAATGATGTTTTTCCAAATAATCAATTTAAGATTATAAGAATTTTTGGATTAAACATAAAAATAATAAAAAAAAAATCCCTGAGAGTCAAACAAAAATCCTGACAGTTAGATTCCAAAAGAACAATCCACTCAGAGTTCCTTTCATGTGCCAAAAACTATTATTTATATTGTTTATGCACTTTCATCATGACAGCTCTAACACTGAGCAGAGCAGATAGTCTAAGAGTTACCATATTACAAAAGAAAGCTTTTAAAAGGTAAATAAAGTGAAGTGAGGCTATATTTTTGGATCATGGGAGATACAAGGCCATTCTGATATTCTGTTTGTATTGATTATATTATATTGTTTAATGAATTTCGGTACTCTCTCTACAAAATAAAGGTTGGCTCAATGAATAGAGCCTGCATTTAAAGAAACCACCGATTAAAACTGGTTTTGTTTGTGCCTGGAGAATCAGAACAATTCCAGACAGTTTGTTTCATATTGTACTTGAAAGCTCCTGTTCCATTAGTATGACGTTGTTTCTGAGACAAAGCTTAACCATAGTGTCTATCCCCTTTAAAAGGTAATGACACCATCTAAGCAAAAATAACAGTGGGGGAAAAAAAGACCCCCATTATAGCAAACTGTGGTATTAATGAAATTCTGTTTGTATTAAAATTTTCTTTCAACCCCAGCCTTCCTGTTCAGGGGGATAATGTCAACCTGTCAAACTTTTAATCAAGAGCAGTTCATTGATGCTTCCATTATGTCAAAAAGCCTCACCTAGGTGACTTCAAGGGGAGACAGCAGGTCTGACTTTCTTAACATCCCAGGCTATGAATTTTTCATTTCTCACCCCCAACTTTTAAGTTCTATGTGAATAGACACAATGTATTTTTTTATTGTATTAAATCTATATATAGTGGACATGTCAATGAAGTTGTAAAGTCAACAGAATGAAAAAAAAGTAAATACATGAAAGAAGAGTTTCTTAATTTTTAGTTTGGAAAAAGGAGCTATTTAAAAGACTGAAATGTATGCATTCAGAAATTCTTTTAAATGACAGCTACTGCAGCTGAAATTTCACAACACAGCATCATGATTCACAATCTAGAATCTCCCTAGAAGTTATTTCACTGAGGTGTTTTATTTGCAGACATACTGATATTAAGTATATTATTCAGCTGACTAGGGAATCATTGCTTTATTGTACAGAAGTCAAATTTGGGGCCAGCTCCCAACCTTCTGCAGTAGCTGCTTTCCAGCAATCAGCAAGACTGAAATGTACAAAAAGTCAGTTTAATAACACACCTGAACCATCATGCTCTGTTGGCAGAATGCTTGATTTGGAAAACAAAAATAAAAAACCCCACATGATATCTTTACAATGCCTTCCTCTGCAGCTTATCACTTACTAACCTGCTACAAGCGAAATTATAAGGGAAATACGGCTAGGAAAAACTCCCTGATTCCAGGGAACCAAAATGATTTCTAAAGGGTGTTAAGAAGGTGGCGGTAGCTGAGAACAGCCTTAATACAGTTCTGATTTCCATCTCAGTATTGGCACTGTACATGGTTGACCCTGTGTAAAAGGCAGAAAGCTTTTCATACTGTGTGCTGCAGACAGAAGACAAGTCCCAAGGGAATGTACAGTTCTCTAAGGTTCTCAGTTCAGTCCTGCAAAAGTTTGACTGAACTTCTATAATAGACCTTCTTCTTCTACAGTTTATACCATAATCAGGAACAAAGCCATATTTTTGCATACACCGTAATATCCATTATTTATCAGCGAAATTAACTTTGACTGAAAATACTTTGTTGCTTCATGATCAGGAAGTGAGGTCAGGGAGAATTATGATAACCTGAAGGTATGGTTAAAGGAGCCTCCAGATCTTGGGTTTTAAGTAAGTTTGCAAAGGCATAATAACAGGGAATGTACTACATAATCCATCTAAATAATTTACTTTTCACTCTTCTGCCAAAAGAAAAAATTCTCATCCAAACAGTTTGGTGGGTTTTTTGGGGTTTTTTAAACATATCATGTATAATTACAAGATGACTACATGGGCCATTTATAAAGCCAAACAACAAGACCAGAACTCTCATAATGTGAAATGACCAGCTAATTACAAGACTGGTTTAAATTATGTTCCTAGGTATTACTTGTTCTTTCCAAAATAGGCTGGATATCTGTACTATTTATTCAGCCCCAAAGACCAATTTCATTCTTGCAAACATATTGCACATTTAAAATGTAGCAAGGTTTAAATCATCCAAGCTTATTGTTTTAACTTCCAGCATTTCATTATTCTATTTAATGGTTTGCACATTGTTTTACATGAGTACAATATAATTTTATTGCATGATGTAAAAAAAAAATAAAAATCCGTGTCCCGTTTGCTTCCAAAAGAGATGAGAAGTGATGAGACAGGAGACCTAAAGTACAGAGATGTTTTGCCTACAGACAGGAAAAGCTGAAGGTTGTTCAACATATGCTTAATTGGGAAGATACACGCTTGGAGTATTAGCAACATATATACATCTGAATTAGTCCGCCCCTCAAGATCGGATTGGCAGAAATATAAAGAAACTGAGCCAGCCCAATCTTTCTCTCATTGTAATCAACTGGAACGTTGACAGCTTTGACTGGGCTAAGAGAAGGCATTATTTGAGGTCCTGTGGCTTCTGCACTGAAGCAGGTTTTGTAGCTGGGGATCACAGCTTTGAAAGACCATCCCCAAGAGTCACACCATGTGCCTGTGAGTATTGTCAAAACACTTCTTGACCTCTGGCAGGCTTGGTGCTGTGACCACTTCCCTGGGGAGCCTGTTCCAGTGCCCAACCACCCCCTGGGTGAAGAACCCTACAGTCTGACACAGCTTCCTTCTCCCCCTGGAGCACCTCAGGCAGCAGAGCCTGGGGGTCAACAACCACATCAAAGTGGTTTATTTCACGATCTCTCGGACCTCAGGGGCCACTGGCTGGAGAGATGGAAACAAGAGGTCCCACAGTGAGTGGAAAGCATTCTAATGAGATGCCCCTGCAAAATGCAGATATTTGCCTTTAGCATTAGGAGTGCAATGAGGGATTAAAAATATACTTCAAATTGTTCTTTTGTGTGCAATATTAAAATTGCTTTTTCACAAAAATATTTTTACCCAATATTTCCACAAAGCATCACTTCCAGTGAAGCACTGTATCTGCAAAGCTATTTAAAGATGGGTACTTCCCAGGTGCCCTCAATTGCTCCTGTTCTACTTGCCGTGACCTGTTGCATCATGTTATGAGATATCAAACTGCCATCATGTTCCATTTTAGAAATGATTACACTTCATTGGTGGGCAAAGTTGCTGCTTGCTGAGTGTTTGTGAAGTTTGATTAATTAGTGCTTATGAAGTGCTTTGAAATTCTTGCATGAATAATGTTACAGAAACACTGAATATTGCTGGTGCTACACAGGCAGGTACATGATTAAAGATTTGATGTTGCAAGGTGTGGCTGGGCCTTACCTTCTCTTTGGGAATACGTTCTGGTTTCCTCCGAATTCCCTCTGGCAAGCCAGTTCAGTCTTCCAACCAAACCAAACCAAAACACTTCAAACATCCTAGGGTAGGAGAAAATAATAAAAAAAAGATTAGATGAAGGGTATTTCTGAGAACTCATTGCCTGTCTAGGATATTGCACCTCTAGGTGGTCTGATAAACTTCAAGGGCACCTTGGTGATTAAGTTTATTCTCAGACTAACTGCATTTTCTCCAACTTTTTTTTTTTTTTTTAATCATCTAGAGCTCTTTTAATTTCTTTCTCCTCTGGGTATTTTACATAGACACCTGACTGCCTGTTAAAGCATCTTCCTTAAGCATCTTTATCTGTGATATCCTCTCTTTGACTGGAGACACCCACCTCTCCCCCTCCCTGATCTCTCCTGCCCAAAGAGAGCTGTTACATGTTGTATCCCTTTCCATCATTTCTGACTATGAACCAGACAGATCCCATCTGCTCTGGGAAATGCAACTGCCCACAGGTGATTCATTCTCGGCCAAGGCAGGAAGCTGTAGGGCTCAGCTCACAGCCAGCCTTAGAAGACCCAAGCTGAAGATAATTACTGCACGTGCTTACCTGTTTAAAGATTTGCTCAACTTGCTCTTTGCTGTCATACTTGGCTGTGCCCATTACCACACTGTTGTGGCCCTTCAAGAACGTGCTGGTTCATAAAGCAAAGGCCAAGATTCCTGCCCAACACACAGGTGTCTGGTGCCATTTGAGAGGCCATCAGGCATCCAGGACATCTGTACAGGAATAGCTGACATGACGCAGGACCTAAAGTACACTGACACTCCACCAGGGTTGCGAATGGATGCCAGGCAGGCTAATCTGCAGTAGCTAAACCAACACTAAATGCCAATGATGAAGCCAACAAGTTCTATCTGTACTGTTCAATTTGCCTGTTTTCTGTTACTATTGAGGGCCCTCAAAAGGATCGGCTGTATTGATACTCCATATTGATACACTTCACATACTTTTTGTCTTGCTTATATTAACCTAACAGGCTATGATCCCCTAGTGCTATCTTTGATTCAAGTCACAGCATGGTGTCTTGAGTTTCATTTTTCTTGCTCGTTCTACTCATTTCACATCCTGCACCCAGTAACAATTTTTAGTTCTTACTTTTCATAATACCTTAATAGCTAATTTCATACATACCATCCTGCATACAGTAACCTCTGGGGTTTCGGTCCTCTGCACTTGCTTAGTGTCCTAAAAATTGTAAAGAAAAAATACTGGTTTTGCCCCAGGCTTTAGTAAACAAACTTACCTAAACTGCAAGACCAGAGTCTGAGTGCATGTCTCTATTTAAACCACAGAAACATTTAGCATTTAGGAGGTTCAAAATAACCAGGCCAAACACCTATCTATCTATCTATCTCATCAGTTTCATGACTGCTGCCAAGCTGATGCCATTTTCCTATCATGTTGTGTATTTTCAGGAACATAAATCTTATGCAGAAGTTTTTAAAGGTAGCAAATTTTTCAAATACTTAGAAGAAGAGTATCAGAAGCCTCTTGCTCAGTCCCAGCAAGTGAGTTATCACACACTTCAAAATCTGTACCTTCAGTTTTCTGCTCATTGTTCTTGTCTGTGCATCTTCCAAAAACTGGGTAATTAATCTACTGTGCCATAAAGTTTCTTTCATTAGAAATTAACAAATCTATTCTGACCTTTTCCCAGGGCTGGGTTGGAATTCCATGAGGTGTTTCTTGTCAATCACTATATTCTTTGCACAGCTTGCACTGTTCCATGTATGCTTTCAACTGGGTATTCATGCCTGGCCTGTAGATACATTTCCTGGCTCATCTCAGGCATGTCTCTATCCCCAGGTGTGAAATATGTATCCACTGCATGATCTCAGCTCTTAAATCTCCTGGGATTACTGTTCAGCTCCATTTAAAACAAAATCCATGCAGTTCTTCATTCACTTCCTGGGGGGTGGGCACAACATTCTGTGGCACTTACTGCTTTCTCTCTGGCTGACCATGGATTGCACATCGTTTTCCCACCTGTCACACACCATGCTGTTTTGTCAGACTGCCTTGAATGAATGCATTTGAAGAAGTAGAATCAGTAGTAGATGTTCATCTCCTTTCTCCTTCCTGGATACACCAGAATTTCATCAATAAACACTGCAGCCTGAGTCTTTACACCAGAGCTGTTTCTACTCCCCTTTCTTGGGCACACCCATGCTGGTGCTTTAGGTGCATATAATGCTTTAGGTACTTGTGTTCCACTTTCAGTTTCTTCTTTCAATGCCTTTTCATTCTAATATTTGGGTATTCTCACAAGATTCCATATCATTTTCAGCAGCCAAGAGAAGTCCAATGTCACAGATCCACAGTTCACTCTCAGTTTGCCTTCATTCAGTCTCATGCTTTGTATCCAGGACCCATCCACAAAAGTCATCACAAATAAATATCCTGCTCATTCTTGCCTATTATTTTACATCTCTTTCCTACAATAAAGATATCCTCAGCTACAATGTTGGCAGCTAGAGGCACAGTACCCAGTTAATATCAAATATCTTGAATTTGGAGCTGACACTGCTAAGCATTTTTACTCATCAATACCCGCTAGAAGGCGTGGCAAAGGTTGTCAGGCAGCTGAATAGCTCTTCCTCTTCAGCATGCAACAGTTACTGATTCCCTGATTTTCTGCTTAATTCTTTAACCACCTACTCCATCATGATAGGATATATCCACACAGAAAAGAACCCACGTAAAAAAGGACACAGATGGGAGTGGACAGAATGGAGGTGTACACCTGGTCCAAGCCAAGTAATTACTCCTACTTTGCCAATTAAAATCACATTGCCATTTTTGCTGGTTTAATAGTAAGCATTATTTTACATTCAGCTCTTTGTTTCAGAGCAGATGTGTTCATTCTTAGTTTTTAAACTATGTCACCTTTCCTTCAACATAGGCTTAGGTTAATAAACTGCACATCAATTGCTGCTTAAAAGCTGGCTTCGCAGGATGATAACTGATGAGGGAATTGCTTTTAATTACTGTACAAGTGAGTAGATAAAAATCACAGTCCTAATAATCAACTCCAGAAACTGACAGCAGCGAAGTCTCACATTTCAAATGTGGATTATTTTTTCTTTCAGCATTCAGCTACAGAAGGCAAATGTTAGTGGTTGGATCATCTTCTGTAAGCAAGCCAAAGTTGTGTGTAACATTTTTGGATGCTAATAGGACACAGTTCTGGCAGAACAGAAATAAAGCTAACATTAAAGATTAGAGCAAGCTTGGAAAGGAACTTTCCAGACTTTCAGAAGAACAATAATCTCACCTACATCTGCTGCTAGAACTTTTAAGTCCAAGGACAGAAAAAGCAAACAACTTGCTTGCATAGCTATCAAGAGTCAGAAAGCGCATGAGGCTACCCAGATTGCCTTCAAAACCAGCAGCATTTGGCCCATTACTATCCACACCAGGCTAATGCATTTTTAATAGTTCACCTCCTAAAGAGATACTGCAGGCCATGAGATGCAAACTAGCCAGCCAGAATTGAGTGAGTTTGTGCTATGAGAAATTTCAGGGGAGAATGAAATAAATGAACGTAGGATTACAAACTGGGTTTGGTGCTCTGGTGAGAGGAGAAAAATGTGCTCACAAAGCCCAGTAAAACTTTCTTTTTCTGGTTTATTAGGTGTTTGCAAAAAACTCTCAGTTGCAAAGTACAACATGTTCTTTTTCTGAAGACTCATCTACAGCACGGAGGCTCTGATAAATCAGCTGCTTTCTTTTTCAGCCAACTACGCAGCGTATGGGAAGCTGAGGCTTGTATTATGGCTTTGTAAGAACATTAGATATTGCCTGGAACCTGCCATGTGAACTCCATTTTGAATGTATTTCAGTGCAGGTTTTACAATAGGAAAAATAAACACTTAGCAGCTCAGGAAACCAGGATCTAAAATACTGTAGACATGGATTTGTTTATTTGTTACTTTCCTGCTATAGATCAGCCTGTCACGATACCTTCTTCATGTAAATATTTAAGATCTACAACAGAACAGTTCTGATAGAAAAAAGAATTAAAAGAGAGAGAAAAAGGAGGATGCAGAGAATGTTTAAAAAAATTACATGGATGTGGCTCTTTTTGTATCTATCAAGTTTATTCTTTGCTGAAAAGGAAAAATATTCTGATTGTAAAGGTGTTGCATCTAGTGAATGGCTGTCAGTTCCTTGAAAACACATGTTCTATAGATTCTAAGTTACCATATTCCTTTTCAACCTTTTTTTTTTTTTAAATGGGGCAATAATGTCAGCTCTCAAAAGTCCACATGAGAAACTGAAAATCCAGTATTTGAGAACTAGAGAAGTTCAGAATAGTAGTCATCTGGAAGTCTCCTCTTTTCATGTCAGTAGAGGATAATGTTACTTCACGCCATTTGGCTGCAAACGTAAATTACACCTTTTTTCAGTTGTTAGGACAGGATAGAAAACCACATAATTCTAATGAGTCATAAATGTTTCACCATTTTTTTCTTCATTTAATTCATATGGTGCCAACACCTGTGAAAACAATCAGCATCATAGCTGTGTGCTCTACTTAAATTTGCTTTAGGGTATGCTTGAGTAAAAGCTTTTATATCTCATTTCTCTACATTATTAACAACATGATGCCCTGAATCATTCTATAATTTAAGTATGTTCATTTCATTCTCAGCCATTTTACTGGGACTAGAAAAGATGCTCAAAGACTATGACAGTCTTAAAACAGACACACACACCCCCATTCCTGATCCTTACTGTAACAAAATATCTATAACAAGATCTTCACATTAATTTTTATGTGCTTTGGCAGTTTTGCACCTTGAATTACGAATCTAAACTGTTAGTACAAGAGCCATACTACAAAGCTTTCTCCCAAAAGGCATTGCAGCCATTGCTTTAAGGTGAGTTTATTTCGTGAGAGCGACATCTGCGCTGATCCGAATTTTAAGCTATTGCCAAAGGAAAGCACATTTGTTTAGCAATGGGGAAAGAGCAGTGGTTGGAAGCCTAGTTCTGGAGTCACTAGATGGTGCCAGAGAGGAATGCACAATGGTAACTGCAGTGCTGCTTCAGTTATAGCTGGGCAACGGGGTGGTTAAGCTAATCGGCAGCAGAAGTGCCCAAGCCAAAGGGCAGGATTTTCAAGAATACTAGGGGTGACAAACACACTTCAGTGTCTGAAGAAACAATGTAGTGACTGCAGGATACAAAGAAAAGCCTAAATCCTATGGACTTGCAGTGAACATCAGGCCTCTGACCACCTCAGGAACTCCACCTGGCATCTACACTACCCTAAATGACTTAAACTAAACAATCTGCAAAAGGCTTTTAACTACAATTTTATAACATATCTGAAGGAGATACTGAGATCTATTTTTCAATGGGATCATGGCTCCTTCCTCTATAAAATTTCCCATCCAAACCCATGCAACATAATAAATATAGATGAGTGAGCATAGGGCATTAAGTTTGAAGGTATAGAGACCATGGTATTTCACAAAGAGATCTTTCCCAAAATGCACGTTCCAGTGCTAAACAGCATATTAGAAGTAACCATCTAGGGCCAATTTATGATCAGAAAGCAGGCCAGAGGTGATAAAACAATTAGAGCAAAATGTTTGCTGTTGGGATTCATTGCATTAATTCCCTTGTAATCAGAAGCGGGGATATACTGCTAGTAGTTTAAACTATCTACCTCAAATCCTGAGAGCAGTGCACGTTTCAGCAGGGTCTTAGGTAAGGACTCAGACTGTCATAGGTCAGTAGCTTATGTCAACTAAGACAGTCAGTTCAACAATTCTGAAGTTTCTCCCTGCACTGAATCAGGGCCTCACCTGCATCCATGAGGATGTGAAGACTAAGCTGACCGCTCCTTTCTATACCTACAGAATTTCAAAACCTTCAGGTAGTTAAAAATAAGTGGTCTGCTAGTAATTTCAAATACAGTTATTCCAGTAACCTGTACATTTTTCATACAGAGCATCACATTAAAAAAAAAGGGGGGGAGGGGGGCAAGGAAAAAAAAAAAGCAGCACTCTGCCCTCATGGATAGATCCCTTAATGGATAAGAATCTATGACTACTCACTAATGCCCTTACTGGCAGTTTGCACAAAAGATACCAATAAGTACTAGTCAGAGGATGAGCCTTATTTTTTCCTTTGCTTCACTTCAGACTTCTTCTCAAAAGGTCTTCCACACAGACATGGGACTTTGGAAAAGTCGGAGGAAGCATGGAAACCAATCCTACTCACAGAACATCTATGTGCATATCTATTAGTTTACAACAGCATGCACCAGACCCAGTGTCATTCCCTGCCAGATGGGAATACACAGCAATGTGTATTGCTTGTATAGATGAGACCAAATCTCAGCCAAACCTTTCTCCACATATTTCAATGCTGTCCACTTATAAGGACCAAAAAAATCAATTGCTTCTTCCAATTTCATCTTTTTCTAACTGTTTTCCTCTTTATCTATCAGATTTCACTTTAAAATCCTAAATGAAAATCCTCATAATTTAGACAGAAACTATCTTCACCTTTATAGGAAAGACGTTGCCCTTGCAGAATCCATTCAAAAGGTCACTCCACATAGCAGGGCTGTGCTTGCTTTAGGTTGTTTAATTCTCAGTAGTTTACTCAGCTGAAAGTCTGTTTGATTCGAACTGCTGCTAGGATATTTAGAAAATATGAAAGAAATATATTCTAAAATTTCACCAAAATTATTCTCCATGTTCTTGAAGACATCCAGACTTCCTGACCAATATGGTACCCATGAGATGCAGCATTTTCCATGGTGCCATACATGCGTTCTTAACTTTGAAACGGAACAAGAAGAAAATATTTGTACTGGCTCTAACTTAATTTAATTCAAGGAATTAATTAAAATATAAAAGCTCTCTCAGTATAGGAGGTCCTGAAGCAAAAAGCAGAAAAGAATGAGCTTTACCTTTGTGTTTCAATAAAACCAAGCTGCTAATGAAATGCTCAACTGAAAATCAGATTTTTTACTTATGGGAAGATGCATTTGCCTGACTGTGAGCTGCAAATCTTTCATAGTTTCAGTTCTTCCACTGTGAAGGCAGCTTCTGTGCTAGGAACTTTAGGAGGACAGTCTTGAAATGTTATTAATGAGAACTAAGTGTATACCTCATATTTGATGTAGGTGCACTCTGCCTCCTAATGGAAGTCGCATGTGTTTTTCCCCCCAAGTATGCACTGGTAAGTAATGACCCATCATCAGGCAGTGACTGATGACAATTGATCATATGGCCATCTACAGCAGCAAGAAATTAGAGTAATCTCTCAAGAGAATAATCAGAGAACAATTTTCCAGGGTCATTACTAGCAAAGAAGCTTGCTGAGGAAGAAAACAGTCTCAGTCTTCACTCTGGATTTTCTTTTCTCCTCTGGATTTCATTTTATACACAAGGTTTACATTTGTTTTTAGAAAATTTTATGAGGCAGACTGAAATGTTAAGGGGATTAAGGAATGGGAGACAGTCTTTCACCTCCAAGTCTTCAGTTCAAATCCGGCTTAGGTTAGTAATGAACAAGAAGTATTTACCATTGCTGTTCACTGTCTGTGCAAAACGGATTGGTGGTTCTGGCTCCAGTCCTAGCAATAAATGTGCGTGCCACAACTGGCAACTCGGTTGCCATTCTCAGTAGACAGCGCCAAGAATTAAATGAACCTTGGGAAGCAGAGTTACCTCTCCCCCACTACAGGCCAGGGTGGAGGCACGCTGGCAGGAAAAGGCTTTGCTGCTGCCTGAGCAGGGCTGTGCTACAGTCAAGCACAAAGACACGAGAATTGTGGACTGTCAAACTGGTAGCTTTTCAAGGAACTGAATGTACTAATTTTCTTAAAAAATAATAATTAAAGAAAATATCAGGTGCTGTCTAGTGTAGGGCAGATTAGTGACTCAGACTGGGCCATGTTGTTCCCTCTGCTAAACTATAGATTAACCTGCCATTATAAAGAGATTGAAGCTTGATGTAAATGCAATGGATTGCCACTACATAAGGCTCCCTTGCCAGGAACAGTGCACTTGGACAGGAAAAAAAAAATAAATAACATCAGGACCTTTTTTCCCCCAGCAGTCACATGAGAGATCATTTCTCAGTCTAGGAGACTTTGACTGGTTGACACCAGAAGCCACTAGACCAGGAAGTCTGTTTTCCCTTAAATGATAAACTTAGAGTAATTCCACTGAAATAAATGAAGTCAACCACCCACGCAGAGCAGCCTAAAAGGAAGCAGAGCACACCCCATTCTTTATCTGGCCAATACTGTAAAGAAAAAGTGACTAAGGCAAGCTAAAAAATGCCACCACACTGCTGCGCCAAGGGCATCAGCACCATCAACAGGAAGGGCATCGAACAGCCTCACACTTGAGCACAGCAAGAAAAGCATGCAACCCAGGCCTTAAGCCTTGGAGTGGTTTTACCACCGAACAGTGCTGAGGGAAAAATGCCTGAATTTATTCCAAAAAATAGCAAGATGGGTCAAGAGAATAATGATCTCAGTCTACACAGCTAGGTGAATTTATGGTGATGTTATCTTTTGTATTTCATAGGATATTCACTATGGACCCTAAAATTTCTGTGGGTTTGAACACTTTATTTATCCATTTTTATTACCACTGTAAAGATAATTATCACAGCATCTTCATGCTGAAAGTGATTGATAGATTTTGCTACTTTCTTGTTAAGATGCTCACGTTCACCATATTCAGCCATCACACCAACCCAGAGACTGATGACTGTGCTAGCCTGGTAATAAAAGTCCATTACAGTGCATTGATGCTACTTCTCTTGAGCAATGTTAACGCAAGAGGCATATTTTTAACTCACAACAATACACTTGTCGCGAACATACACTGAGGCCTATTTCATTACAATTACTAACCATTTAACATTCTACTCAGACTGTCCATTCTTAGACATAAAGAATACTCATGAAGTCCTCTCACTTCTCATTTTCCATTATTCTAAAAAGATGTTGTTCACCCAGCCCAACATTATAAAGCAACTGGTGATTTTCAGTAACTGTACTTGAGATTGATGAAACTGAGACAATATAAAGTGCAGACAATTTTAGGGAATGCTGAGTAGCTACCTTTCAAAAACAAGAGAAAGACTCACAAGTTGACAACTCAGAAACTGAAGGACTCAAGAACAATCACTGATTGTGAGGATCTCATGTTAGAGCTCAACTGGCAGCAGGCAATGAATGAAATGTAGTTCCCCAAATAATAGGACACAGAAAAGCAGAATAATAAAAAAACACCAACCTTGAACATGCTCCACATGTTAAATGCAATATACTGTTGAATTTATTTTTTTCCTTGTTATCAAGCAGGACATGGTATTTTTCTATAAATGCTCCTCTGGGATGAACTTGTTGCCTTCTGTCACTGGAGTTTTGGCTCAGTTCTACGATATTCAAACTGAAATGTCTTGATCCTGCTAAATAAGACAATTTTTTAACAATTATGATACTTTCAATACTTATGAGGGGAAAAATCAGCCTGCAAATGAGGAAAACAACAAATGGATAAAACATAATACCACTCAATTTTTTTTTGAAGGTATAACTTGAATAAGCCACTAGTTCTAGAGCTTCCATAGCGACTTAATGGTATTTTAAGTAGACACACCTGGAAAACAATAAATCTTCTCACTCTATCCAACAAAATACAAAGTATATAAGCTTTAGCATTGGAGCAATACCTTTTAGTTTTCTTTGATAAAGATAGTTATCTTGCAGCAGTTAAGCACATGCTTAATTGTTTCACTGTGAGCCAAAGAGCTTACAAAAACCTACAAGGTCTTTATATGAAATAATATCAGTTCTTCTGTTCGCAAAACACATGCAATTTTCCAGAAAATCTAGGTTCAGCAATCACAATCTGAATTACCATGCCTAGATCCTCAGCCTACACAAACTGCTGGTGATTCACTGACTTTAACTGAGCATGCAACCCATTGAAGATACAGCCTGAGGACCCCAAATGGTGCTGTTAGGCCAAATGGCTCTCAAAGGCTCAAGACTTGGAGCTCAGTCAGAGAGGTTGTGCTGGATTTAGTGATAATGGCTTAAGAGGTTACCTCTCCCAGCTGTCTGCAGCAGTCCCCCACCAGAAGCTGAAACAGAGCCATCAGAAAGTGACATGGTCCAGCCCTTATCCACAGAGCTCTGAGCCAGCACATTAATTTTAACTGCCAATGGTCTGAAAACCGTAACAGTTGATAAACTGGCACTTGCTTACATCTGCTGCCTCCACAAGTACGGTAGGGGACTGGGGCAAAGTGGCAGGGTAGACATTAAGGACAGTAACCTCTTCCTCCACCCCAACAAAATTAATAGCACTTGTTTGCCAGAGCCCTAATCTGCTCAGAGTGGAATGGTATGTTGAAAGAAGCAACTCCATTTAACTTCGTTTGGGGGGGAATGGAGAGTGAGGATTTTCTGCATTTCATGAGGCAGTGAATGGCAAAGAACTCGTGTATATACAGTACCCCTTGTAATTTTAATTCACATTGCCCCCTCTCAGTGAATAAATCTTGTTAAACCTTATCCTCTCGGAGACCATCTGGATGAAAACTATTCAGGAAACGTCACCATTGGTACAAGAACTTAAATCTCACCATAAATCTCAGCATGTCAAAGGCAAGCATGCATGCCTTAAAGAAAGTCTGCAGCTGTGACTCGCTCAGAGTTGTAGACATGTGCATGCAAACGGTGCCTCCCAAGAAACACACAGTTATGTTTCAGTAACTCTTAAAAACAAATGAAAGAAAACTCAGGGATTTTCTCATTTTCAGATAACCTTGACCTATTTTTAATATAAAAGAAACAAAATAGTTTAAATAAAAGCTACATAAAATTTACTACCCTATTAGAACTGTACTGCTTCAAATTATCTCCACCCTTGTCCTTATCTTTGATTACTTTTCCCTCTTTTCCAAAGTGCATGTGCTAATGTGGCAACCTATGCTGAAAATCGGAAATCATGATTACTTTGCTCTGTAACCTGATTGCCTGTATAGTTAGACACCTGCCTTCCTGGCAAATTTCTTTATGGTAACAGGGTATGAGCAGGTTGGCCTTTTAAATGCCAGATACAGTCAAAACAGCTTTGATCTAAGCCCAGTGAGAACAGCACAGCTCATGCTGTCCTCTCTCTATCCCAAACCTCGTATAACTGTTTTTATAGAAAAAGCTTTCACATTTATTTCACTGATTTCAAAATATGGCAAAACATAATGCAGAATTTAGATGGCAATCCATCCAGTAAGTGAAAAAAATAGACAAGTAACTCACAAAATTAATCTAGGCTCAATACTTTGACAAAAACATTTTTGGGGGTGAATGCAGGCTGGGTAAAGCAAATGTGCTTCATTTTCACTATTTCCATAGAGGAAAAAAAAAACCCCAGCATATGTGAAAAAGGACTGAAATTATTCACTTTGGGTAATTTTGAAAAATTATTTCTGAAAAAAATTCAAAAGGTGCTTATTCAGAAACGTTTTTCCAGTAAGGAAGAAACTTACTAAACAGGTGAATCCCAAGCAGAACATTTAATTTTCATTTAAGCAAAACATTTTATTTGACTGAAACTGACATTTTTTGAAGTTTGTGAATTCTGAAAAATTTTCACCAGAACTGCCAGACAAAAATCAGCTACTGTTACACAATAAAAGTAGCTTAGGAGCCCGGTAACAGATTCATTAGATGTGATACATGGCTGACGGAAGCAGTAGGGTATTTCTGATACATATGAATGTATCACAATCGATGAGCCAAGCTTTCTTCAAAAGCTGTGAAGGTTTGCTGATGAGTTATTAAAGTAAGTCAATAGTTGAACTCAATGATCTTAAAGGTCTTTTTCAACCTATGTAATTCTATGATTCTAAGATCTGGACTTCACTCTTCAATACAAGTGATCCTGGTTTATTTTTGCAAGATGATTCAGTTCCATGCAGCTGCATATCACCACTGTAAAGCATCTCAGTGACTGTCACAACAGCGGACATGCCACTGCTTTACAAACACATGTTCCTGCCTGACTACCTACAAAAAAACAAACAAAAAACAAACAAAAACAAAAAAAGAGGATCTCAATTAACCTTAGAGCTAGCAAGACTGCCCTGCTAGCTCCCTGCAAAGCAGTCCATCCTTTCCCTACAAGTGCAGGGATACCTACTACTGAGATTATCATCCTCAAGTTGAATGTGAGTCAGCAGCGCCCTGGCAGCCAGGAGCACCAACCGTGTCCTGGGGGCATCAAACACAGCATCACCAGCTGGTCGAGTGAGTGGATTGTCCTGCTCTACTCTGCGCTGGTGTGGCCTCACCTCAAGTCCTGTGTGCAGTTTTGGGAACCGCAATATAGGAAAGATATTAAGCCCTCAGAGAGTGTCCAAAGAAAGGTAACAGAGATGGTGAAGGGTCTGAAGGGGAAGCCGTATGAGGGATGGCTGAGGGAACTTGTTCTGTTCAGCCTGGAGAGGAGGAGACTGAGGGGAGACCTCATTGCAGTTACAACTTCCTTGTGAGGGGAAGAGGAGAGGCAGGCACTGACCTTTTCACTTCTGTGACCAGTGACAGGACTTAAGGGAATGGCATGAAACTGAGTCACGGGAGGTTTAGGTTGGATATCAGGAACAGGTTTTTCATCCAGAGGGTGGCTGGCACTGGAACAGGCTCCCCCGGGAAGTGGTCACAGCACCAAGTCTGTCTGGGTTCAAGAAATGTTTGGATGATACTCCCAAGCATAAGACTCATGCAGGGATAAGGGTTGAACTTGATGATCCTTATGGGTCCCTTCCAACTCAGCATATTCTTTGATTCTGTGAAAAGCAATGCTGTCTGGGCCCCAGCATACAGTTGTCTAAGAACCATAGAATGAACCAGTTGTATCCCTCACAAAGGAAACACTTGCTAGCTCAGAATCCAAGATGCTTGGCAATGTTTTGTTGACATGTGAGGTGTATTGTTTCTTATTTTTAAAGCTATATCCTATGCTGGACTCAGTTCTGCCCAGAGGACTTTCTAGACCCAACTAGGGAGCTAAATTAGGAAGGGGTACTGTTTTTCTCTGCCTGCAGAGTCAGTGGAGGAAGACACATGGGCTGAATTACCCTCTGGAGGTGCATATCATTTTCCAGCATCAATGGGGGAGCCTTGGGTGATTAGGTACTAACTTTGGTGCCACAGTAATATGCTTGAAATCAGGTGGCTCAAATCCAGGCACAATTGTTTCTCTGACTGTCCTAAATTGGTGCATGCTGCTGCTACACATTGCAAAACAAATAGCAAGTACTAGTAGTTTTCATGGAAGCGATAACAGCTAGTATAAAAGTTAGTGCTTTGAATCTAAACCTAGGTTACTGTTATTATTACAGGAATCCAGCCTGTTTCATATGTCCTTTAACTCTACTTCAACTATGCAGTGCCACGTAACTGAAAACACTGTGTAAGATTACTTCCACTTTTCATGGAAGCTTCACCCAGAGCCAGCCACTACTGGAAGCAGGACAGCAAATTTGCAAGGCCAACTTGCTGCTCTGGTACAGTAAATCAGTTGTTTCTATGGCAAGAAGCATATAGATTTTATTTTTTTGTTCAATGCATAATACAAGGAAAGGATGACTCAAGCTGAATTTCACAGGTGAAGTTCAGATGAGTTCAGATCTGTTCAATCCCTCTCAAAGTTTCCATATGCTTGACTCAAGTCCAAACATTTAATCATCATCTCCAAACAAAAACTTCCAATGAAGAAGCAGAGGAGGGAATTGTGAACTGTGCTTTCCAGCACTAAGGACTTGAGCACTTTTTTTTTTTATAATCTGTCATTTGTACTTTTTCATACTAAAGGTGACAGTCTAATTCACAAATGACCAACACCCATAAATCATGTTGGGGGGAGGAAATATTCATAAATCCATATCAAACAGCACCCAAATTATGACAAATGACATGGCAGTCATAAAATTGCACAAGCACAACTCACCAAGTCATTAATTTCATGGCCGTGGAAAATAAACAGACACATTTTTTTTGCAGCCCTAATAAATTTTAAAAAACTCAAAGAATGGTCCATCTGCTTCGAATAATTTTTAATTTCCTATTCTGTCTCGTTCCCATTAGCTATTCCACTGAGATATTTGCTAAATTCTTTCATTTGCCTCCTCCCATCTGTATTCAATTACTCTATTCCCAAATAGAGTTAGTTTTTCTTTCTCCTAAGTGCAGTACAAAATATCCCCACCTGTACCTTAAAGCAAATGTTATGTGTGTTTTATTATCTGTTAGACTCTATGAGTCATTCTAACTCGATTGCCTGTGCTGAAAGACTTGGAGGGCAATCTGATTTTGATGTTTTCTGGCTTTGGTGAAAAACACCTGCCTGATTCTCATAGCTAATCTATTAACTTGGTAAATGCCTCAACAGATGTTCTAGAATCAGCTAGGGATCAGGGTCTGTCCTCGTGACAGCGTCCGCTTGTAAGCTTGAAATATTTAAATGTTCAGAGATCAGAGGCCAATGATGTGTTTTGGGTACAAGCTTTCACTAAATCATATTTTTTCAGCCAGTCCCTGGAGTGCATTCCACATACAATAAGTGGCTGGAGCGTTCTGACTGAGCAGGCCAACAATACAGGCCTCCTTGAACTTTGAAGGGACATGAATTTCAAGGCAGCATTGGCTTCTTTTATTGAAAAATGGAACAAATTTTAGACTGTGCCGAAGCTGTTCCCTTTCAAGCTACATGTCTTTTTTTCCAGTTCCTTTCCTTTCTTCCTAATGAAACCCGTTAAGAAAGTATAAGTCTTGGCTTTGAGACTTGCCTTTCCAAGGATAACTTAATGTCTCCAAGGAACCTGTTCTAAGCCGTCATCTTCTGTTTGGGTCAGCACTGCTCTGCATGATTCACTTACTGTGTGCCTGATCCTCCACTGTGCTACCTTGGTTTTAATCCAGGGTTGCTCCACTGACTCTAAGCCATTCCATTCTATAATAGTCCCCAAGGCTGCACAGACTGGATGGAATCACCAGAGCAGAGCAATCCCTTGAGAAGGCTTTACTCCTCCCATAGGAAGGGTGGGATAGATGCATGACATCAGTGTCAAGCTCATGTGAACTCCCATTCTGCAGGTTAAGGCACTTTTTTATCCAGCTAGAACCACAAGAGTAACACAAATGAGAAAAGAAAGGCTCAAAACACAGAAAACCCCATGGCCACTGCTGGCCCCGTTCTGCTACAAGAATGGCCTCTTGACAATCAAAGCTGGACCTGAAAGGCTTCTATATCACCTTGGCTTTTGTAAGAAGTGCTCAAACTTGTGATGAAATGTCCCAAACATTTCAAATTGAAAGGGCTGAAAGCGTCACTGCAAAGATCTCAATGAGATCAAATAAAAGGCAGAACAAATAGAAAACAGGAGACCTTCCTCTGACTTTCACTCATCATTTGACCCTGTCACTTCAGTTAACCTTTTTTTACCTTTACTTCATCTACTAAATGAGTTTCTTTAATGCAAACTTGCTTTGTTGTTTTGAAGCTTAATTAATTAATGTTTGTAAAGACTTTTGAGATCAATACACTATCATTACCAACATACTCAAAATCTCTGCTCCTATTTTCTCTTGGAGGTTTGACAAGAAGCTTTCACTGTTCCACATCTTTAACAATTCTCAGAAGCAGCTCTGCTGTTAGAGCTCTCATATGAGTGATCAGCAGATGGAGTTGGAGGAGTGAGAAGGGAAATGACTGATTCATACTCTTACTGCTGTTACACATGCCGCTTTCTAGAAAGCAGAAAATATGAAGGGAGGGTTGATAACAAATACTTAATCGTTTAAAGGAAGACACTGAAAATACAGAGAACTGCTTATGCGTTGTCTGAAATGATTGCATTTTTCAAAAGCAGCCTTTTGGGAAAGACATCAAGTTGGCCTTCAAGTCTGACAAGAGCTGGAGAAAGGTTTAAAGGTGAGATGAAGGAGAAGAAAGGAGGAAAGGTCAGGAAAAACAGTGTTTTCATCTGAGGATCCATGTCAAGAAACTTCATTCAGGAAAAAAAAAAGATATTTTCTGTCTGAAAACAAAGGTGGAAGAATTTGTCATTTTTAACTTACCTTCTTGAAATAGTTTCTTCCTCCAGTTTTCAGACTCTGCTTCTGCTAAAATTAAATCTACTCTTCCCCTATCACTAAGAGGTTTTTTAAAAAAAATGAATTGGTTACTGGAAAGATACAATAACAAAGTTTGAATTTTAAAGTATAAAAATTTGCTTTATATATTAGGCATATATCATAGAATTATAAAATGTGTTGAGTTGAAAGGGACCCATCAGGATCATCAAGTCTAACTCCTGGCCCTGCACAGGACACCCCAAGAATCACACCATGTGCCTGACAGCCTTGTCCAAACATTTCTTGAACTCACACAAACTTGGTGCTGTGACCACTTCCCGGGGGAGCCTGTTCCAGTGCCCAATCACCCTCTGGATGAAAAACCTGTTCCTGATATCCAACCTAAACCTCCCGTGACTCAGTTTCATGCCATTCCCTTAAGTCCTGTCACTGGTCACAGAAGTGAAAAGATCAGTGCCTGCCTCTCCTCTTCCCCTCACAAGGAAGTTGTAACTGCAATGAGGTCTCCCCTCAGTCTGCTCCAGGCTGAACAGAACAAGTTCCCTCAGCCATCCCTCATACGGCTTTCCCCTTCAGACCCTTCACCATCTCTGTTACCTTTCTTTGAACACTCTCTGAGAGCTTAATATCTTTCCTATATTGCGGTTCCCAAAACTGCACACAGGACTTGAGGTGAGGCCACACCAGCGCAGAGTAGAGCAGGACAATCCACTCCCTCGACCAGCTGGTGATGCTGTGCTGAATGCACTCCACATATATATACTTGCTCTTCACTTCTGGCCTATTTTTGACATTTTTGAAGTGATATCACCAGAGGTCAATGTGGCATGATTAGTGCTTGTGGTAAATATAAGCTTTTCCTTACAGACTGTGCAAACTGCAGGTGATCTCCAGACTCAAGCAAGGTTACATGTTTGATAAAGACTTTGATTTGGCATCCTCTCTAATCTAGAACAATTTATAACCTTTTGTCTGTATTCTACACATCTTTTCTCCAGTAAACATTTGAAAATAAAGCTACCTTCCAGACTAACCCAAGAAAAAGAATATATTCTTCATTTCATATACATATGCAGCTCCATTGACACAAGTTGCATTGCATTTGTAGATCCTTTGGTACAAAAAGACATACATAACTTATAAACCAAGAATAATTCAATATGATGTTGTTATAGCTGTCCACACCAGAGGGTGCTAAGATTAAAGAGTTAACATTTGGGGCAATGGGAGCAGATTTGCAGAAAGCAGAGAAAGAGGTTTTTTGATTAGTGGAGCAATAAAGGCATTATGAATTATACCTCTGCTGTGGTTTTTTTCCCTGAAATTCAGGATTTTCAATAAGAAAGGAGGTACAACATCCAGAGCAGAAAAATGATATGTGGTTTCTTGCATCAATAATTTTACTCAGAAATTGAATTTAACATACACACTAATAAAAACTAATCATATCCAACAAACAAGCAGACTGTGAATGTTCTTCTATACTCTGTCTCTTTTTTCCCCCAGAAGTCTTAAATCAGTCTCAGGAAGATACACTTATCTCATGCCAAAAACAGCCTTAAGTAAGTAAAAGTGGAAAATTCAGAAATACTTCTGCCAGTAAAACTGGCTGTTACTTCAATGAAAATGAGGTATCTGACTGATAGCTTAACTTCTATTGTGTTTCAGTGAAAACACATCCTTGAATTTAGAGCTGTGTAATGACATGACTACATTAAACTTGTTATTTGAAAATAGACAAACAGCTCCAAAAATATCCTGCTACCAGACACATGTTTGGCTTCAAGTCTTCAGTGATGACTGAACATGTCGCTAAGTCCCCCCTCGCTATAGCTACCTAGCCATCAGTTTTCACAGACTGTTAAGCTTGCTTGTGGGGCACAGTGAGCAAAAAGAAGGGAAGAAGCAAAAGCCCTGAAGTGTATGCCCAAGGACTTGGAAAAATCACAAGTCTGAAAAGGCTAGTGAGTCACACTGAACTCAAAACAGGAGCAAGTGAAAATATTTACCTTTTGATGCACTGTCCTCTATTAGTACTTCTCAATCTTCTCCACACAAGGGAAGCCCTCCTCAGTTCTCTGCTCTTTCACTCACACCTCCACAGAAGGCAGGCTTCTCTCCCACTGACCCCAGGAGCAGCAACTGGGGTTCTGTCTTTGAACACCTTGGAAGCTGTCAGCATCAGCATCCGCTCTCTGACCTACAAGACTTGAACAGAAACCAGAAAAAAGTTAGGGGAGAAAGTTTGTAACTGGAGTCACAGTGATGAACTTTACTAATTTTAAGATAGAGCTGGAGAAGTTGATCTGTGACAGCAATCAGCAATGCAGGGTCACTTTCTGCTTTCTAGTTTTGACATCAGAGGAACTCCTGATTTACACCAGAATGAGAAGTCACACTTGGGGAGAGAACAGATGGTTCAACAGTTCTGCTTAAAAGCACAGGATACTCATACTGCAGAAAGACAGGAGGGAGAGGGGAAGGCTAAATGACAGCCTTGCAGAAGAAAGCCCATGTACACTGTGGCTGGCAATTTGTTGAGTATCCCAGGCTTTGACCATCAAAGCAACTGAGGCAGCTCCCCACAGACACCTACTTGTTTCAGCAGGAGGCTGGACAGGCATTGGGCTGATCAGCATTTTGAGGGATCTGGACTTCATCTTAGGTTACTGGTGTAACCTAAGACCTTTGTGCCTAAATCCCAATTTCCCATCTTGCCACAAGATGGGAGGAATCTGGTTATAAGCCAAAGAGAAAAGCACAGTAATACTCAGTAGAGCATATACAAAAGTCCTCAAGCTAGAATTCCGGTTATGATGGGCATGATAATACCAAAATTAATTTAGCCACCTTTCAATTATATATTCTTTTTTTTTCTTTCCCCTCCAAGTCACCACTCTCACTAGGCATAAGTACTCACTGAAGAGTGAGGACAAGTAGTAAATAAAATGCAATGAAAGCTGTTTTACATCTCTTTTCATCCCCTGAATGTAACTCCATCAATCTTAAAATTTAGGGGAAAAAAGACCAGGTTTTCTATGCAGACAATGAAAAGTATATGCATTAAATGTCAATTCTACAGAAAAGAAAAGAAAAGAAGAGACTGAAAGAAAGAAACCCATAAAAGGAAATGCAACACATTCTGCCACCCTCTACCTCAACAAATCCAATTAAACTTGCCAAGACACACACACAGGCCGTCAATCATTCCAGATCCTATCCGCCCTATCAATATTTCAGCAGCATTTCACTCTCTTGCTTTCCAGGACTATGCACACTCCACACAGCATGCACTTATTGTTCTCCATGCTCCCTTCTTGCCCCTCTTAATCAGTCACAAAAAGCTACATTCATTTCTTTCCTGCACCTTAAGCTACACCAAACCAGCTGGTTAGCTGGCACAGCAGAGCTTCTTTGTACTCCATTGATAGTTTGGGGCTTGGTTGGTTGTTGGGGGTTTTTTGCTATCTGTTTGTCTCTGGATTTATTTGGGCTTTTTCTTAAAAGGGTGAAAGGCAGGATGCAAAACATAACTGTTTATATATAAAATGACACATTTTTCCAGTGTTCCCATGTCCTGAACTGCTCCAGGACTGAGTGGATTCCAAGATGGAAGGTATGTTCCTGCTGTGAGTTCCTATTCTATCCCTAGGACACTTTTCTCTTTTTTTCAGAAAGGCCTAAAGAGCTGACATTGCAGCCTCATGTCCACACAAGACAGGTGGTGGCACAAGAATAGTGGTGACCACTGGGTGCTGGCACAGACACCAGACAATAGAGACCAGTCATGCAACTTGATATATCTGGCAATAACAGATAGGACTAGATCCTAATGATCAGACTTCACTCTTCCTCAAATCTAAACAGAAACTGGAAAAAGTTAGAACTTTTCTTTCTTTTGCAAGGAAGATTCTTCCGTTTCTGGAATCATAGCCTTCCACCTGCTGAGCTCTAATTTCTGGGTCTAAAAATGAGCTTCAGTCTTCAAAGTCTCACCTGTTTTCAAACATGCTGCTAAAAAGTGCCTTTCTATACAACCAACCTAACTCCCAATGAAATTGCAGCCTATCACTGCACAAAACGTGAATTCCAAGATTATAAATCTTTTCATACTATCCGTTAAAAAATCAGATATAAAGACTCATGGTCTAAATGCAACTATTACACAGAATGAATTTAAATATTGACTTTGCAGCTCCAGTTTCATTTAAATATTATGGAATCCTGAGCTGCCAATAGCAGGAGAGAGGTTGTCTGGACAGCATGAGTTCATCTCCCATTATGGTGAGACCTGACAAGTACATCGCCTTGGAGGATCTTGTTCTGCTTCCTCATGCTGAAGCCTAGCACACAGTTATCTGGGGTCCAAGGGAAAACCTGCTTGATCATGTCTTCAAAGTGCAGGCAAGGCCAACTACACATAGCGCACTACAGCATCTTGTGACAACAGACACACTGCTACTCATTTGAGACTGAGCTGAGATTAAAGAATCTGCATAAATAGACAGGCTTGTTATTCAGATAGTCCGCTGCCTCTTCTCAGCAGTCTTGCTGGAGATCTAAACTTTGGAGAACCCAAATCACTCATCTAAAAGAGAGTTTCTCCAATTTAGAGCTCCTTTGAAGCAATGCTTCCCAAAAGCATGAAGAGAGCTGTGGAAACCTGAATCCAGAGTGAAAAAGTAAAAACCTCACTCTGCAAAGTTACAGCATAGTCCTCAAAGTTTTGAAAACAAACATCCCTGAAGGTGCTGTCCAAAAACTGTATCTTTCCTGACTCTTAGTGTTTTCCACTTTTTAACTCTTTGAGAAACTTTCTTGCACAAAGGAGAAATTCAGACTTAGAGGGGATAGAGGAAAAAAAGGGGGAAAAGAGGAAATAATTCCTACCCTGGGCAATTATCTACCATGTAAATAATTACTGTTTACTCACATTTGTAGCAAAGTTATCTGCCAAATACAAATATCTGCTTGCTGTGATAGCAAGGAAGAACCAAAGCCAAAGGGAACTTCTGAATGTGCCACAATCAGAATTGGCCATAGAGCACCTGGAAAATATTGACTGCAATGTGGCCTGTTTCTCTATTTGGTGAGCAATGTGCGATTCCCACATAAATTGGAAAATGACTTTATGGCTGAAAAGAAGTCACAGTTGTGCAGGCATATAATCTGAGTGCCAACTACTGCCTTGTAACATGAACCCAGATGACTTGGGGATTGCCTGAAAGCCTCTAGGGCAGTAACAAACATGGCATCAAATGACTCCAGCACAGCCTTTTCGGAGAAAGAGGTTTGACAGAGAATGATGCTGTGAGTCACCCTGTAAATAGTTTTATGTACAGTGTTTGTAGGCAACCAGTGAAAAAAAAAAAAAAACAACACAAAAAACAAACCAACCCAAAAAAGAACAAGAGCAGAAGAGAATTCAAGAATGTATCTGGCAAGGTGCTAACATGTGATCCTAATAACAAAATTAGAGTTTTTCACAGCCATGGTTTTGGTAAGCGGTCACTTGATGCTATGTGTGGAATTTCTTTAGAGTGTTGCATCTTGTCCACTGTTCTTTGGAACACAGTGGGTAACTCCCCAAGGGTATGATTAATTAAAATTAGCTACCACACTTTTATCTGTGTACTTATCTGATGGTAGAAACCATGTGCACACATGCAGCAATTCTGACCTTAATTTACAACCAGGCCACTTGCTTTCTTCTGCAGTAGTGATGTTAAGAGGTAAAAATCACAGCTGAAAGGAGCAAAGCGCCTTCTGCTTATCCTGGAAGGGAAAGTGAGTGCTGAAGTACTCAGCAGGACAGATTTGGCCTTGCAGGAATCTTGCATTCTAATATTTGTTATAATGCCTGCTCATGGAATATGGAGAGAGTAAGACAACAAAAAAGGGTGCCTAAAGCCAGAACTCTGAAGAGGGAGCAAATTAAGCTGGGCAACAGAGAGTTCAGAGGAGGTTATATCTTCTGACTTCCCACTCCTCTTTGCAATTTAGAAATATATCTTTCCAGACCTTGATAACATGCATTTAAAAAACTCATAGCCTTGGATATGAACCTTGGAATTACAATCCCACTTTTCAGAAACATGGAAGAGCTGTGGTCTTTTCCAACACACTCTAGAATAGTACGTGCTCTGTTTTAATCCATCAGCCTAGGTTTTAGGTCTTACACGTTGAATTTGTCTTCTAAGAAAACCTACTTATGTTAGTCCAGCAAATTACCCCCATGAGTCTGGGTGGGTTTAGATAAAAGCAAGGCCCTGAATGGCTCAGCAATCTCAATATCAAGCAGCTTTTTTGGTCATTTGATTACATTAACATCCATAGATTCTATGTGTCACTTCCGTGCTGGGTGACAGCCAAGCAGGTTTCTGAGAATCTAAATAGTGTCATTTACACCACTTGGTGGAATTGCCTTGTCCTCCTGTCATTTCACCTTCCCCAGTGAGCCTGAAGCTACTATCCTTTCCATGCCTCTATTACTTCTTTGTGCACTTACCTTTTAACCAGTCGGCCTCCACTGTAAGGTGCCATTTTGAAGCTGTGATCTCAGTTGGCACCACTACTAAGTAAACATTTCATGTGCTCCTCAGTCAAAAAAAGGGGAGGATCCTCCCATAGATTTATTCAGATTGTTTTGCGTGTTACATCACACCACTCAATACCTGAAAACTCATCCTCATTTGTGCAATTTACAGCAGTCAGAACATGAGAAATACCTGCACGTCTAACGGGGAAGTAGGTAGCTGCCCCGTACTGCTAATGGACTTTGCATAAATGGGGCATTGCATTCCTTCCTCAATTTTTTAATCAAATTAAAAATTACTGCTAACACAGCACCTGGACAAGATGCCATTTATCAAATGAACAAAACTACAAAATGAATGAACCATTCTCTCCCTTCCATTTTCTGACACTGTTGTTACAAATTAGGTGCAGTTAGCAGAGTGTACTTCCTGGTAAATCATGATCTAGGAATCATATTTGAAGAAGATAATAATTTCAGACTTGAACTTAACTCTGTATTTTTCCTGCAGGTGCTTACATGGACATGGAACAGAATTGGAATGGTTCATTCAAAAGATAGCAGCCAGATGCAGGCTGTGTCTGACCTTTGCATGAGGTAGGTATTCAGATCAAATTCAGTTTCTGAGGCATCTCTGACTGGTTCCCTTTCCATAGGTCAACTGATTTTTCAAGAAGGTATTCTGGAAAAGATTAATTCATTTTTAAAATTAATTCAAATTAAGCTGTGTTGCTACTATTATGTTATGAAAGACATCTAGGATAAAGGCCTCCAAATGAGGGACATACCCATCAGCCAAAAGGCTGATATGACTAGGTACCAGTCTCTAGCACAATGTTTTCTGTCAGATTCACAATTAAATGGATTGGGTTTTTTCTTAAAAACACACAACCCTCTCAGCTACCCCACACCAATCCAAACACTGAATTATGTGAAAAGACCTAAACTGGGATGATACCTGCATCCTGAACGTATCATCTATATGTAGCATATAAAAGTATGTATTTCATAGAGACACATTTTATGTTAGTTATATTTAAAAGCGCATACACACACAGTTTCCTGTGACAAAAGACAGTAAAGTTAAGATCCAGTAAAGGAATCAACACAAACTAGGAAACAGAAATAAACAAATCCACCAAGCGACTCAATGCAACAGTAAAGCAGGCAACAGCACTGTAGTCACCTCCTCATAATAAATTCATCCCAAGCACTCAGGACATTTGTTCCAATATTTTCATGCAGATCTCCCAGATAAATAGAACCAATATTCTTCCATTAGCAAGACAAACAAGTCCATGTTATGCAAAAATCTTGGCATCCTAACTCCTCCCCAAAATGTATATTGACAAGGACAAGGCTGTGTTAGCAAACCTCCTGTGGAGTTCTGAAAGGCTCCTTACAAGAGGCTATGGGGTTGCCTTGATGAAAAGGAAAAACAAATGGTTTTTATTTCTCCTAAGAACAAGCTCTCACAGATGAGAGTTGAAAGCCGATGGCCCTTGAACAACCCACATTTCAGATTTAGGTGTATTTTACATGCCAATAGAGGCTAGAGGCTGAATCAGGAACAGCACAGCTGAGAGTTGGCACAGCCCCTGCACCCACACAGCGGGTGCAAACTGCAGTGGGTGCTATAAATGAGTGCTCTGCCACACTAGATTTGTCCCAGGAGTGGTTTCTGGCTTATAGCGGGGAAGGGGTTTCTGCTGTGCTGTGAAGGCATGAACCTTCTGGAGGATGCAGAGACTCTTTTACAGGCAAGTAGAGAATAAGATCAACTCTTTACTTGTTCAGGTTGCATCTAGGCAATCAACAGGAGCCTACCTAGACTAATTTGAGTGATCTTTTCTTTTTCCCCTAATTAACTTTCTTGACCATAAAATATTAATGAAAAAAAAATTAAACTATCATGCTAATATGACAAAAAACTTGGGATCTATCTGCATTTTACATTTCAGACAATCTGAATTTCAAAACCTCTAGATACCAAGCCAGCTTGGTAGTAGTCATTTGTTTCAGCAAAGCAGTTCAGACCATCATGTGCTGGGATTTATCACAGAGAAAAAGGTTTAAGGCTCTCTTGAATTAAAAAACCTCTAAGTCTCAGTTTCCAAAACAGTATTGTGTTCCCAGGCTGTAACAATAACAGTTTTTACTGCTGAGTGAATCAGCCTTTTGGATTTATAATTTATGATAATAGCAGCAAGAAAAGTCAAACTGTGTGTGAAATGAAGTTAAATTTAGGTCTGAAACAAAGGGTGCCCCACAGAATAGAGGGTCAGCTAAAGCATACATTGGATGCCTATGAAAAGGTAGAGCAACGTTTTGATCAAGACAAAGGAACAAGACTTGGAGGAAATATGTTCCAATTCCAGCACGTTTCCTATAGGACACTGAAAAAATGACCTCCCTTCTTTCTGTCTTTATTTCCCCAGTGGTGTCACAGGATGGCTGTGACAAGACCACTTGGGAAGACATTAAGGTCCCGAAATGACTTATGAAGAACAAGATACTGCTCTTTCAACAGTTGCAGATGAGCCCAACTCTGGATGCTTCTCACACACAAACTCACACACACACTGCTTTTCTTAAGGAAGATGTTTTAAATGTGATCATCATAGATCAAGAACGTTAATTAAACCTACTGAAGACGTTAACGGTTTTGTCTGAGTTAAAACATGCTGCAGTCTGGCCCTGTCTCCTGGACACAGGGAGCAGGTCTCAGAGTTTTCATTTTCACAGCTTACTCAAATACATGCTAATGTGAGCTGCTAGTTTAGTTAATGCTTCATGCACTATATGTAATCAGAAATATTTTAGCTGATGAAGTTACAAATTCCAAATGAAGCTACAAATTTCAGGTATAAAATGTTACTTTCGTGACTTTTCATGATATTTAGATGCTTATATTTTGTTTACAATTTTCTTCTTCCAATTTAAATATGAATCCCTTTACAAAGCATGGCCTGAGTGGAACCCCTCTTAATGCTGATTTTTCACTTGTGTGAGATAAAGAAATTATCAGCTTATCATCTCAGAACCATATCTGTGTAGTTTTGTGGGTGAGAGCAGTGCTTAATCATAAAATGCTAGCCAATTAAAATCTTTTCAACAGTTCCTAGCAATGAGGTAAAGGGGAGGGAAAAAGAAGGGTATTCAAATTCCAGCTACTCCCTGCCATACCACAAACACACAATTTGGTTGTCTGTCCTAAAAGACTTATTAATTAGGACTGTTCCTGAGTTGCAGGTGAAATCAGTGCATAAGACAGTCATAAACATTACATTTAAGTACCTCAGTCTTGAGGTACTTAGACAGAATGCTCCAAAAGAGAGGACACCAAAGATGCCCATCACACTTCCTATATATATAGATCAAAGTTACATTATATATATATTAAAAGAGATGAGGGACCCTGTAACAACATATATTTCTTAATTTGGGATGAAAAGTTGCAATCTTGTTTTAAAAAATGGATTTTTACTTCTCTGCCAAGAGCAAAAATAATACCTGAAGGCTTTGGAAAGAACGAACTCAAATTGGTGCTGATATCAAGTGCATTTCATATTACTTGTTTGTTCTCTTAAGAAGAAACCACACGTCTCAACCCTGGGACAAAAGCACACTCAGACATTTCTTAGGCAATATTCTCTTCCAAATATCACTGCAGACATACACAATGCTTAGTTCTTTGGATGTGATTATATCCTTGCAGAAGTCTTCAGCAAAGAACTGAACAAATTCTTTATCAACTCCTTCAGGACTTCTACATAATGTAAAGTAACATAATACATTCTTATCTAAAGCTGAAAATTTAACACATTCAGAAAATCAATTTTCAGACTATAGAAACAAACGCATCATGTGAAAACACTTGCCGCAAGTGCACCTTTCTATTGCAAAGGTACAATCATTGCGACATATGGGTAACATGGGTAGGCCTGACCCATTAATTGGAAAAGGGACTTAAAATGCAGTAGGTACTATAAAACTTAAAATTTCTACAGCAACACTGACTTTTGACTGTGACATGTCCTGTAGATTTTAGTCAGGCAACAGAGAACAGAAAATCCATCTGAACAAATTTTTGTAGAAGAAGGAGCTTTGACATTCTCCAAATTATGAAAATGTTCCATTTCTCACCCTTAACACTGCTTTATAAAGATAGGAATGGAAAACAATAAGGGTGCTGGCAGAAGGCAGTAAAAGGGTTAATTGTTTTGAACATCATGTGTGTTATGGGGTCAGATACTACCTATTCATCCCCAGCATGGATTATGTCATCAAGTTTGTGACCTAAACATGTGTAGTTGCTAAGCAGCATTCAGTCACAAGGTCTCCTGTAATCCATAGCATTTGCCATTTTACTAGAGATGTGCCATCGTCAGCTTGCTAACTTGATAGCTATGTCCCCATACCAGGCAATAAAACTTATATTTGCCAGTAGGGCTGGTGAGTTCAGCTCTTGTAAAATAAATTGTTAGAACCTTTTATCTAAAAGACAAAGAAAGAAAGGAAAAAAAAAAAAAAAAGAAGTTAGTCTATTCTGCCACAACAGGTCTTAATACCTTCTCTTCTTCTCCTTGGCATAAGTCCACCCAGCACTGATGGGATGCACCTAGGCCCTTCATTATACATTACAGTTTTTCATACTGTAAAGAACATTATTTTTGAAGGAGGAGGGAAGGAGAAAAAGCTGATCTTTCTTCTCACAAAGAAAAGTTTGAAAAGTTAATCAAATTGCTAGAGCTGAGCAGACCATGCAGAGACCCTCCTTGCATATATATAAATTCTTGATTTTATTCTTGGCTTTAAGCAATGAGTCCTGTTTGACATATACCTCAGCAGCCAAAATTCTATGTTCTGATGCAGAATGGAGTAACCATCCTAAACAGAAATGTGTCATGTCTGGGGAAAAGAACAGAAAGTATGGTTTCCTGAGATACTCAAGAATATGCAGATCACCTCTGCAAGCTTGCAGGCTGACAGGACACCTGAGCATGTGAAAAACCATAGCAAAATATCTGTAAAAACACCAGGTCTTGATGGGTTTTATCATGGAACTTGATCCCTTTTCTTCTTTGTTCCTTGTCTCAGGAATGCTTGAAGCATGATCTGTCCACAGTCCATTGCTGGAATGCATAGGGACAGAAGCGTGTCTGACTAAGGCCTGTGTTAGCTTCTTAGGCAGTTCTTTGACAAGAGACAATAGCACATGCTTTGGGAAGAGCATAATCACAAGACCAATACAGGAACACACATGCATATAAAACCCTATAAACCACAGTATACTTTCTCAGCCTCACACATACTGGGTTTCAGAGGATTTACAAGACAGAGTGGTGCTTTGTCTTGCACACCTTTGTAGATAGTTCTTCCGTGAGTCTCTCTTGTGGTCATGCAGGGGCAGCCAGTCCAGTGAGACCCACAGCGTAACTACCCCCATGAGAAGGGAAGAGGAAAGAAAGGCAAGCTGTTACCTTAAATAAGGACTGAAAAATCATTCAAAACACATCTATATCACTGCCCAAACACTGCTAGAATCTGAAGGGCTAAATTCCTGCAGGGAGTTTAGATTTCTGTACACAGCAGGAAGAAACTCCCTCCCAATCTCCCTAGTGAGAAGCTGCAGGGTCAGGGATAAAAAAACCTCCAACAACCTACTATGGCCTAGCAAGCTCAAAATTCAAATAAGGTTTCCTTTATATCCATTGTGACAAGAGCTGTTGAGGACCAAAGGTAAACTTGGAGACAGCACTTACTAAATATTGAAATCAACTACTCCTGAGGTACCTCAGTGAGGTGGTACACAAGGGCAGTTTTAAATGGTGCAATGTGGGCACCAAAGCTTGTGGAAAGCACATATCGCACTAGGCAGACCAGTATGGATGCTGCTGTCTTGCTCAGGTGACATGAGAGGACTATGCTAAAGCAAAGCAAGCTCTTCCTTCAAAGGCATGTATTTCATTCAGTGCAAATGTTAAAAATCACAAACAGAAACCATACTGGGACCAAGATTTCCAGCACTCCTCCTTCTTAATTATCTTTAATTTCTGTTGCAATAGCAAAATTCAAGTAGGAACTCTGGCTACCTGTGCCCTGAACAGTTCTCAGGAACTAAGTGGGGTTTTTTAAAATATGATTTGAAGGTGATAAAATGCCCCAATGATGAAGTGACATATGGTATAGGGACAACCATTTGAAGCATCAGTTGAAAACATTTCTTGCTTAGGGCCTGGTTCTGCAAATCTACCATTGAATCACTTGATCAGTAAGAGTCTATTCACAGAAGAGTCACCCACTGAGATTAATGCCTGTGCAGGAACCTGAGCCATTTTCTAGGACTTAACAAATTGTTTGTGATGCACTGTGAAAGGTAACACTTAAAGATAATCTTACCATCATTTCTACAGGCAGCTTGTCAAGTCCTGCCCTTAAACATCCAGCCTATGTGCAGTTCAAATCAATGCAAACTGCAGGCGATCTATCTCTTCCTAAAATATTTTCCAAATAATTAGGTTCAGACCACATAATACCTAGAGAGGACGAACTTGTTTCACACTTTACAGACCTGCTTTTCCTCCTAAAATGAGTGAACTGCTGTTGCAATACCTGTATCAAATGGTAATGCCCAGTCTTAGACTGTACACCAACAGTGTTTACTTTTTTTGGGGGGGGGGGACATAGTGTGACAAGAGCTGTGGATTTGATAAACACCTTCAGAACATGTTATGGAGTCACTCCTCTTGATCTAAAATGTGAAAACCAAGCATCAGTCAACATAAAATACATGTGATATAGCATACAGCAGAATAATGGGTCTAGCACATATGGTATTGTGAGAATTGATTTTCTTGACAGCCAAGCACGACAATGAACAGAAGACAAATGAATTTCCTGCACTACACCCATACGGGTTGCCTGTCCTCTAAAGACTTACATAGAACAAACTGACAAGATCACCTGGAATTACCTCATCTGATTGGCATTATATGTGACAGATAAAATATCTGTGTAAAGAAAATAAAATGTACTTATCCATGATTTAGATACTGGCCAAAACCAGATCAAATAGTGGGAAGCGTTCCTCAAAACAGTTTTAACAAGTCTTGCAAAGAGGTCTCAATTTATGGTAATGTGGAGACACAGACCTCAGAACACTTTCTGTTCTATTGATATGCATACCACAATTAATTTAAATTTTCTAGTTGTGTGATGTGTAGAGAAAGGATTGGTGGGTAATTCTGGGGAAAAAAAATCTGGAAAAGAAATAGAGAAAATAGGAATAATTCAGAATAGTACCTGTCAGGAGAAAAAAAAAAATAATTCTGTTGATCTATCAGGCGGAAAGGTACTTTAAGCATCATTGTAATGTTCTATTTGTCAGGGAACAAAGTTTCTATCAATAGATTTTAAAATGTTGCTTTAACTATGGAAACAAATTGTCCTCTAGAAAACCAAACATTATTGATTTCAATACCTGGTGGTTGTAAACAGCAGGAAAATAGCAGGTATACACATAGCAGAAAATCTAAATTTTTGAGTGAGATGCTCAATGAGATTCCACTGACACGTTCATTATTGTTAGTAAAACTTCTCAGGCTAACCCAGAACTCATGAATTTTCCCAACAAATACAAATTATCCACTTGTCCTTACAAATCTGTTGCCTGTATCTTAAAATGGTATACAAGTTTGCTTCAATTTTGGTGACAGAAGAGCAGAAATTTTTAAACTGTGCATACAGACAGGAGATTCACAGGAAGAGCAGTGCGTGGAGAATGGGCTGGTTGGAAAGCACTGGGAGTCTAGATGGAGGATTGCTTTGGTAATAGGTGTAACATAGTAGATGATGGGAAGGCGCTCCAATTAGGGTGTGGGTGTGACAGCATCAGGGTGATGGGAGGAAAATGGCTTTACCAGAGATGCTTGAAATGAACTAGAAGGGAGAAGTCAGTAAGAACAATGCTTGTTATACAGGTTTTGCAGGCACAAGGACTCTACGTTTCTGGCTGGATACAGCAGGCACAGCACTCAAGCAGATGAAACACAATCTCCGTAGGAAGCAGCGTGGGAAGGCACGGGCCCACAGACCCACACGTCACCTGAACCCCCTCCAACTGCAAACCCACAAGTCTGCTGAGGCAACCACAAACCACGGTTTTGCCTACCGTGGAATCATTAGAGTTTGGGAGACAGCATGATTTGCAGTGACACTCGGACATCTACTCCAGTTGCCTCAAAATCAGCTCTCAGTGGTTTAATTAGAATCTGCTAACATGGAACTGGCAGCTCCCTTCTTGTTAAAAATATCAAAACTAATATGCCCTCCTCTCACCTTAGGACACATCCTGAAGCTTTTACTCTTGGTGAGCTAACACTTTCAGCAGGACTAATAGGTACAATCCAGCTGTCAAGCAAAAGACAATAGGAACCTCCTTCAGGCAGCAGGCCTCCTTTCATCCACAAGCATGGTACAGCCCCACAGAAATACAGACCAAACACCTCTGACTGTCGATCATTGGCTTCTCATGAGATACAGCTGTTCCAGGGGTTTCTCACTGTGCTAGGCCATAGGAACTTGTTTAAAGGCTCATCACCCTGCCACCTAATAAGAGATTTCCAACAGGGAACCCCACCTGACAGAACTCTGTGTGGGTTTTTTGACTACTTATACTCATTCCCAGAAATAAGCTCAGCTAGAGCTAGCAAGATGCAGCTAAGTCAATGTATAAGAGTGAACCTAAAACTGCACTGGCTATGCAAAAATTTCCCAGAGATACAGCATTGCTTTTTTCAACATAAGTTTTACATGCTATCTACAATAAATAAAAGAGACCAGTCTCTGGAGAGAGCAATTTAAAAGAGGAGTATCATAAATGATCATAAAGATGCTTTGATCTTCCCCTCTGGAAAAATTTCTCTCTCTCTCTCCACTGACTGTATGAGGAGCCTGGGTAGGCCAAGCAACAAAATCACAACAGCAGATTCTCTCCTCAGAGAGAGGTATCTGAAAAATCATCATGAGAATTTTCCTAGAGAGGGTAGTCTCAGAATGCAGATCAAAATCTGAACAATAATTAAGCTTAACTTTCTCCAGTCATTTCTCTGAAACTTTTTAATAGCAAGAGAAAGCAGACATGAGTTTGTACATTGAACTACTTCTGTAAATAACATGCAGAGAGAGGAGGGAACCTGGATTAAATTATTAGGAACAATGAAAATTCTTTTTTGGTAAATCTGAAGGGAAAATATATGCTGTGTTCCACTCAGGAGGATCTGTTTCATGTCACGTATGGCATGAGTTTTCCAGGGCGCTGCTTTACTTCTGTAACAAAATAGCTTTGTGACTATCCTGGTCTCCAAAGGCAGACATGAGGAGGAACTAGGAATCCTTCAGTTCAGAGCTTAACCCATCTGATCAAACCCATGCACTTCTCTTCAGCAGGAGAAAAGTGTTGTCACTGCGTTGTCTCAGACCATGTACATCCACCCTAATCTTCCTCCTGTTTCATCTTTCCCTGTATTTTTAGTCCAGACAGATCATTCTGTTGTACTTGAAGATTCACACACACTCACGGAACTGTTTTATTTCACCCCTCGCTCAGCGAGCTGTGCAACAAAAGCCAGAGAAGAGCGAGCTCTGTGTACTGTCAGTGCTACATACTTCTGACTATTATTTCCGCTTGATGGCTTTGGTTTTATCTAAGGATTATTCAGTTTGGGAATAATAGGAGATTTACATGCTCGCACACAGGTCAAATTACAGTCAGAATGCACATGTGTTGCAATTTCTTCACCTGCAGATTATTCCTGGTGACTGTTATTTTAAAGCTTTCCTAACCGGCAGTGACAGAAATTATTGTTTGAATCCTTCTGTTCGCAGATGGATACTGATGTCCTCCTGGTGTTCCAGCAGGATATTACTTTGATATTGAGTGATAAATTGTTTCAAATAGTATCAGATTAGCTTTTCTAAAGAGCAATTCTTCAATGGGCCAAAGAGATCACTCAAACTGAAATTTACTGGAAAATTTTTCCAAGTAGCTATTTCTTAAACCAAGAGTGTTACCACATTATTTTTAGTTTTATACTATCTCAAGCAAATTAACATCAACTATGAAGCCTTCTCTCTGACCACAAGAACGAGTGCAAATGCTTTATCATTATTTCTGGTATTCCTATAGTTTTCAATAATCATTTGGAGATATTAAAAAGGAAATAAACAGAGAGCTATGCTGATTTTTGCTCCACTGAAAAAAAAAAAAAGGCAAAATAAAAACTGTGAATTTCACCACCTGTCCTGTAACAAAGCAGGGAAAGAAATGACAGTTTTACAGCTTCTGACACTTTTACTGTGACTGACTGAAATACAGTTGTGAATTCTGGATGTAAATAATGAGAAGACAATGTAGGAAAAAACCCACTGCCTTACTGATCAAGTTATTCATTTTTAATGATGATGTACACACAGGCAGGCTAAGGAAGTTTACTGGCACCTAATTTAATTTTCAAGTTTGTCTAAGTTTCCTAGAACCACATAGTACTACCCAGACAATGATGAAAGTAGGCAAAGGATTCTCCATCACTTTTTGGGTCTTTGGGATTAAGTATCTCCTTAAAAATATTCACAGTCATGTTCAAGCCTAGTGCCCACAACACCAACAAAACCCTCTACCTTGGGTTACACAGGCTAAAAATTGCTCATTAAAAATTAAATGAGTAGTACTCCCTACCATGTAGCAATAGGTGTCTGGGTAGTAGAGAGAAAACTGGTGATAATCCCAAAATGCGGTTCCTGAATGCACTTACCAGAAGCATCAGGATACCAGGCACTCCAGCTCCATCAGCTGCACATCAGCAGGGAGCAAGCCCTCAGCTCACTCAGGATCTTGCCACTTTGTCCTCCCTGAGCAAAGTATTTTGGTCACAGCATAAAGGTAGACCTAGCATCTAGAACACTTCCCTCAGCTGTTAACCCCTTATGTAGCTTACTAGGGATGCAGGACACACACCAAGGAATGTCTCTGGAACAGGAGCTTTAACACAGAGGCCTATTCAGAGACCATAACAGATCAGGTGGCTTTTTTGTTTGCTTAATTTTAACAAAACAGAGCTCCATCATAAATCTTCACTTCAAATTTGATTGCTTTATAATATATCATACTGTGACGTAACTGGCATCTGCACTTGGCTCTTATACTAGGTGATACCATATGGTACAATTAGAAGTGGAGACAGAGTGCCATTTGAATAAGTTAAACTTCGTTCATCTATGATTAAACCATCCTCATTCATCTGCATGCGTTCAAGATCCTAGTTTAACTTCTAAAGAGATTCTCATTCAATGTTGCACAAATATTTTGCATTTCTGAAATTCTAAATCACTAAGATGAATGTCTGTTATAATTTCTGTAAGTTGTTTATTTGCTTTCTTACTAAGATAGTTTCACAGTGTCTCTGTCACGGGGTTATCCAGATCGGGAAGTTGTGTGGAGTTTCCAATACTTCACATTCTCAAAGCAAGCAAGGGCTCTTTTATACATTGCTTGCCTCCCACAATCTACATAATTGAATTAAACTTTGTCTTGTGGCACCCACATTCTAGCTATGGCACAAAATAAATCTACAGGTTATCAATAAAGGATTTTTAATTGGCAAGACTGCTTTATTTATTCATGAGAAGATAAGTGAGTCCTAGAATGCCTTCTTTCCCAGAAGGTTAGGGGGTTGCACACAACTCACAAATCTTTCTTGATAATCCTTTAGTTGAACCAGAAATTATATCATGCTTTTGTTCTTTCATGCCTAAAACTGACCAAGCAGGCAATGATTTATTAAGCTAGAGTCTTGAGTCTCCTGCCACACAACCCACTTAGTCACAGTAATGGCTATGAAACAGATCTTGCATTCTAAGATAGGCTATAATTTGTGTTAAAGAAACTTGTCTGTTTTAATCACCAGATTTAATTTGCAAAGCTCTATAAAAGGTTATGAAGTTAAAAGGAACAAAGCAGCTAAACTTTAGGTTGTAATGTTACGTGTTACATATACACAAAAAGTAGAAGAGAAAATAAAGAGTTGGGAATACTCCCAAAAGATAAAAATCAAATGACTTCACATAATTAAATGTACGGTTCTTCCAGTCTACAGTTTTGAGTTTCTGTTTACAAATAATGGAAGGTGAGGGCAATCATATGCCTTTATACACTTCCTCAGTGAAAGACTGAAATTGCAGTCCAGTTACAAAAAGAACATGTTTTTCTTCAGGGACTGAGTCTCAGTTTCACACCAAGTACCATGCATTTTTAGATGCTGATTAAGCACATCTTACATTTCAATTTTAGTATCATTGATTTCAACTTATATTCAAGGCTATATGCATTAAAAATTAATTTAAGTTGGTGTTAAAAAACTGGAATTTTTTTTAGAGAATGCACAAGAAAAGAAATAAAAAGTTTTCACCATTTTCAAATAAATATAGCTTCCCCAGCTACTCCAAATTATTTAGAATATAACAATTTGTTAAAACTCACTTTAGTGATATATCTGGAAAAGATTGAGGCAATTGTAATGTTACTTTTCATAGGTTAACAATCCAATCTTCTGCTTTGAAACAATAGATATTAGAAGATACTATCTATTATGACCGCTGCAGTAAACTGCACCAGCTACTTATTATAGAGATGAAAAAGGAGACAGGAAGAGGCACTTTTGGAAGTTTCTCCAACATAAAGTATCCATTGACCTCAAATATCACAATAGATTTATGGGGTTTTTTTTCCTCTGTGAATGTGCAGTTAGGAGGAGGGAACATTAAAGGGGAGGAAACAAATGGAAAGGCAGAAAGACAGAGTGGAAGAACCAACTGGATCAAAGTGGGAGATGCAAGGGACAGGCACGGCTGAGACGCAGATGGTGAGGTGAACAGCCAGCAAGATCAGAGCTAGCAGAGGCTGGCACTGGACAGAACAGGCTCAGAGGTACAGCCCCAGCCAGAACCTGACATCCTTGTGACCAGGCTGACTTGGGGCATTTTAAGTGTGAAGGGCACACTTACTTCCTGCCACTGAAATTGTTTCAAAAAAGCCAGAATAAAGGTTTTCCATCCAAGTTTAGTCTTATATAACATTTGCTTGTTCAAGACAATGAGTGAATAAGATTTAAGTCTCAGTCACACACATATCAGGCCAGCAGGTCGGGCGGGAATTTCTGTAATTTGCAACTTTGCAGTTAAAATATGTGCCTAAGGAAAGGGAGATATAGTAAATTACTGCCCATGCCCACAAGCTCCTTTTGTGATAGCCCCAAGAAACTTCCTCAATTACCTCTATTTCAGCTTGTTCTATAAAGTACTTAGAGCAATATTTGCTCTGTCTGAAAGTATTGTGAAGGTATGCTGGAGTTCACAACATAAATTTTGATCCCTAGACTGCAGTTGTTACTTGTTGAAATTATTATTATGCAGTAATTGATTCAGACTTAGCAAGTTTCTGTAAGAAAACTGAGAGACCGGTGAGCCATTTTAGTCACCTTTGGAGTATTTGTGAGGGGTAGATGCTAGAATAGATCTTTAAAATAGATCTATTCTAGATGCAGATCCATTCTATTTGGAGAGAGATGAAGGAAAGGAGGATTTAAGAGATGAGGCAGCTGTGATCACAGCCCCACACAGAGCACTGACTGATATCCATGACTGACAAAACCCCACAAGACAATACACAGAGTCAGGTTTGAACACAGGCAGATACACCTGCACCTTCTTAAGAGCCACACACTTAAAATACTGACATTCTTCTCCTATTTCATTTCCACTAGTCATTCAACAGTGAACCAATATATAATTTCAATATATTTTGTAGTACCTACTTTTTAGAAATTGCCCTGCATTCTTCTTAACATGTTATTTCAAAGTAGCACTCTAAAGTACAGAGATTGCCAGATTGGATTAAATGTTTTTGACAAGATTTACTCTGAATTTTAGACCCAGTAATCTTATTTCTTTTAATGATTGATGAGAGATCACTGTTGAAACCTTTAAGTGAGTTAGCAGTGCATGCAGCACAGATGAAGTGTTGCAAGTACAGAAAAACATAGACTAGAAAAATGGTCTTGAGACTCCTCATTAAAATATACCCCATTGCACCTGGAGTGGAAAGGCACAAAGCAACCACCTGACGCTTTACATAAAGTATTTCTATGACAAGAATTACAACAATGAAAAGATGATGTTCTTAAAAGAAAAAACAAAAGAGTAAATTACATGTTGAGCAAAATCAATGCATTGAATCTCTAGGGTGTTCCCTATCTAAAGAAGTCTGCATTGCAAGAGCACAAATATTACTAATCATCTTTGGCTGGCCACACTGAGAGGAAAATTCCTGTAATAAAACAGCACCAATACTGAAAAGTTCCAGATAATGTTGTATTATCCAGGAGGTCAATGCTGACTGAAGTCTGACCCACGGTATGCAAGTGGCAGGTCTATTCCAGGGGGTTTTGTGTCAGGAACTGCAAGACAGGGTACTGTATTTGTAAATAACAGGTTTTCTCCAGCACTTATGGGCTTGTAAATATGGTGTCAACATGATTACTTAAAACAGGGATGCTCTTCAGAGGAACAATGAAGCCTATATGCAATAAAGGTAAGTGCCTTACTAGCCATTAACTTTTACTTTTCACTTTGTTGCTGTCTATTCTTCTTATAGAAACCATATCAAACATAAGGCAAAAAACCCCATGAATAGACAACATGAATGACAGTGAACAAACAGCTCTTCAAGTTATTTAGACAATATTTTAAGATAATAAAATATTGCAGAAATGAGAATCCATCTTTATCCATAAAAATCTAGGCTTTTTTTTTTTTACAGGGAATTATTCTGCCATTTTTATGAAGGTCACTCAGGTAGTCAGAACATTTTTTGATGTCGAAAAGGACATAATTTGTACTACACGAGTTTTTCCCCGACAACCTCTTGCATGGCAGGTCAACCAAAGACAAATTGCTTATTTCAAGCTCTACCCATACTTGACTGCTGAATACTGGTCTCATAGGATCTTGTGGAGGAAAAATGCTCATTTCCCTAAACAGATAAGGCACCCACACAAGTTATTGTGGGGCCAACTTACCACAGAAATAGCTCCATGGAAGTTGATGCTATTTAAAGGGACTATAGAAGTGAGAAAATGGACATGCTTTTCGACTGGTTGTTAGGAATCACTACAGAGATTTTACAGACATGTGGCTGCAAATCACGCTACCCTTAAAGTCTATTCACTGTTGTCTTAAGCCAGTACCAAAATGTTTTAAAAGAAAGATGAAGGTCCTGACAGAATGGTTAGAGAATTCCAGGAAAACACACAATAGGAAATGATGACTGAATACTGACTGGAACAAATGGGCATGCATGAGTAGAGACAGCAAATTTAAAGGTGCTCGAGCAGTCCTAAGCAGCAGCAAAGGCTGAAGTCCACAGTCTGCATCTGCTTGGTCTTATCATTTGCTAAGCATCTGTCAAAGCTAGAAAGACTGTACATTTATATCCTTGCTGCTGTTTTAGTAATACAGGTTTAGAAACGGGTTGAGCGCATAAGGAAAGAGAACCATGCAAACATAACCTGTCAGATACTGTGAGATGGGCTTTCTAGTTCCGCCTTGGCAAAAAACCCCAGGTTTCACCTTGCTGTAATGCTCCCAAGCCTGCAAAGGCAAAAACAAATTTTCAGCCACTTGGAATTTGTGCTTCGAACCATCAAAAAAATCCCAAGCTTTTTCAGATCCTTTCAGTAGAAGCAACTAAGGGGGTACACAAAAGACATTATTTGGGGACGCTGGACTAATTGTCCAAAACAGAATACACACTCACTGGAGAGCCCTTTGGTCTCTGGCACTCAGCACAAATGAACAGCAGAAACAACCTGAATGGTGCCGACCAATTCTGATGCATGAACAGTTCCCAGAGTCAAAGGCAACTTGTTTGTCTAAACAGTTAACGATTAGGGAATGTTGACTTATCCAGAGGAATGGGAGGAGCAGAGAAAACCCAGACTACAAAAGATAAGCAAATTGAATTGCAAAAAAAACAAACAAAAAACCCCTCCAACATCCACCCCCCAAAAAATCCACGCAAACAAAAAACCAACCAACCTAAAAACCACACCCTAAACAAACCCCAAAGCACCTGTTGATATTATAGTGAATGTAAGCCTGTTGACACCACAGGTTATAAACCAGAGTTCCCTAAGCTAGAGCTGCCTTGGCTCTGGAAGCACATGCTGTGCAGCACTCCCCAGCTAGCACTGGAAACAGCACAAAGCATCATCTCTGCACTCACTGTTCACCTACAGCCTAGGTAGCCTGGACATGGCTTAGAGTTATTTGCATGTATAAATTACCCAAAAAAAATTTATGGCAGGGAAGTTTATAGTGACACTTGGACAAGCCCACCTGTATTATTCCTGACGCTAGGCTATTTTCTTTACAACCAATACAAAAGTTGTCTTTTTAATCTCCATAGCGGCCAGGAAACCTTTCACACGCCTGGCTTCCTACTCCGGTGTGCATAATAGGTTCTCTGCCTTGGCTGTGAACCTACTTTGGCACACCCTGGCAGAGGGTATCTGGGAAGCCTAAAATCTTCCACCCAAGTGCCTAAAAGACACATAACCATAAGTTTATGCATGGCTTTTTGTGGTGTGCAGCCCCAGGCATGCAATTTCTTGCCTTCTTTTATCTCTACAAAACCCTGGCCAGACCCTGCCTCAGGCTTCTATGCCACAGGAAGAGCATAACTGTGATGTAAGAGTGCTCGTCTAAGCAGATACTCGGTGCACTCTGGCATACTACAGAGATGGTGTGAATAGCACATTTTCACCTCAGGTCCACTTATCCAAGGGATCAAAGTGTATGATAGACCAGCAGCAGATATCATAGCACCTGTAAGACTTAGGCAAAAGGGTGTGAGGCAACAACCATTAATAACGTGCAAGAGTAGTCCACGTAGCTTCAGGATAGGGAAGGATACCTCTGTACATATCACACTTGAGCTCAGAGTTCAGCTCATCTCACTCTTTTGCCCTTGTTCATTAAGATCCAACAGAAGTGACAAACCAAGGAGATCAGCTCAGAGGATAAGAGCAAACTGATAGAGAGAAGCAGGCTGAATGTTTTAACAGCCAGTTACTCTTGGGATACCCAGAACCACTTAAGATCATTTTAAGAAACCTTTATTTGGCTATGCCACTCCCTAGAAAATAGGTAAAGTACTACTCTGTTTTGAGCAGCATTTTTTGAGCATTTCATTTAAATACATTTTAGCATTAAGTAGTAAAACAATGCAGTTAAAATGTCATTTACCAGAAACGCGATAAACCTAAATTTAGATCACACAATTTCTGCTGCGGACCTTTTCAGCTAGGAAGGGGTTTGGGGGAGTGTTAGTTTTTTGGTTTGGTTCTGTTTTTGTGGTTTGTTGGGGTTTTTGAGGGGTTTTGTTGGCCTTGTATTTTTTTGTTTGTTTGGGGGTTTTACGGTTTTTTTTTGTTGTTTGATTGCCTTTGTTTTTGTTGGCATTTTTGGTTTTGTGGGGGTGGGGAGTGTTACAAAAGCAAAGGGAAAGATAAAGAAAAGTAGGGGGAAAGAAAAATGCTGGAAATTTAAGCTATAACACAGATGGAACAGAAAGAACAAGTCTCTTTGCACCTCACATAAAGGTTCAGTAACAGCCCTTTTCTCACAAGCCTGTTTTACTCCGGTGTACTTTTTCAGAAAGAACCCTTCTGAAGGCAAAACATGCCAGACCTGTCTCCTGGGTCTTCAGAGGTGAGAGCATAGCCAGGTGGGTCTACTGCTCTGGGAAAGGACAGTTGCAAGCATATTGCCTTGCCCACCCGTGGTCAGCAGACATTGCTTCCCCTCTTCCTTTCCTTCCTCTTATTTTACTGCTATATTGCCGTTTTTTATTGCACTCGCAAAGAAACAAGGAAGACAGAACATTGCAAATATTCTAATTTTTATGTAGCTAAAATTGTCCCTGGATGACTCCTGCTGTATTTTCCCAAGACAGATGCTGGAATTAATACTGAAACTTTTCAAAATTAAAGTTTCTTTGTGTTAGCTACCTTCAAAAGGCCTCAACAATAACTCTTAATTCTAAATCAAGCTTTGATGTGCTATAGATCACTACACTTGAATTATGCATTCTCCAGTAATACTGTGCTATTGTTTAGGTGAACAATTATGTGCAGATTCATCCCAGTGCAGGCTCAGTCATGTACAGACAGCTAACCCTGAATAGCTCTCTGCAAGCATAATTATCTACTCTGATTAGGATATGGATTTTATACTACCATTTTTGAAATTCTGAAAAAGCAAACTGAAGATTTAAAAGATAAAGGTAATTGAGTAACAGAAGAACAATCAACTACACCTTTCAACACCCTCTATATAAAAGAGGCATCATCTCAATGTACAAAAAGAGTTTAATTGTACAGTTATTAGACATCACTAAATTTTCAGCCAAATGCTTTTAAGTGCAACACTGTAAGAAGGTTTTATTTATGAAAGAAATGCCCTACATACATCTGTGAAAGTATCTGGAGGTTCCAGAACATAGCCAGAACTACAGATAAAAGTATCTGCAATGCTACTGCTATGTTTGCCTTACTGATGCTATTTGGTACCCTGCTAACAGATTGTTGTCTTTCAGGCCTCTCATCCTGATAATCCAATACAATTCCTAACAGTTATCCAGTGATGTAAAACTGATGTTAAAGGATCTGGCTAAACTTTACAGGCATGAAGTGTAACTTGGGCTGAAAGCAAGTGGTGCCAGAGAGACACTCTGCTGCAAAGACCAAAGTGGAATTTCTATGAGAGAAAACACATCAAGAATGTAAGGAGGTCAGTTCTGCAGAATATAATCCCCAATTTATATCATGTGTCATCAGGCTGAAGTTTATTAGCGTGTATAAAGACTTGAGGATGATTTAAAATTAAAGATGACTAAGAAGCAAATGGAACACAGCTAGCACGTCTCTGGTATGAATTCTTAGAGATGTTCAAGATGAGCCACCTTGCAAAAAGGCAGACTTCCCAACAGGTATAAATAAAGCCTGAATTGCCAGGATACACTAACCCCAGGAACTACAACTCAGCAACACCAGGAAAAAAACAATTTATGATATTTTTAAGTGCAACAATATAAACCATTATAATAACATACGACATATAATAACACAGCATATAACTATATAAACATATAATAACAAAATAACAGAGCACCAATGTAAAACAATTGACAATAATAGAACAAATACTTATTAGTTTGTTCTAGAGGTGCAGAAGTGGCATCCAAGCTGCCATCCTGACAGAAAATAAGGCAAACAAACTGAAAAATACCATGCAATCACAGTAAAATAAATGTCATTTTTCTGTTGTCCAGTACAATTATTTCCACATTACCTATTTTAAAATTGTATTTGAGTTCAATACTGCTTAACAGGTGGGCATGGGAAGCAATCCAAAAGCAGAAATCATAACATTCAACATAAGATTGGTACCTTCAGGAAAAGTAGGTACCAAAGGTATTTAGTTTTACAATATTTGTAAGTGCAGTTCTACTGTCCAAACTTCACATTGGGAAGGATACCAAAAGATGTAGGAAACGGCTGGAGGTTTTTTTTGCTTGATTGTTTTTTGGGGGCTTTTTTGTTTTTCTTTTTTTTTTTTTAAATGCAGAATCAATGTAAAGGAGAAATGAGGCTGAAGTATTACAAGAAAGCTTATAAATGAGACATTTACCACCTGAAATGTCTATCCCTCTTCTCCCATTTTCCAATACCAGAGGCCTGAAGCAGTGAGATGCTTCTGCAAATACTAGAAGGAATGAAAAATGCTCACACTTCAGTAGGAGCTTGAAACCTGATGGGATTCAACTCTTACTGTGCATGTGGTATTCCTGAGCTGTGGCTGGCTGCCCATGTGCCCTGAACAGTGTTCTCATCCCAGCAGTAACAAATGTCAGATGTAAGGCTCAATTATAAAGCTTCAAAATAGAGCATGCTATGTTGCCCTCCCGAATGTTAGCCACATTTTTGGTTTTTATTTGGAAAACTGCACAAGTCGCAGTCAAATTTGGCTTCCACTTGTACGTATGAGCCTATGAAGAATTTTTCATTAGAGGGCCTTGCACACATGCTGGATCTCTACATAAAGTGCATACTAACTGTTTCTAACATGGAGTCACTGCAAGCTGTAGAAAGTCAAGGAGCTGATTCTGCTTCCAATTATAAACATACAGATCCCACTGTCTCCAGAGCATCAGTTCATCCCAGGCTTTATTTATGAGAGCACATGTCAATTGGGTGAGCAGAGTGTTTAATTTTGTATGATAAACAGATCAGATTATAAAAGTACAAAGCATGACAAACTTGCTGAGCATATGTCTTTTTTATTCAATCCCATTCCTCCAAAACAGCTTCCTCAATACTCTAGCAAAACAAAGACCAAGAACAGTATTTAACAGGGAGGGGTAAGGGAGAAGTTTTCCTAGCTGAAGAAGATATGCCACCTCAGGCAGCGCAAGTGCAATAACCAGCTGAAGTGATTTCAGAATCCAGTTACTTACAGAGAGCCTTTTCAGAGGCTGACATTATACTTCCAACATAACGAAGAACAATCTTCACAAGGGTATTTAGGGAGACTGTTCAAATTGCACATCCTTGGAGTTTGTATCCACAGACAATTTATTATGGCATTACAGCAATTAAGCATAAAATAACACAAAACATTAATTTGTTTTAATATTTACCTTTTCAGAAGTACTGGAGGAATTAAATTAAATGGTTCCAGTTTTCTGATGTTTACAATACACTAAAAAGAACTGCTTCTCACTTTCAAAACAAGTGACGCACACCATTTGTGAGGAATGTGAGTATGCTGTCACTTGACTGTGCTAGTACAGTCTGAAATGAAAATAAAAGTCCAGAATAACCAGAGGCAGAATATAATTTTGGCGAGTTCTTTCACCTGCTACAGTTCTGGCACTTAAAATAAATGGTTTTGTTACCAAAGGCTTTGGCAATGCCACCTCACTGACAAAAGTCAAATTATCTTACCCAATATTTGACTGGGTAATTGATTATCCTAACCAGAAAGGGTCTGGACTACTACCCCCACTTTGTTTTTGCTTTTATCTTCACTTCTAAAATTGAAATCCAGGAGCTCTTCAGCAAAGAGGATTTCATTCTGACAGATAAAAGGAACATGATGTTTCCCTATCAGGGTTGGCGGATTAAAGACAAGGTAATGTTAGGAAGCACCAAGACAGAAATCTGCATCCTTTCATCGTTGTCAAGGAAAATTATGGTGACACATCACTGTGAAAAATCAAATATTGATGGAAAATGCATTTCTTGTCTTCAAAATAAAAGTCATCTAAAATCAGAAAGAGGAGATGCTTTATCCTGATACCTCAAAGCCCATGTACACATGCTCACATAGAGGTACATGGAAGGCATAGCTGTAGTGTATTTAGCCTCAATCTGTCGTGTAACAAATTCCACCACACAAATACACATTTTGTTGGAAAAAACAAACAAAAAAAAAAACAAAAAAACCACAATCAAATGTTTACAACATACCTAACAGGTAAGCAGTCCCTTACAAGTCAGCATCAGGTGAAAGACACCATCTTCCATCACAAGAATGTTGCATTTTTGTGTAATGACTTACACAGTATTTTAAAGGTTGACACACTTTATATTCCAAATCAGAACCTGTTAAAAGTTGTTATGCAAAATGGGGCTCTGATCTTGGAATTACCAATTTGTTTCTTAATACACAGTTTTTCTAATTTGTCCATTGACTTAGCAGGCAGCCAGAAAGCAAGGACGAGCGTGGCTTACATTTGTGATCTTACTCTGTTCTTCTACTAGGGGGCATTTAATCTTACAGGGAAGAGATGCAAAACACTAATTACTGATGAGTGAAGGGATAGGGTAGCAACTGTGCTTTCTGAAAGCCCTAGATTCTTTTAACATCCTACACTTGGGGCTTCTCCCCTCTTCTTTTTCCTGCAGTACTTTCTGAACCATCACTTGAAAGGCTGTTGAGCTTATATTGTAAACATAATTTTCTCCTGCCCTCAGGACACCGTCAATCCAAGGAAAGATACACCAGTGTGCTGTTGTCAGAGACACAGATGGTTGAAATCTGCACGTTGATTTCATTGAATAGTTTTAATGTGAGATAAAGTAACCTACCCCAGAATGCACTACATCTAAATGAGAAAACAAAGAGCAATCCTTCCTGTGCAGGTACAAGCACCTGATATTCAAGAGTAATAATCTTAAATCTCAAGAAGCATTTTCCTTCAGTGGATCCATCTGGAATGAGAGTACTCATAAAAACTATCAGTTCAATGCCAGAGCTGCAGAAATCTTACAGAGATGCTGTATACGAAAAGCTAAGCGGGATTTTAGAAGGATCACAGAGCTGACAACTGCTGTTTGGTCTACAAAATTTGTTCTGGCAATAACAATAAGACTTTAAAAGAAAACGTGCAGAGCTGGGCTTAAGTACAAGCTAAAGTCTACGGCATCACAGAGGACTGGACATACAACATGCATCTCCTTATACCAGCTGCCTTTCCTACAGGAAGGCAGCTTTAAATCCCTCCCTCCTCCAACACAGCAGGATCTTTGTCCTTTATATGGCATTATTAACCTCACTAAACAGTTATTTCTCCTCATTTTGGTAACTCTGGAATACAAATGAAAGCCAGAGGGAGAGACAGGGAAGTATGACTTAGGAGAAAGGTAAGAAGCAAGAGGCAGGAGAGATACGTAGAATGAAACCAAGAAGAAGCAGAGTAGAGAGCAGGGGAAGCCAAATGATACGCATCCAGTACCCACCTACAGCAATTGTACATGATCATAACTAAACTCGAAAGAAGTAACGTTTAAGAGAGACACCAGTTGAAGAGCTAAATGCTGCCAATATAAAATATATCTTCAGCACTTGAAAGAATTTAATAGAAAGGTGAAGTCAGTGTTACAAGGACACACAAGTATGATCACTATCCCTTTTCCTCTGAGGAGACAAATGAACATGGAAGATGAATTTTCCTGGTAAAGCAAATGCTGCAGATATGTTAAGCATAGAAAGGATAAAAAGGCAAGTTGTAGAGGGAGAGTGCATGCAAGCACACACCAAGAAGCAGCATCAGATCACATTTGTAGGGCATGGGAGATGCTAACCAAGGGGACTCTGGAAGGGAAACATGAATGACTTCGATAGCTAATACTTAATTTAGCTCAGTGACTTAATGAGAGGAAGAGAAATGACAGAGAAGGGAAAAACAATGGGACAAAAAAGAATGGCTCAAGTCCCTTACAAAGGCAGACTGTTAACTTAGCAGGAAGCTAAATACCATCCGTGCTGGAGACAGAAATTCACATCTGTAGCTCCTACTTCCAATTACTGTACAAAGCAGCTCTTTACTTTAGCAGTCCCACAACAACACCAGCTGACTTGTCATAGATGTGGTCCATTCATCTGTTCCATATGAAGTTATATAGTGAACAAAACATCTCTGGCCAAGTGGCATCACAAAGAACAGTAGACCACAAACAACAGTGGAGCTGAATAGGAAACAAATATTTATATTGAAAACACAATCTGTGGATAAATAACGCACTCTATAAAACACGATTGTTGTGACTAGACACAGGCACAGATGTGAGACATACACAAAGAAGGGCCAGATCTTCTACTACAAAAGTAGTATATTTTATACTCTAATACTTGAATATTTTTACTTTCATATTTAGGCAACTCAAATCACAGCCAGCTAGAGAGGCTCCAGCACCTCACCATGCCAGTAAGACATGGTTAGTCAGCTGCGGTCAATAAACAAATGCACAGTGCTATGGCCACACCAACAGAGCCATGTGCTGAATTGTACAAGCAGCTCTAGTCATGGGATGTTTAAGTGCAGACTTCCTTTTCAAGAAAGAAACGGATTTTTGCGTGGCAGGAACCACAATACAGCTCTATCCTCACAGAAGCAGGATGGAAACTTTGATACTTCACACAATTTTACGTCACATACACATTCCAAGTATCACTACATTTGGCTTGGTCCCGTTCTTGCTTTTTGACTATCCAGCATGATCATTCACTGTGTTAAGTAGTCCAGACATAGGTTTCCAACACTTTACAGGCACTTTTTGAACTATTGAGCTGCCAGCTTTGGAGCCAGGCTCATCTGGCCACATAAACCCACATCTCAGACCAAGTCTGAGCCCCATCTCCCTAAGTATCTAAAAGGGCATCCCTAAAAAAGTGCTTGAAAATCCTCGCTTGAGCAAAGCCACAATCCAAGCAGATCTTTAGAGAGAAGAATAGCAAAAGACAAATACTCATTTAAGTTCCTTCTTAAGAAGGACATGACCTAGCAGGGATGGTCTGAGACTGTAACCAACTAAGTCCAGCTAGACACACAATAATAACAACAGGTTTGTCTGGAATATCTGCTAATAATAATCTAATTGTCTACTAATAATCATGGTCGACCATACTTTCCTGACATTGTATTGCCTTATGCTCCAAGTCATTCATTTAGATCCACATCAGTTAGTCTGCTAGTATGCCCTAAAAATCAATTTGAAACCATCAGATACAGAATCTTTAACAATTACGCTCTATCATCATTACAAATAATCTTTCTTAGTTTGCACAGCATTTTCGTAATAAAATGCTTTCTAGAAAAGAGACATTTTGGGGTGGAATGAAAACTGGCATACTGTTATTTATAATGAGGAAAAGCTAACAAAAATTCACCCCTCCAAACAAATAAAAACAAAACCATCTGAAATCACAAAATAAGACAAAGAAAATCAAGTGTATATACGACTTCAGAAAGAATATAATTCAGAAAGAGATTACAGCAAATAAAATGTGTGAGTAAGATAAGGACACGAGCTTTACCACACTTTATATCAGAGCCATTGGACATCTGTGGACAATGTTTCATGTCACAGTTTGCAATACTTCACACAGAGAAATTAGAGGTCAAACATCAAATCTGTGGCAGGGTTGCTTCTCCATCTCTCATTTTACCCTCAAATCTGTTAAACCAAAGCTTGAAATCCTAAATATATCACATACAAAATTTACAGTAAGTTCAATATAATTTCAGAAATATTTCAATCACAAATCAAGAAGAGAGAATCTTAAAAGCAACCAAGATAGAATAATTATAAAGCTTTCTTCATGTTTGCATCCTTACCCTGAAACACAATCAATTTCTATATGAACTGCCTGTCAATGTAGAGACTCAACTATATAGCAAATTATTTTATAATGACATCGATAATTTCTCCCAGGTATATACTGATTTTGGTACACAAACTAGATTTTAGTTGTATATGTGTATATCCTAATCAGTTTTCGTAGTAGAGTTAGTAACAGAGTTGCAGCACATGGAAACTGCTTATCACACTTGTCAAAATTTGCTGGGAGGTGACAATGGTCTATTTACTTCCCAGTTTGCCCTGGGAAGCAGTTATCTGTAAATCTGTAGAGCACTTTTGGCTTCCACAGTTCTTGCTGATTTATAGCTAACACCTTTACACACCATGAAAGAAAATCCAAAACCCAGAGCAAGGCACATGAGACCATTATTTAGGTTTCTATATCAGCACTTGGAGACAGGACGCACGAGTTTTACAGCTACTTCTACAAATTGAATTATACCATATTGTGTGCTCACCCCTACACACTATATAAAGTGGGGTATTATAGTGGGAAAACGACACTTTATAATTGTAAACAGATTGCAATGCTATAATAACAGCACACAAAGGAAACTATTAAGATAAAGGAGCCTCTTTCCTCATACAGCTCACCTACTTTTTAGTACCCGTAGGACAGACTCCAGAAGCCAGGACAACATCTTAGCCCTGCAAGATAAGTTACACATGAAGTGCAGGGATCAATGCCGTCTGAGGTTATTGCTGCTGCTCCTGGTGCTGTGTCATGTCAGAGCAGGACCAGGGCTGCAGAAGGCGCAAGTGCCAATGCTGCCTTAACTATACCCCAGTATTGTTTGGAAGTCTGCAGCTGAGAGAAGAGGGATGACAATTTTCAAATATCCTTTTTATTTCAGAAACAGGGAAAAAATAAATAAAGCCCCATTTTATCAGCTAATGAATCTTCTTCCCAATAAATTCTGACTGTTGGCTGCAAAAATTCACACATTAGCGCAAACATAAATAAGCACCAACAAATAAAAAACTCTGTTGATACAAGTTTGCACTAAGTCCATTACACAAATGAGCTGCAGGTGTACTTATTCTAGAGCAGTATCTGAAAACTCGAAAACATCAATACAGAGGAGATATTTTACACTGAAGCCCTTGCATACCCAAATAATTTTTAGATTTCTCTGTTCCAGCATAAGCCCACAAAGTCTCTTAGGGCTTCCCCCTTCTCACAATAACATTTGTAAAAATACATTACAATGCAAATTGCACTATATAAGCAGCACTAATTCTTGGTGACATTAAGCAAACTGTATTAAGAAGCTGGAGATTAAATCTTGAATGCTCCAAGTTTTACAACCAACTCAAACTTGCAGCAGATAAAGCAGTAGCAGTCAAGAGAGCTTTTGGTTTCATTTATGACAAAGGCAAATTTATTCTTCTGATCTGGAGGTGTTTAAAGGAGAAAATTAGATTCCTTTTTCCCCAAAGCATCTTTCCCTCTCCACTACTTGATAACAATCTACTGGACTCTAGGAAATGTTTAATCTGCTTTTTAGAAGATGGGCAGAAGTGACAGCAGGTAGCAAATCAGACAAGTCCAAAAGTACTGTAAAATATACAGCTCCATTGATTTTATTAGAATTAGAAGGACAGAATAACTCATCCTATACAGTTGCTCAGTAGAGTCGAGAGTACATACTCTGCTGGAAGTGGTCCACACTAAACACTGGGCTCACTAAAAAGCATCAAGATCTCTATACTGCTCCTGATGGCTAAGGGAAACAAGCAACCCACACTTAACATGCTTCTCATATTTTTTCAGCTAACATGTCAATTGTGCCCTTTAAATCAGTAAAAAGTAGACTTGTTAACCAACCTGAGCTGAAATAAATACTGAAATGATTTACATGAAAGCTGTTCCAGGCACAAATTTGTGAATAAATGGGGTCTGTTTAAAACAAAACAACAAAAACAACCACTTTGTTTTCTTCACTCCTGGCCATATGCTATCAAGATGTGATGAAGGTGCATTGTAGTTTGCTGTCTCCAAGCAAATTACAGTAGGTGCTTTAGGGTCAGTCTTACAGCGACATGTAACTCCATCAATCACATTTGTTTTCACCATAAATTACTGAAATCTCAAGACATTTTATGGTTCACTGTACTTCACACATCCCTGCTTCCCCTTTCTAAAATTTCTTCAGTAGCAGAATATACATGAGGAAGAAAAAAGTTTAATCTATATTGGTTTAAATGCATACTTTGTCAAAATAAGTTTTCACTAGTTGACAGTGAACTTTTTAATTATTCCTGAACATTGTGTTTTAGAGGCCAACTTTGTGACAATTCTAGAGAGATTGTGTTTTCTACATCTTGGCCGCATGCATGGTCTCTCTTAATAAATAGGAATGTTATGTCCTTTTAAAAGATATCTCTCTTTCTCCCTTAACCTTCTTTCCCTCACATTTTTTAATTCAGATATTTGATACCTCAGTTTTGTGGAGACAAACTGTCATTTGACTTTGCAAAGCAAAATCTCGAGAATAAGGACAAAAGCACAGGGTGAAACACACGCACATTCTGAGTCTGACAACCACATTCTGCATCTGCACTCTACTATGAAGCACAGAGATGTGTTTTAAGTGAAGAAGGGGTTCAGAGAGAAGAGAAATCATCTCATCTTTAAAAAGCTCTTGGGCATCACTTTCCTTCCACCCTGAGGACAAACACCTGAAGGAGCTACTTCTACAACAGCCCTGTGGTTAAGGCAGTCACCCAGCACGTTAGAGCCCGGGGTTCAAACCCGCACCTTACTCCCAGGAGACTGCTCTGTCCACCAGGCTGCTGAAGCACCTTAAGTGGGATCATACCTTCTCCTGAAAGCATAGTACTGTGCAGACAAACACACAGGAGTGGGCAAGAAAATAAAGTATGTTACAGGCTACTCTCCACAGCACACACCGAAGTGGGAAAGGAGAGGGTAAAACAGAACAGTAAATTAAAACAGTAGGCAAAAATTACAAAGATTTGACTCCTGCAAATAAAACACCTAAATGCTGATGCAGACTTTATTACAGAGCACATACCAAATCTGCTTCAATTCAGAACATGCAGAACTATGTCCAGATCCAAAAAAGTAAAAAACTCAAAATTAATATACCTCTAAAAAGAAATGGATCCAAGATGTTTCTGTGATTGAGAGTATGAGTGCATAATTCAAGCTGAAAGTAGATAATACAGGGCTGCAAATTATTGAATATGTTGTGAAGGATGCTCTCAGAAATCCCAAATACACCAAGAAATGTATTAGCTCATGTATAATCCCAATTAGAAGATATCATCCCTGTGCTACAGGGCCACACTGCAGCTTTTGTGATATCTACGTTAGTCAAGCAGGCCAAAGGTTGCCAATAAGAATGATCCTACTACAATATTCAGATTTAATATTGCAAAATTAACATTCTTAAAGGCTAAGCAAGATAATCTCATTACAGTAAATGGCATTCCCTCTTGTACATCTGTAGAAACAACGAGAAGAAATCACACTAGAAAAAGAAAAGTGATTTACAGAAGCAAATGCTGGCTGGCTGGAAAGAAGATCAGAAATCCATGTGAACTATTTTCTGCAATGGCACAGTCTTCTTTCGATTTAAAGCTCCCATTTGTGTCAAGCTAGGAAGAAAGGGTCCACAAGGTATCAATACATCAGCATTTCGTTCTCTTCATGACCTTTGAGAGGTGAGCCCATCTACCCAACTAGGCAATTTCCCCTCTCCCCTCACATTTCCCAAGAGGCAGCTGTTGGGATAATCACCTCCTTCAAGATTCTAGAGACTCAGAAAACACAAATAATGCATAGGCCAGCAGTTCAGCACTCTCCTTCAATTACCAATACACGTAAGTCAGGAGAAGCAGGTAATAAAATATCCACTTTAAGGTAGACTTTAAGAGGCAGAAAAAACCAAACCCACACATACAGCCTCCTCTCCCCCACCACACAGAAGTACAAATTTGTTCTCCCCCCACCTTCTTCAAAACATCATCTATAGCAAGGAAAACTTTCTAAAAGGAACAAAACATATATTCCTCCTTAGACTCTTCTGTATCAGAAGGGAAATTTATCATTCTGTGTGCCTCAGCAATATTTTCTGCTTCAGCCTATATGCTTTCAAATTCCCATCCAAACATAAAAGCAAAGCATCAATGAAAAGAAAATTGATGTCCCAACAAGCAAGAGCTCTTGCAGTGATTACAACCAAACAGCAATTGGCATGAAGAGAACCAACATTTAACACCATTTTAAGATATAATTAAAAAGGAGAACTGCTCAGAAAGAGCTCTTTATTATAAAATATAGTAGATACACACTACAAATACTCCACCAGCTTCTTCACATACAATGGAAGCCTAAAAACCTTCAGATGAAAATGTATGGTGGATCTGCAGAAGCCCTTTACAATAACACTTAGGGGCCTTTCAGCACATAATAGACTTTGGCACCCTGCTCTCACTGTCATTAAGGGTGGCACAAGGAAGATTTAAAGCTGGAGTTCGCCTCCTCCCTATCTCACAGAGCAAGTGCTATAAAAGGTTGGGGTACTTCCACTCCATGTCTGGTCACAGTCTGATTTAGAGGAATTTGATAGGAGGACAAATAAAAACAGATATTTTTGTTAGATGCCTTGTCTCCTGCTGTAGAGCTTGAGTAATACCGCAGTTTAAAAGAAGCCGGGAAGCAGAGGGGAAAACCAGAGGAGTTTAGCAGCAGAGCAGAGCGACTGCAGAGATATGAGCTATTTCAACTAAATGAAATAGGAACTTCATTGCCAGGAATTTACCAGTGCAAAGCAGGGAGGTATTCAGTTGTCTGGGGTTTGGTACAGTTCTTTATTTACACAAGAGCCAGCTGCATCTGAAACTGGATCCAATTTTCCCTGCAAAGCCTAGGATCTAAGTATAATCTCAATGCATTCAAGTACCTGCCTGCACAGCAAGTGCAAACACAGGCATTGCAGCCAACTGGAGAGAGCAAAGGTATGTAATAACGTACTAGACAAGAGACTCTGTAAGATGTGCCCACACACCTGATGGCTGTGTCTTAACACTGAACTGACAACCTCCTCAGGCACACTGAGTCCTCTTTTCTTCTTTCAGGACAAACATATTAATTTCAAAGTGTCAAAGCCAGGAATGGCTTTTGCAGCATAGAAAAACCCTTTTAGCTTTGGCACCTGGCTCTCTCAGTCATCACAGGAGGCACCCAAAAGATTTCAAATTGTTTCCATCTTTCACTGCAGAAGATCTGCAGTTGTAGCTTTTGTCTCTCAAAACCATTCACTGAAAATGGTCTGCAAGAGACCAAATGTTTCCCCCTCATCTCTAAACCTTCAAATACAAATAACTTCTATTCCAGAAGTTCAAGGCAAAACTTGCCACCAGCAACCATGATGTACAGTGAGGCACAAAACAGGACAGTTGTTCTCCAGCAATTGTGTGATACAACTGTAAAGAAGAGTTTCAACACCTAAGAGAAAACTAACTTTCTGTGAAACAGCAAATTAAAACATTACATATTAAAACTCTAGATGCCTTTTGGCTAGGGGGTGTTCTGCAAGACTGCACAGCATTTTTTAAATAAAATTATTTTGTCTGATATGCAAATGCATCCTTTCTGCCCCAATTTCACTGAAGACCTACAGGAATAGATCCTTTTAAAATCTCTCTTCACTCTGTTCAGGCTAGGTTACTCTCTTCTCAAGGAACTGACAGCTTTAGTGGCCTCAATCTAGAAATCTGTCACAAACTCTTTTTCTGTCAAACTCAGAAAGAAGTCTACATGCAGCTTGCAGAAGCAGAGATGACAAATTCTCATACTTGTTTTACTCCCAACCAGATGTTTAAGATCCATACTAACACAGCTATACTTGCACAACAGTGCAATCTACCAAACTCCTGACACTTCCAAAACTCAGCCCTTCCCTTCTCACCAGGAACATACAGAAGTACCCAGTTTATTCATTCTACTTACCAGCGAGTATTTTGGGTCAATGGATTAAAGTGGGTCAAGGGAATATTCTAAAAGTAAATACAGCTCTTCTTGGAAAACCAGCAACACATGACTCAATATTTTATGTTTTAGATAATGTCAAAATCTAGGCAGTAAACAAGAAGATGGGCACTGCCATGACAGTTTGGTGGACACATCAACTGAAAGCATATGAGAAAAATATCTAAAAGAAACAACTAGGTATACAAACACTTCAATAATCTCAGCTAAAGAATAAAAACAGTTATTTCAAAGCACAAGGCCTAAAAAATTATTTAGCCACAAGAGGGAGACAAAAACACAAATGGACAATATTTCACACTACATACAGCTTTCACTCAAAGTTTTATGGAAAACACAGATGTGATCAAGACGTATGAATTTAACTTTCATCTTGCAAATTAATTTCCTGTGCATTAAACTTAAAGGATCCCTAGATCTAGTAAAATTCAAACACAAGTCAAGATAGCTACATTGATGCTTGCAGTAACATGACAATTTTTTTCTCCATATGCCAATTCCAAATATCAAGTCTAGAGACAAAACTGAATTTTCATTTTAAGCATATTTTCTAGGAGAAAGATCTTGTTGCAGTGATGAAACACTTCAGCCATAAAAATCAAACTTTTCTGAAACATCAGGGTTAAACAGAGTTCACAGCATTCTCAAGATACACTTTTATGACATCTATAAGCCTATCATATGTTATAAATTAATGGCAGATACAGCACATTCTAATTATACCACCCATGTCTATATCATTTAAGTAATAGCTCTAAAGGGTGGATTAAAATGATGAAAATCTAAGGAATAGCTGCAGATAATTGTGTGAGGTGCTGCACCTCACAGATTTACAACCTACTGTACAACATCACCCTCTGCTGGGCATCAGTGAGGAGAATTTGCATGGCAGCATCAAAAGAGATTCCCACAATGCGCTAGGGGCAGTACAAGAATGGTGGTACCTTATTTGACTGAAGCACATTACGCGATGCACAATTTAAGCATTTAGACTACATGATTTCATTACAGCTCAGCATAAACCAATTAACTGATACAACAGAATAAAACAGCAAAAGTATGTTCAGTGTGTCATAAATAGAGTAATTCAGAACCCTGGTCTTACAAGGCTCTGCTTCCTTCTCACCTGCTACGGCCGACTTTGAAAGCTCAGACAACCCTACACAGACAGGATTAGGCACAAACCACCTTTTACAAGTTATTTTAAAGAGAAGAACTGCTTGGAAAAGAGCCACTTCACAAACCAATGAAAACAACAGAACTTAATCCTTACTTCATGTAATTCATATAAATTGGAATTTGCAATATCAGACTACTCAGGCACCATAGTTTGAAGTTGCACATCTGGCATTTAGTCTGTAATACCACTGCAGCAATACTGCAAAACCTGTGAGAAAGTCCAATAATGCAAAAGGGAGGGTATTAAAACTATTACCTTACCCATGTTTCACAGGTGGACCAATATTTAGATCTAATATTACAGAACAACAGTCCATGGATTAATTGCCTTTGCACTAAGAGGAGCACCTACTCATGCCATAGAGTGCAAGAAGCTACAAGCGCCATGCTGATGAGACAGGTCTGACACCAGCTGCGACAGCAGGAGGGGAGGAGGTGGCTGCCACCTGCCCAGTGCCTCAGCTGACTGAAGCTGTCCCTACAGCAAGACAGAGGCCCCCAGGCAATGCGATGTCTTTAGCTGGTTGCAGTGGCCTCCTATGAGACCATTTAGCAGTCTAGAGTAACTAGAAGGCAGCAGGATTCACTCACAGCTCATTCTCTGTGTGGGCTTTAACCACTGTGGAAATCACCTTTACACCAGGCATGGTTCCACGACCTCTCCAGGCCCAACATTTCCCTGGAGGCAGGCCTTGACTGCAGCCCTTGTCTTCATAGTCTGTTCATTACACTTTACATTTTGCATCCTGACACAGGACCAATAACGCCAGAAGTGCCTGTATTTAACTCATTTTAGAAAGAATCATCCCATTATATGATTCTATTCTGAGCAAATCCATACAGCCTACAATTTTTCCTGACTCCAGTGCATGCTGGAGACAGCACATGAGGATGTACTACATACTGTGAGCCTCTCCAGAACTACAAACTGCTGTGGATTTAAGGTACACTGTATTGTGGAAACCAAATTCAATAATATCCCCAAACTCTTACACGCCTGAGAGAGAAAGTAACTGAAGGTCCGTTTTCTTTTAAATATATGAACAGCAAGTTCTAAAATTATTTTTATTTCATCAAAAGATTAATTAACTATACACCATAGAAATACTGAGAAAAGGATGGAATGAATGACACTATAGGGAAGCAGATAGACTTTCAAGACAGGTCTATATTTCAAAATTTTTTTAAGTTCAGGCAATCAAGACTATTTTGTGGATTTTTTTATATCCACTGTGAATGGAAGACATGCAGATCAAACATTTTATGAACTTGCTTTCAATTAAGACTCAATTTACTGATTCAGAATAAATGAGCATAGGTCAATCTTCAACTGAAATCAAAGTGATTATCTAAGTTTGCATCATGGGTCTAAAAATGCATCTATAAAAAAACCACACTTGCAAACTTAATTGATCCAAGGTGTGAGAAAATAAACATGCTGTCTTTGAAACTCTTGCAGGCAGTCAGATAGGGCAGAACGCAAACAACTCATCCCCCAAAGATGTACAAGTATGGTTTTAAGCTAGTACTAATTTTCGTTATTCTCAATAAGTCTGTTTAACGTAAAAAAGTGATTCTTTAACACTGCCATACAGATCAGGCTCTAAGAAACACTGTTTGTCTAGCAACAGACTGAAAACAAAATACGCATCACCCTTATGTGACCACTAATTATGAAATGAACCTCACTGGTGTTAGAGGGGTGGCTCACATGCACAAGAATGGCAAAATCAGAACCACGCAATTTTCCTGATAAAAGAAAAACTGTCTCCAGTCTACAGATTTTCTTTCTAGACTGCAGAGAAGTCAGTACTTCTGTAGTGTGAACTGCAGAGTAAACCGCTGCATCAAAGTCTTGTAAGTGAACCCAATTTGCCTGTGTTTGAATTCCCAGTGAAAAACATAACCCCTCTCTGCCTAGAAGAAACTAAGCCAACAGCAGCACCAATCTCAATTTTATTCAAAACCACAAGTCATGCCTTGAGGATATAAATCTATCCCCTCCCTTTCCCATCAACACACACGTTTTGCCACTCGCCTTGGGAAGTATGTTATTAAAAAAAATTCATTTCCCCTTTGGACACATTTTTATATTGTATACTAAATTATGCATTTAAAATCAAATAAAAAGAATTTACTGCCTTCAGATTACTGCACACATCAGAAAGCTCTGTTTCTAAATTTTGGAAGAATTTTCCACCTTCCCACCCAAGCCAAGCAAACATCCAGTGTTGTTACAGCTGAAGCAGTGGGGAAAAAAACACAAAAATATTTTTCACATTAGAAAGCTGTGCTTCAAATAGTAGGGAGGAAAAGTGCACAACCCAGAAAAGGTACTGCTCAATGCCTTCAAGAGGGAAAGGGAAATTTTAATTTTGAGGGCATATCTGAAAAGTTCACAGATGATAATCCCTTAATCCTCTCCTAAACTAGGTAAAACTTAGACACTGATGAATTCGCAGCCTAATGCAGAAGTTGATCTTGCAGCATTTCACTCCTTTGGTCATGATTGTCCTTGTTGGCAGAAAACAAAGAAGTTAAACAATAAACAAAGACAGTTCAGACATAGTAAACGCTATTCTATGGTTTTGTCTTGAGGAGGGCAGAGGATGGTGGTGAGAGTTGACTCTCCTCTTGTATTACCACAGACTGAAACCTACACACAGCAGAGAACATTCACAAAACCTGAAAATGTAACATGTAAGAATACAAGTTCTTATTTAGAAACTTAAATAAAAGTGCCCTTGATTTCCTGACCCATCTCCAGCATGGAAGTCCCCTGATTTTTGAGCCATTGCAACTCCAGTACAGAAGTGTAATTTCATGACATTAACCGCAGGTAGCCATATTTGAACAAGCTTAACTTGGGTTTCTATAAGGAGCAACTGTGTGTCAATCTTTGATTAACACAAGGTTTGCTCTCCCACTTACACAGAAGAAATTGATACAGTAAGACAAATAATGGCAATAAGCAGGTAAAGATAGGCTTAGTTTAACTATGTACTAGGATTTTTTTCCCCACTATGCTACAATTAAATAACAAACTTCAGCTGGACAGGGATGGTGATCCACTGTGCAAAGACAGTTGAAATTCTACTGTGAAAATCTGCCAACTTAAGTGAGATGTGTTTCCCTGTTATTCAAGACATCCCCAAGTTTTTCAGTGCATGACAGCTACAGCTGAAGAGAAGTTAGGAGTGAGAAAAGCAAAGAAATAGAAGACAGGCTCAGGAGCACTCCTGGTTATAGAATTCAAGAAATGAAGTCAAAGCAAAGCAGACAATATTCTGAAGAAAGGACAAAGGTTTAGGACACAGAGGTACATACATGTGGATAATGGTACCTGGCAGAATACCTGTGAAGAAGAGGCAATATAAAGAAGGGGAAAGAATAACATACAGAACCCAGCGTAACATAGACCCAAAGATGGTCTACGAGAAGTGGGATGAACAGGTCCAGAGGCAGATAAACAATCCTGCCAGGCAAGAGAAGGAAGTTTGGCACCAGTGCCACAAAAAAGAGATATTTCCAACCATGAAAGCCAAGGACAGAGCACAGAAAACACTTCAGCCTAATCAGTAACCAATTTTCGCTGGGTTTGGGTGTTTATATATATTTTTAACAAGCAGGGTAGTAATATAGAAAAGAAAATACTGAATGCAGTAGCATCCTATTTTTCCTCTATATGCAGAAACAGTGCCTCTCTTCCCTTCTCCAAACTCGACAAGCAGAGAGATTCAGGTGGCTAGGAAGGTGACATTTGGACCAGCAGGAACCCAGTGGCAGGCTACAGCATATTTATTGGAAAGGTTTGGTCACACCTAAACCATCAGGAAGGGTTTATCCAAAACCGTCATGTAACTCCACTGCATTCTCACCCTTATGCTTCAAGCAGATAGAACATATGTTGGATACCGTCACTGAAATGGGTTTAACATTCCTACAGTCTTTCCCAGCTTTAAACTCCAGGCCTCTGGGTTGTATGTAAAGAATACCATCATAATTTAACTCAGATCATGGACACTGAAACAGGTCAAACATTTGTCAACTCCATTTAAATGTCTTTCAAAATATTTCCAGAGCAACTAAATAAGTCCCCAGAGACGCATGAACAAATAGTCAGAGTCTGCTAAAGAGAAGCGGAAGGATTGCTCTCTCCCAGAAGGGGACAGTCAGGACATCTGTTGAACACGCCAGGTTTTTTTCTTTCCTAAGGTAATTGTTGACTCAGTCCCACGGTCCCACTTATGCTCTCAACTGGAAAACTAGAATTTGGATACCATCATAATTCATTGTTGGATCTTTCTACCTCTGAATTAGATGAGTAATTAACATGACTCCTGGGACTGCAGTTGGACTCCTTGGCACTGTGCATTTGGTTGAACTGGAAGTCTCTGTAAGTCCATAGTGAGGAAAGCAATTCCCTTACCAGGCTCAATGTAGCATGGCTACCAGCAACAAGGAAGGGAGCGGGTTTATACCACTGGTGGTGCTGAGCAGGAAAATCACCAGTTCAACAGACTGCAAAGGACCCTTCTAAGAAAGAAATCATTTTGCCATGGCCATAACTGCTGTAACTCCAGTTTCAGTGTTCTCAATATGATGAGAACATGACAGACAGGGGGTCTGCAGCAGTTGGGATGTACTATGACAGGTGGTAAAAATCTCAAAATGAACAAAGCTGATCAGGAAGAGCATGTCTTCTCCTGTGGCCCATTTGTGCTGAAAACAAGAAATTAGCATTTCTACCTCAGACAAACTGACTTCTGTGAAGACAGCAGTTGTTGTTCTGCACTCAAGGGAAAAAAAAAAGGGTTCCAGTCCTGTCAGTGAATTTAATGATAGCAATTGTTGTCACATCAATGAAACAGGAGATGTAAGCTTTCTGCAACTGCCAGAAAAACTTTGCACAACCTTCTCTGCGCAACTGGTGAGAGAGTCATTCTCTCCCTGACCCAGCACTCAGCCACACTATGGGATTGCACAGAAAAAACAGAGCATGGAAATAATAGTGGAGGTTGCACTTGAGTTCTCTGATGAGCTGATCTGAGCAAACAAATTCCTTTCAGGTGGATCACAGTATAGGTGCCTCAGCAGTCATATATGAATGACACTGCTTCTCATGTTATCCATGAAAAAAAAAAAGGCTCTACTAATCCAAAGAGCTTTGCTAATAAATGAGGACTTAAGCTGATGCAACCTTTGAATTTCAAATAAACCCACAAGCCTCATTCAAGGGTGACCATATTCTTACACTGTTTCTCCCTCTGAAGTCCATGGTCAGCTTCAGCTTGGCTGAGATTTGACACTTAACTGAGAGACAGTCTTCGTGGAATTTTATGTAAAACTTGATGCTGAACATGCAAGCAAAACATCAAACTGCTCAAATATTTGTGAGTGTTGGTGACAACATGTCAGTTTGCCTTCTAGAGATTCTGTCAAGTGAAAATTGCTGCTGCACTGTAGATGGGTGAAAATCTAGCTTCATACGAGCAGGCAACCACCAAAACAGTACTTTTAAAGGAAACAAAGAAACAGACAAAAATTCTCCTGGTACATTCATGGCAAATAAAGTAATTTAAATTGTGCTGTAAATACACAACTTATAAAAGCCTTGTGCATTCATATGAGAATTTGGGATCTAGCCTTTGGTGGCTAACTGCATCCCTCTACAGATCCTGGAGCAAACAAACATGTTCCATCTAACCAACAAAGATTCTAGAGTGAGGACTGTGTTGAAAATATTCTGCTGCTTGGTGAGCTGTCCAATGCAGTTCCAACCAGCAAAGTGCATTTTGCATGACTTCTTCTACATGAAAGCAGTTCTGTACATAGTGGGAGATTATCTCCAAAGGCTGTCCAGTTTTGAACCATGTCACAAAAACCACATTGGTGCTAATTCAAAAGGAGTTGATTGTCAGTAAGAAATGATTAACATTTCACACTAAATGCTTCATATACACTACAAAAATTGATACTTCTCTCTTTGTTTCTGTCTTGGTTCTCTCAACTGCTCCCTAATGACATGTAGTCAAGTGTTATATTTTGATTTGCATGTTTCACATGAATCATTAATGCAACAATACAGAACATAATGTTGTTCCCAAAGCCACATTATGTTCCTGGAGATGGAGTATGCCCATATAGTGCTTATAACAAGGAAAATCACAAAAGAATAGGCATGTGCACACGCTTGCTTGGCTTTCACAAGCTGCTGCGGGAAAAGGCCCCTCACACTTGTTTGCATTCACCTATTTTCATTTATTTCTTTGTGGGTTTTTTTTTTCAACAGTTTGTCTACAGTTACATTTGGGTTTGGGTTTGATTTTTTTTTTAAACAGTTTCAGGATGTTAAATGGACTAGCTTGAACTAAGTTGAATTGATAAGTGTTAGTCAATCCCTACAAGATTGTTGCCATATGGATCACAGACTGTAGGTTTTTGTCTCAAAAGATGTTGACGCCTGCTGGCACAACTGAACTAACACATCACAACATATCCTCAAGCAGCAACTGGTCCTAGCTTTTAAAACAAACCTGCACATATTCTGTCCATATCTCACTTCCCAGACTCATTGCTAATGCTACAAGTAAGACAATTCCACCAACCAGGAAGGCGAACCAACTGGTCAAGAAGATAACTGTCAGTTAATGTAAACCTACTCAGCAGGATTACCAGCACATTTATACACTTACAAGCACTCATGAGTGGCATATGATGCTAATGGACATTAAAAGGAAGGCTGCATGATGAATGATGGTAATTAATGATTAAAGCATTATACAACACATTTCTTTGGGAGTGCCATGTTAGTGTCACTAAGTTAAGATCCATCAACCTGCAACTTAAGAGGTCTTGGGGTTGCAGATCACTGTAAGAAATATAAAGGTATTTTTACCCTTGTACTTTTACGCTTGTAACCACATGCAGGAATATTAAGAATACAACAACTCCATTTTAACAAACATATGTCAAATATGCACATGGGGGGCATGCATGTGACCTCTTTTCTGAAAGCTTCAGCATGTCCTAGCTAACAAATCCTGCCTTCCCCTTCATCCAAAATGCTCTCTTCAGTACCTTACATTAAAGCATTGTTTACATCAGTAATTTTTCTTACATATATGAGAAACATTTTCTTTTCCAGTATAAATGTACAAACAGCATGCATAATCTTTCCCTGAAAGGACAGCAGCAACAGATAATGTGGTAGCCTGGTCACAGTTAAGCCAGTGAGAGAAATAAAATAGGAATACATCAGGATACACACAATAGCAGTGAGTGTGACACTAATGTCTAGACAAAGCAGCTAAAAATGACACACCTTATCCTGTGAGCAGGTCTTGGACACAGCACGAAGGATCTGGGTGCTGCCTTGTAATCTTAAAGTGCCCAGTGCCAGGACAAGCTGCGGTCATGCACGGCTCCAGCTGCTGCTCACCCAGACATCAGTTCCTGCAGGTTAACACCCTGCTCCCCCATCCACCCTGTTACCAGCCCTGGAGAACTGTCAGCAGAGAGAAGATGCCCATATTTCAGCCAACTCCTCTTAGCATTTTCTATCTCAGCCCAAACACCAAGTGATCAGTACTTGAATTTAGTTGTATCAATTGCCAAAGAGAACAGCTAATATGCAGGTACATGTGACAGCCAAAACTGCTGTGGAAGCAGGAATCTTTGAGAAGGGGAATGGGGTGGACAGATGGACATGGTAAGACCTTAAACTGCAGCAAAAAAGACATGCTGGAAACTGATCTGTCAGACTCCTTGCCTGACCTAAGATGTCCAGGTGGTAACTAACAGCCAATTTAAGAAAATGAGATGCTGGTATTTTGTTTTGTCAGGTCTTTATATTATTATTTCTTATGCAGGTTCAGTCTCATGACAGCTGCAGGCCTTAACAGACCTATCTCCCATGATTTTTAAATCACATATATCTAATCGGTTTCTAGAAGGATTAGGAAGCACAGTGCTGAAGAGGTAAACCCATGTGAGATACAGGTCAGCACTACAGCCTCCTAACACAGTAAAGGTGCGAGCTGGTCTCACAAGAATCAGCTCTTAGCTCAAGAAATCGATTTTCCCAGTCTCCTGCACTAACTGGACAGACTTGCTACTTTAAGTTCGTATCTACTGAAATGATGTTCACTCTGCTAATCTGAGTAAAACTAGCTGTTATAGCAATATATACAGGTACTGGAAAAGTTGCTTTGCCTCTGAAATCAGAGCTATTCCCTGTATTAAATTACCTTTAAAAATAAAAGAAAAGTTAATTTAAAACTCATACAAATTTAGAGCACACCACTGTATGCACCTGGAAAGGATAAAAGGCACATATAGATTTCCCCAGCTATATGGTCAATCAGGTTAATTTCATCAGCTGTCTATAGCCTGAACATATTTTTCTGTTGTCAGTTACACAGCACAACGTTTTCAGAGCATGAGAAGCAGCCAGTTAGAAAAGAATGAGAAACTTGAAGGGATCACTTGATCCTCATAAATGCCGCCAAAGCTGATTTCAGAAGTGCGCCTTTGTCTTCCTAATCCCAGTAATTCCTTTAATTGAAACTGCAGTCGTCTCTTTCAGCTAGGAAATGCTAGTTCTTCACTCTTAAAATGGCTGAAAGAGGTTTTTTCCAGCCTGGAAAGCAAGTAGGATTTGCACAGAGCACACCAGTTGAAGGACCAAGAATGAGCAACAATCAAACAAAAACTTAAATGAAACTGTCAGACACTTCACTTTGAAATGTTGAAATGCAGGTATAATGCTGTGAAGTGTATTAAAATGAACGGGGAGGGAGGGAGAAGACAAAAACCCCAGGGATTTCTCCTTCCACATTATTTTCCATGGACCTTAACTGGAAAACTAGAGATGATGAGCTGTTATGAAGAAGAGGAATTATGCCTAACAGTGATGTTCCACTTAAAAAAGAAGTACAGAACAATTAGGAGTCACAGCTTCTGAGTTCTGTTTTATGCTCAGTTAGTGACTTCGAATAAAACACTTGGGGCCTGATTCAAGACAGTATGGACTGAAGGACATCCTTAATGTCAGTAGGATTTTCACACAGGATCTTGAATAATTCTAGGGCCAGATTTAGCAATCCAAGAACCATCATAAATCTGATGATTCACAAAGAGCATATGAAGATTAATTTAAAAAAAAGAATTTCACCACTTTCAGATAAAAATCTAATCAAGTCCAATGGTAGGAATCCTTATTTCTGATTTCCAAAGAAACCTAACCCATGATGTTATACACTTTCTCAGCAAAGAACATGACCTGGGTCCTGGAGCAGGAGAACAACAAAGGAGCATTGTCTGGGTACCAGGACATGAACCAAAGGGCAACTGTGAGACTGAGTTTTTTTTAAAGGTACTTGTAGTGGTATCTTTAAGAGATGGTTCTCTGAAAAGGAAAAGGTTCTCCAAAGTGTCTTTTGCAATTACTTCTGCATACCAAAAATAGCTGGACAGAGACCTGAAGGATGAAAGCTGACAGACTTCCACTTCTAAGGATCCAGGCCACAACCCACCTGCTTTAGGATATTTGGTCGTGATCTAATTGCAGCCTGGTGCTTGTAGGGCCCAGGTGATGATACCCAACAGACTGTATTTGTTTTACATGAAGAAATTAATTAAGCCTTCAAAGACAGAGAAGTCAATGGATGTCCATGGTAATCAATGTACCAATGCCATGTTAGAAAAGACTTGTGAAAGAAGTCAAAAAAAGAATGAGCCAGTTGAAAGTGAAAACACACTTGTTTCTATCCACAAACAGAAGGAGAGAGATTGCAGATGCTTAAGAAATTAAGATAATATAAAACCAATATATTACACCAGAAGTACCCAGTTATCAGCTGGGTATAACTGAACATGAAGCACACCTTTACAAGTTTCAGTAGCACTACTCTAGATTTCAGCTGGTATAATCAAAATTGGAATATGGCCTGTTGCCTTTAAACTGCACCAAGCAATACTTGATGTTTTGTTTGCAAGCAGAAATATAGAGCTAATGGAATGTTTTCCATGTGCATCACTTTAAAGTGAAGTATTTTTCATAAAGAAAACGTCAGAAAGTTCAGCAAGTACAGCAATGTGAGCCCAAGCTTAACAACAGAAAAGTCAAGGCATCAAAGTGAGAATGAGAAAAAGTGGGTAATGAGTACTCTTTCTCCAATTACAAAATTAACAGAGATCACAGGACTGTAACTCATAAAACCCATATGAAAAGATCTTCCACTATTTAGGGATCAGGGTTCACTGTGGCCACTTCTTGCTCAGTTTTCCATCAACTGAAGTACACACAGTTGGTCATGGGAGTTGGGTGAATGCACCTTTCCAGCCTTGGAGGCACAAACACTCAAAAGTAAAGTTTAGTTCAAATTATTATCACTACTTTTCCATTCCTAGATGCCACGAGAAGCATTTAAGTATATTACAAAGTTGTTATTAAAGGCAACTATTATTTAGGTTGGTATACAAACACATCAAACTAAGACTGTCCTCATTTCATAACTACTGTATGAGACTACATGCCAGTTCTAGCAGGCATGACACAATCAAGTCACCTCCTTAGGCTTCCCTTATAACTTAATATTTTTTAAAAAGTCATCAGTAGATTAAAACAAAAGTCAGGCAAAATGTCTGCAACCGGAAACCACGGTCATTTCTTGAACAGACGGTGCCACACATATTAATCTTGTGTCATTTAGACTTGTCAAAACTGGCTTTATGCAACAAAAGACTCCCAGTACCTGGGAGACTTGAAACAGACAAAGGCACTTTTTTCTATATCTAGAGATGCAAAGTTATCCATATGAGAATTTACTGAGCATGACTAACTACTCTGCTGACTAGCACCAAAGGTCTTTTTAAAGTTTTTTTTTTCCTCTGAAGACCTTTGTCTTATTTCACAGGAGCCTAAAACTTCCCTTTTCTTTCAGTTTTAGATCACTTCAACACCATGTTCACTATCTAACCAGAAACCTACTCACTTGTACTTGTGCACAGCCTCCTTTTGTATGAGGAAACTCTTCAGGTATTTGCTCATTAATCTCACTAAAGAGGAAGGAGTCTGTCATCAGTGCCCTGAACGATCCAGAATCAGGGTCAACAGAAGAATTACCAATGGACAGAATTAAATCAAGATGACCAAAAAAGTCTATAATGAATTCACAGACTTGTACAGCCTTTACTTCTATCAAAGGAAGTTTAAATGTTTCACCTAATTCAGTAGCATTTCTAATCCTAAGGAAACTAAGAAAACAATGAAGAAGCCACAACAGAATACTTTCTCCTCCTTTGTCTTTGATCCAGAACACACATGCAATTCTTCTGGTTTTAGTTGGCAAGATAATTAGCTGAATGCTTGACACTTGACTATAATTTGGTGACACTCCTCCAAGAGGAAGGAGTTTGACACAAGAAACTTGTGCTACCCATTGAGGGTTACTGGTAATACACCTTAAACATGTTTTGTTTTTTTCTCCAGATGCAAGTGGTTTAACCTAGGCCCAATGATAGCAAAAAAAACCCCTAAAGAACAGCATCAACACACATAGTTTGGGTAGGCTTCAAAAAACAAAAAAAATAAAAACAAAAAAAATAGGAGAAGAGTAATAATTATACACAAATCAAAAGGTATTAGATGTTAATGCCTACCCCATTAGCTACCTCTGGTTTCTTATTCTAATTTAGATACATTGATATCATTCCTTTTCTGTAAAACAGGGAGGACTGTGAAGTTACAAGACTTGGTTTGAACATCTTGAATGAGTGAACTTACACTGCATCAATAAAGGCATTATATAGATCATAAACAACATCATTTTCACTAGGCTGGCAATAAGTTCTCAGATTTGACATATGACTTCCCTGTCACAAGATGTTAATTATCCCCACTCAGGTAATATGCAGTCCAACACAGAAAAGTGCGTGTTCTCTTTTGATTTATTAGAAACTGTATTAATTTAGAAGAATAAACACAGAACTCATTAATTTCAAATAATGCAATTTAACTATACTGAATTACACCTGTTCTTTAGCTCTACCACAGAGCAAAAAGACATCAGGTATAATAAAAATCTGAAAAAGATTAAAATACTGAGTCAAGCTGGGGACTATTGCCTTTTTATTTAATGCAGGCATTGTCTATTATGAGCAATTTTCTGAAGGCTATTGCTCTTGCATAATATGCTGTATGAACATGCAGAGGGTGGGGTCCCAACAGCCCAATTCTTTTAATTCACTGAAGTGGAAACAGTCAAGAACAAATGGAAAGCAGAGATCAATTGCTCCCACTGGTGATGTCACCAATTATGAATTCTGTGGAATTAAAATGAATTTACCATCTTGGCTGTGTTATTATGGTTACATTGTGTAACATTATGAAAAGCACATTCATCTCATATATAAAATTAGCTGAAATAAATGCATAATTTTTCTCCTTTTGAAATATTGTACATGGTAATGATACTTGATCTGTTCTAGCAAGATGTCTCAGGCTCACTTTTTAACTAGTCACAAAGCAGCTGCCAGCAATATCAGGAAGCAAATTCAGGAAAAAAGGTAAAATTCATTTAGGTACACACATCAGCAACATCTGGTGCAATCTCTGGTAGCCATGGAGGAATCTGACAGCTCCATTTTCCCCACACTACTCTACTTCCAGAGGTGAATTGCATTGCCTTCAGAGAGGTTGATTCCAGCACACAGAGATAGAAGAAGGGACGTAAATTTGGTCTTCAAAAGCTAGCTACCTAACTCAGTGTTACAACTATCAACCTAAACAGCACCACTCTACAGAGAGTAAGTGTTCAAACGGGCAAAGCAAACATTTTGTTATTCTTTATCCAACCAAAGTCATCATCAATGTTATATAGTAACAACTAGACCACAAATGAATGCAGCTGAGGGCAATCTCCATTGTGCAAAAAGGGCTAACAGAATGAGAGTAAGGAGTAACCTTTTTAACCACTCCAAGGAAATTCAGAATTCACCACAGCTTCTAGACATCTCCAAAGTCATTTTGTCTTTTGGATTTGTAGAAAGAAAAAGGCTTCTTACAAACAACAGAAACCACAAATTTGCCAAGCTTGTGTTTGGAAATGAAACAGAAAAAATAAATATTGAATTGGTTTTAATAAAATTTGGGAATAGAAGTTAGAAAACACTCATGACTATTTTGCAGGTAGCATGAAAAAAGAGGCTTATCTGCATCACTAGCTCCTAGCAGGTAAATGACTGCTATGGCACAGGGCAAGTAGTTTAAGTCACAAGGGCCTCTCTCACATTATGTTGATACCAGGCACATACTAAACTTATTAAGGAACAGCATTCCAAAGGGAGTAGAAACCGGGATAGACAAAAGGAGGAAATAAAAGGTCTAAAAAACTTTACATTCAAACAGAAACTGAAACACCTAATAGCATGGGAGAAGGAAGGCAATTTCAACAAATCAAAAGTAAGAAGCTCTAGAGAGTGGAAAGAGGTTACAAGGTGCCAAACAGTGGAGAGGGAACCTACATATCAGGATAACACTGCACAATGACACTTTGCACAGCCTGAACTTCAAAGAAAAGCACATTGGATTTGGTTAGAAAAACAACTTTTGTACAACCTACTAAGACAGCACTAATCCACAGGACTGAAATGGAAACTACTGTACTATCTGATAAGGACCAGAGTTCAGAAAATAATTTCAGATATACTCAATTCATTGATGAGCATCTAACAGCACTGAAAACCCACTTCCCATAATAGCATTTCATTCCAACAGGCAAGGGACAGATAGCATTCCTCAAATACAGTTAAACTAGTATTTTAAAACAAATAACAGGTGAGCCACAAAAAGGAATGTTTCAGGCACTTTCAATCATTTCTGAGCAGTCCTGGTTAACCAAGGATGTCCCACTTGACTAGAAGCTAGCAAATGTAATGTCTGTCTACAAGAAGGATTGGAAGGAGGATCCAGATAACTACATGTCCATCAGCCTGACCTCAGTGCTGGGGAAAGGTCATGGAGCAGATGATCTTGAGTGCCATCACACGGTATATACAGGACACAAGGGAATCAGGACCAGCCAGCTTGGGTTTATGAAAGGCAGATCTTGCCTATGCTCCTTCTATGATAGGGTGACCTGGTTAGTGAATGAGGCAAAGGCTGTGGATGTTGTCTATCTGGACTTTAGTAAATCCTTTGACATTGTCTCCCACATCATTCTCCTGGAAAACCTGGCAGCCCATGGCTTGGACAGGTGTACTGTTTCCTGGATAAAAAAAACTGTCTGGATGGTTGGGCCCAGAGAGTGGTGGTGATTGGTGCCATATCCAGCTAGGGGCCAGTCACCAGTGGTGTTCCCCAGAGCTCAGTTTGGGGGCCAGTACTGCTTAACCTCTTTATTGACAACCTGGATGAGGAGATAGAGTGCACAGTCAGTCAGTTTGCAGATGACACAAAGTTGGGGCAGGAGTGTGGACCTGCAGAAGGACAGAGGAATCTGGACAAGCTGGATATATGGGCCAAGGCCAATTGTTTGAGGTTCAACAAGGCAAAGTGCTGGGTCCTGCTCTTGGGTCACAACAACCCCAGGCAGTGCCACAGGCTGGGAGCAGAATGGCCGGAAATCAGCTCAGCAGAAAAGGGCCTGAGGGTGCTGGTCAAGAGCTGTCTGAACATGAGCCAGCAGCATGCCCAGGTGACCAAGGAAGCCAGTGGCATCCTGGCCTGTATCAGAAATAGCGTGGCCAGCAGGACCAGGAAGTGATTCTCCTTCTGTACTCAGCACTGGTGAGGCTGCACCTCAAATCCTGTGTCCAGTTCTGGGCCCCTCATTACAGGACATTGAGGTGCTTCCAGAGAAGGGCAACAGAAGTGGGGAAGGGACGAGTGCACAAGGCTTATGAGGAACAGCTAAAGGAGCTGGAATTGTTTGGCATGGAGAAAAGGAGGCTCAGGGGTGACTTCATTGCTTTCTACAACTACCTGAAAGGAAATTGAAGCCAGGTGGAGGTTGGTCTCTTCTCCCAGATAGTAAATGGCAGGTTGAGATGAAGTGGCCTTAAGGTGCATCAGGAGTCATTTAGATTGGATATTAGGAAAAATTTCTTCACTGAAAATGTGCTCGAGCAACGGAACATGCTGCCCAAGGGACGAAGTAGAGTAACCAGCCCTGAGGGTATATAAAAGATGTGTAAATGTGGCAGTCAGGAACAGTTCAGAGACGGACTGGGTAGTGTTAGGGTTGGACTTAGTCTTGGAGGTCTTTTCCGACCTTCATGATTCTATGATCAGATCTACTCAAGGTCTGTACATCTGTTTGGACTCTTTCACTGCACAGTTTAAGGACAAAAGTCTCCCATGAAAAGGCCTTTTTACAAGACTAAGGTTCTCCTTTCAAGTTTTACTCATTTATACTGCAGTAAGAAACAAGAATCAGACTCTATCAAGCAGAATACATTATGGAACAGTATTCTAGCCAAGAGATTAAAATCTTAATACAGCAATTAATGAGTGGAAAGTAAATGGTGATAAAAATGCATGTCAAGAGACAAAATCACTTGTTCAGGGCTCAGATCAAAAGAACCAGCAGAAAAACAATTGTATAGCCCAAAATCCACATCTATGCACCCTTCTGTTCCTAATATGAAGACAGAAATATGCCTGAGGAAATACAGAACCATGCAAAGAAATTATGTGCACTTTTTCTGATCTGGATCAACCAGTCACACTGCTAATAATCATAATAATCTTAAGGAACTGAGAATAATTGCCTGTTGAGCACAAATAAGAACTGCCCTCTTCTTGACAGAATGGGAACACTCAGATATCTCAATCTGATTTCACATCTATACACGCCAGAAAATATAACACTACTTTGAGCCCCTAAAAATTCTCTAGAGAGCATCTAAAATTACAGGTGTCCCTGTGAAATCCAATGTCAGGGTTCACGTGCTCTCTAATCTTAACCAAGACACTGTCAGGCAATAGCCATCCATTCATAGTAATGCTCAATAATGGCTTTTGAGCTATAAACTTCGAGTAGGTGATGGACTGTCACAGAGTCAAGACTTACTGAGGCTTGAAACAGCACCAACACCAACCAAACACACTCACTGCTGCCACTTCTAAGTAAAGCGGAGAGACAAAAGGTTTGGGAAAACCCTGCTACAGAACACCTAGCTTCCCTTTGTCTTCCCCATAGCAGTGTTGTACAAAATAAGGTGACTATGCAAAGAATATTCAGAAGCATCCTGCAACAAGGCCAAATCCAGCAAGCTGCTGAGTAAGTACCTCCCACAAGGTGCCCAGTGTCCCTGAGTCCTGCTTCAAGTTATATCGCAGAAGCCTTGACACATTCGGACGCGTGGAGGACACCCATTATTTTAGTCACTTGAAAGGAAGCCTGATTGATATAAGACACCCACAGGGGCAGTAGAAGATGGCTGCAGCCTGCACAGTGACATAGGAAGGTCAGAGGGAGGTAGAGGGACTACACTATGTCAGATTTAAAAAATAAATACCCTTTCCCCCTGCCAGAGCCCTGGAAATGATCTACATATCATTCTGTCAAACAGCTTCTGTGGTGATGCAGGCCAGGACAACAGTTTTGATGGCAGTCCTGACTGGGACAGGGCAGCAGGGGGATGCAAATGTGCAGCAGAGATAGCTTGCTTCTCTCCATATACATATCCAGAGCTCACAGCTGCAAAATGTTGTACTTGGGACCACAATAACAGCTTTCTTTTTACTGCATTTTAAAAATATCAAGCAGCTTCCATCAGTTAAGTTTTTAAACACACAAATACCCTATTAGATCCTATTAGTACCATATAGTTCACTAGATGTAAAGAGTTAAAGAAGCATTGTGTTCCACTAGTTAGTAAACATACCTAAATTTTTCACCTTGGTTTAAGAGGGTGAGGACAGGTAAATTACAGAAACAATCCTATAATATACGTTTTCTGCCTAGAAAACCTAGTTTCAGAGTCAGTATTTCTAGAAATGTAAGTACTGAAACTGCACTTTAGTTGTCAGTAAATTCATTATCACATTAACTAGGTCTAAATTATTAAACCTTAATGATGTAGGTTCTCAGAATGTGTTGGGCTTTATTTTCCCACACAGAATCAATGTTAAACATTAGCAGTATAAATTAAGTAATACTTTACTGTGGCATGCTGCTGCTTTGAATTGAGTTACCCCAGGAAGATGTATATTCATGGCTACAGGCTCTCTTTGGCCTCCTAGTGAGGATGATATAGTTTATTGTAACAAATGAGCAGTCGACCTGTAATGACTTAAATGATGTATACATTTTTGCCAGTGAAAATGTACCAGTGAGGACCTTTCTGCTTAAGGGAATGAGAAGAAAACAGGAGCATGTACTATAAACATAATTTCCATGAAAGCCTGGGGGAGCATCTCCCTTTACACAGTTTAGAAGCATGGCGCATATCACAAAACATTTTAGGATAGTTAAATTAATAGAATATAGACTCAGGCAAATTTGAGAAGGATTTTTTTTTAAAAAAACAATATTTTGGCTTTAACCCTGTGCTGCTTTTTTTTTCCTTTGCATTCAATCTGAACTGTGCAAAGACAAGTTAGGAGACTATATAGTTATTAATTTGATGCAATTTACAGGTCCTTAAAAGAGGGAAAGTATTTATATTGCCAGGTCATCATAACTATTGTCACATATTATTGCTGGGCTTCAAATTATTTTGTTGCTATTTCTTTTACTCAAAGGGCTTAAAAATTGCAACGAATAGTTTATCTGATAGTCTAAAGGTTTTAGCAGCACATTTTGCAGTTATATTTGAAATAGAGAGCAAAGTAAACACACATCTTGTATTGTTTTTCCAGGATGCCTAAAATCAGATTGAATATCCATGGATGCCAACTTGTCAAAATCATCAGTGACTATCACCAACCCACACTAACAGGTTGAGAAGGAGAAATTAAAGACTGTGATAATCCAGGTCATTTGCTACAGATCCCATGACTAAACTGCAATACCCAAAGACTATCTCACCTCATTCAGAAGTGTAAAATGAATGTTGCATCTGCCCAGATACAGAATCAGAGACTACCGAACTGAAAAAAAGGTATGTGATAAACCTAGAGGTGACAGACTGCAGTCAGTGTGACAGAGAGCTGCTTTCTCCTCCACTGTTTGAAATACCAGGAGATAAAAGAAATATTACCTCTAACTACCATGAAGTACAAAAGACAAGTTAAGAGAGATAGATGACAACAACTTAGGCCTACCCAGGAAATAAAGAGAAAAGAAAGGAGGAGACAAACATTGTTAGCAGTGTGATACAGTCCCCTAAGTGGCACATGCCGATCCAGACATCTCCTACCTCTGACAATATCCAAGTTTATCTCACATTTCAGTAATAATTACACAATGACTTGTCAACACAATCTTGCTAAGTAAGGTCTTTCAACACTGAAAAGTCAGCTTATCTCCTATGTACCTGTCAGGGCGAAGAATAAATAGACACATAGGCCAAGTACCATCTCTATTCCAGAAAAGGATCACAAATGCCAGTTGGACCAGTCAGGGCATAAAGACAATCACACCACCAGAGTGCATGGTGCCATATGGTGCTCTTTTTCCAGCTGGGATTGCATGCATGATGGACCTTTGTATGTAAGACTGCTATTATAAACTGCATTCAAGTAGGTCAGCAGAAAAGTTGCACCCCAGCCTTCCTGGGAGAGCAAAACGCCATCAACGTAATGCAGCAAGTTAGGCATTCACACAGAAGTTTAAGTCAAAACAACACCACACCACAAAAAAATAAACCGAAAACAACTCCAAAAACCAGCAACAAAAAAACCCTAAACCCAGGAAGCACTGGGAAGGCAAAAGGAAGATAAACTGCATTTTCAGTGACTACCTAAAACATTTTCACCTCCATTGGAAAAACTTGTATTTGCATTCACATATTCAGAAATTATTTACAGGTAGCCAATATTTCACAAATGTGAATCAATGGCTTTAGTCATTTCACACCTGGCTTCCTTTTTTGTAACTATTGTCAAACCCACAAAGGATACTTAGAAGTAGGAATATGAGACTTAACATTAAAAAAAAAACAAACAGACAAAAACCACAAAGATTCACCTTCTGTTTTCAAAACAAATGGTTCATTTTTACTACAGAGCCATTTTCAGACATTTTATTGGTCTAAAGGCAAGCAGTTCCTAGAAAGTCAATAGTGACACATAGACTACTTTCAACAGTCTACAGTATTGCCAACTGGCTTCTACTTTGAAAACTTGGATTAGGTAGGGATGCCAGCTTATGAAAATAGGGGAAATTAACTCAAAACAAAGCTATCCACAAACATCTCAGCATGGTACAGTACCAAACATTGCTGGCATCCATCAAGTATGTCCAGAAATGCTTCTACAATACTGTCTAGTTATATCTGCACCTTTGCTATGATATCTCCTAAAAATTACCATGTAATAGTTTCAGCTTGAGATGACTTTTTTCTCATTCACATACCATCAGAAACAGTTTGAGTCAAAGGCTGCTTTCAGTAACACTTGTTCTAAAGAAACTGGCTTAATGGAATTATTAATCAATCTACTTCTACATTAAAATACTTATTCAAAAAGAGAAGAAAATTGTATAGTGCTTTAAGAGCCTCCTAACAACTAATGCATGTTGTACTAAAAGGACACTGTTTGAGCTGCAGAAACTATCATAGTAGTAATGGCGGTCAGTAAGACAAAATAAAACTAAACCTGAATTTCCATTTAAATAGTATGCTTACAGCTGGAATTATTTGTACTTATGTGTTTCCTCTTGGGTTTCATTCCTGACACAGGGGATTTTTAGCTCTCGTACCCTATTGCAGCATTTTTATACAACAGCAATTCAGGTACACACTATAGTTTAGAGAACATTTCTTCCTCACGGGAATGAGTTTTCCACTCATGTAACTTTCAGGACGCAGAGTGCTAGTGCCTGAAAAGTAGTAATAAAGCCCTTCCTTGACTCATTTGGTTTAACTTCTCATTGGTTAAACCACAGCTCTCGAGTCTATCTGTTCCACTTGTTTAGCAAACCCACAAAATGCTGCAAATTGCTTCCCTGCTCCTTCTGTCTGAATACTGCTCAGACGACTGCAGAAAAGAGTCTGTTTCCAGTTTCATATTAAAACTGCTCCATCAGTGCCAGCACCATGACCAGTAAGAGCAGAATTAGGCTGGGCACCTCTTGAGTGTTTTTGGATACCATGGCAACATAACAGCAGGCCTGGATTTGAAGGTGTAAAATGTTACTATTTATTTACACAATCTCTAGTAAACAACAACTTTGTGCTTCCTGTAGAAAGGAAATTAACCTAAAGAATGAAAAAGGGGTTTAATCTATCTGTAAAGAACACCAAAGGTTCCAAAGTTTGTCATAATGACATCCTCATCTGAATAGAGAATGCACATGCGTGCCACAAAGAGGGATAAATTCATAGTAACAAAAACTAAGCGCACCAGATGTTAGGCCATCAACCTCTAACACTATCATCATCTCCATATCACACATTCCAGAGAAAATAAACAATAAGTCCAAACTTAAACAGTGTACATGTAAGAATACTCTTTACTTCTGTAATGGCCATCTCTCGGGGTCTCCAGCATACAGCCAGGATCCTGTTACATATAACCCAAACCAGAAAGAGCTCATTGACACCAAAAAACTGACCAATTAAGAGGTGACATTATCAGTGTACAAGAATAGCTGAAGGGAGAGTGCCAAGAGGACAGACCCAGGCTCTGCTTGGTGGTGCCAGAGAGCAGGACAAGAAGAAACACGCAGAAACTGATGCACTGGAAGTTCCACCTCAACACAAGGAAGAACTCCTCCACTGTTGTGGAGTTGCTCTCACTGGAGGTATTCAAGAACCATCTGGATGCAATCCCATGCAACATGCTCAAGGATAGCCTTACCTGAACAGGGAGGTTGGACCAGATGACCCACTGTGGTTCCTTTCAACTTTAACCATTCTGTGATTTAGTGACCACATTAAAGTCAGCACACAACTCTGAAAACAGTGAGTCCAGAAAGAGGCACTACAGAAACATGAGGGCAACTACAGTAAGAGGCTACCATCACTGCACACACCAACCAGCCTGCCAGTGGGCATCCCAGAGAATCAGATACTAAGAGGAAGAAAACAAAATGTCCGAGACACTGGAAGGTGTAGGAGGTGCATTTGGTTGTCTCAGTTCTAACACTGCTCACACTCTGGATGAATTCATTGTACACATAGAAGCTGAATTGCTGTAGTGCAGTCATGAGAGCAGTGTGACACCCAAGCATACACAAGGTCTCAGAGCCAAATATGGGGAGATTTAGATATCTGAACATTTCAGACTAGGAAACACATGACATTATGTGCCAGATAAAGAGACAGAGCAATGCAAAACCCCTAAACCTGTTTATCATTGCATCATTATATTACACTGTATTCCATTGTTCCGACTTTCAACTGTCCAAGACCAGTCACTTACAAAAATTATGTTTTTACATTGAACATTTCATCCTTATTTAAACTGAGAAATTTTAATGTTTGGTGCAACTCCATCTGTCTGCCCTTTTTTAAACAGGCATTTCATTATGTGTCTAGAGGATAAATTCCAGATCTGAACATAAGATGGAGAAAGTATAAACCTATTAACATAGTCATAACCAGTTCCTACTCTGAACCACACCATTAGATGCAAGGTACAGTGCTAAACTGTAGCAGGTTTTTTTAGGTTACTCCCAGCCAAGTAGAAGTTCTTTAGGGACCTCTTCAAAGATCAGCTCTTCTGAACACAAAATGAAATTATCTTGTATGTTTTGGCTACTCACAACAGCACCTTTACATTATGTATGGTTCTTGATTACTCTCAGTGGGAGCAAATTGCAGAGTACGCTATTAGAAATTTTCACTTTATGCGAAGGATGGGAATTTATTGCTGGTTTTATGCTAACACATTGGTGTTCTGAGTATTTATAACATATTGTTGCATTTGTTATTAATAGAGCAATATACTGGGGAGGGATTAAGAATAAATAAAGCACTCTTACATCTGCATTTATAGTATTTAAAAACAAGATAAACACAGTCCACAGGGTTTACCTGAGGAGATGTGTTTCCTGAACAATTTCTTCATTCAGCCTTGGTCAGAAAGTGGAGCACATGTGGATAACTGGTATCATTTGAATATGATGATAGGTTGAAAAATGCTAAAACTGGAAGTTCTGTCCCATACCATTATATGCTATGGAGCAATTTTTAAGAGCATTTGACTGTCTAAAGACAGTACATCATAGGAGTCCCAAAACAGTCTCAGTCTCAACGGCCTTGAACTTCCCTCTGCTCACAAAATGAAAGTCACTCCACCACAGACTGAAGACCACAGATAATTTGAAAAGCTCTGAGAGGCAACCACCTTTCAAGTAGGTCTAACATGACATAGTGGGTGAGCAATTGGCTCATGGGTCGAGCACAGGGAGTGAGTGGGGTAACATCAGACTGGTGACGTGTCATTAGTGGGGTTCCACAGGGCTCCATCTCAGGCCCTGTGCTCTTCAACACCTTCATAAATGACTGAGACACAGGACTGGAAGGGATACTGAGCAAAGGTGCAGATGACACAAAACTGGGAGGAGCTGTTGAGTCCCTGGAAGGCAGGGAGGCCCTGCAGAGAGACCTGGACAAATGAGAGGGCTGGGCAATCACCAGCCACAGGGAGTTCAACAAGGGGAAGTGCTGGATTCTGCACCTGGGATGGGGCAACCCTGAGTGTATGGACAGAGTGGGGAATGAGATGCTGGAAAGCAGTGACAGAAAGGCACCTGGGGGTCCTGGTCATTACCAAGTTGAACATGTGTCAGCAGTGCCCTGGCAGCCAGGAGGGCCAACCCTGTCCTTGGGGTATCAGGCAAAGCATCACCAGCCAAGGAAGGGAGGGAATTGTCCCATTCTGCTCTGCACTGGGGTGGCCTCACCTGGAATATTGTGAGCAGTTTTGGGCATCGCAATATAAGAAAAACATTAAGCTATTGGAGAGTGTCCAAAGGAAGCAACAAAGGTGGTGAAGGGTTTTGAAGGGAAGCTATATGAGGGGCATCTGAGGGCACTTGGTCTGTTCAGCCTGGAAAAGAGGAGACTGGGGAGACCTCATTGTTACAACTTTCTCATGCGGGGAAGAGAAGGGGCAGGCACTGATCTCTTCTCTGTGGGGACCAGTGACAGGCACCAAGGGAATGGTCTGAAGTGCCAGGGGAGGTTTAGGTTGAACATTAGAAAAAGGTTCTTCATTCCAGAGGGCGGTTGGGCACTGGAACAGGTTCTGCAGAGAAGTGATCACAGCACCAAGTCCAACAGAGTCCAAGAAGCATTTGCATAATACTTTTGAGCACATGGTGTGATACTTTGGGATGGTCCTGTACAGGGTCAGGGGCTGGACTTGATCCTTGTGAGTCCCTTCCAACTCCACATATCCTGTGATTCTGTGAATCTAATACCACAGTAGGCAGCCTACATAGAATGCATAGCTATGAGATTATTTAAGTGGAGAGAATAATGTATGAACACACTACTCTGACTAGTTCTGAATTTCCCAATTTCTACACCAAACTTTGCTTTTGTTACCTGCAGGGGTCTTGTATCTGTGTTCCACCTACTCTCATAAGCCCAGATTTGGCCTCTCCTGAGGTTTGTGTGCCCCAGGAACACCACACTATCAGAGACCCCTGCCCGCACTTCCTATTGGGCTGTCTATCCTCAAGCTTCCTACCAAACTGCCACACATTCCTCCTGCACACAAGGCAAAGCAGCCACAAGACAGTGAGATTTACTCCATGGTTTTTGCAGGTTTCCAACTCCTATTGGGAGAGCAGCTGAACAAATTGGAGCAGCATGCAAGTGGTAGAATGTGCCAAAGAACTGTTCACAAATTCACACACCAGCAGCCACCAGGGAGAATGAGGGATTTTTGTATATTCTGCCTAAAGGCATTTTGATGGATGAAAGGTGGGTAGGTAGGGCAGAGAGTTAAGGAGAAGGTGTATCATTCTGCCTCTACCCAAGTAATAAAGTAAACTGCTGCAATGCCCCTGCAGTGGTGTCTGGCTCATGCCTCAACCTCCTATTTCTCTAATCTCTTGTAAAACACACTTTCCAAACCCCCTAACCCTATTCACTATCCATCCTGCAGCACTTCAAGTCTTCCTGGTTCCATTTCTAAAAGAGGTATATTAACATGTTTGATTTCAGATGCCCAGGTAATTTTTAACCTCACGCACCTGCTGTAGTGAACCTTGATTAAGGACTTCAGTTAGTGTGCAGGAACTGCTAATGTAAATAAATAATAAAATTATTTACTGAGAACTAGCAAAAGGAGAAGCAAATAGTACCCAGAAAGCATGCTTGTTCCTAACTGACTATACAAGTCCTATTTATGTAATTTTAGCTACTAAAGTGTTGGTAACAGTCAATAGTTCTGGACCTGAAAGCCTGTAATATGGCTTTATCACAATAATCAGAGGACCAACAATTCAGTCCCTTCAGTTAGAGAAATTTGACACACCTTGTGGTGTGGCAACAATATATGTTGCAGGTGACTCCTTGAGTGACATTTCCCTCAGTGCCATTTTTTTGGCACAGAGATGCACCACTCCTTGTGGGTGCCAGATTGGTCTCAAGCATTTGTGGATGGAAATGCTAAACTATGCAGATAAATTCCAAAAGATGAATGAGCATCTGCACTCCAAGATAATTTATATGCAACAATATATGTTATTTATACACTCCAAAGGCTCTGCAAGCCAAAACATCGCTATTTTGTCTATTTTCCCAAGGTATAAATTACATTGAAGAAAAAAGACTCATTTATCTTTTTAAATTTACTTGCATACCCTTTACATTAGGAAAAATAACACCATCCACAATTTACACAAATAAAATCAGTCAGATGAACACTATATAGTGTTACCGTAGCATGTTCAAATTACATAAATTCAGCCTTTTTCAAATTCATTAATCCCCACTATAAACTAAACCCAGTTTTAACTATTCTACATAGAAAACATGATACAAAAGCAGGTCAAGAGACCTGAAAACTAACAACTCTTGCAAGGAAGGCCAAATATTTCTTTCACTTACACCAAGGTAAAAGTCTGAGTAGAAAGTTACTGTTCTATGCTTGCATAGACTGAAGTGACACCATAATCTGCTCTAAGCAAACAAACACTTGCTCAAGGTTTAATGATCTCAAAAGACTTTAGCAAATACAAATTGAAAAACCATTCCTAACTCTGTAGCTTATCTCCACTATGCATAATTAACTCCTGCTCAAAAAGAACCTACATAATATACTTATTACCAATATCTACAAATTCACTCTTTTTAAGGCAACTAATTAGAATTTACATCCTTCAGTTACAGCATTTGGAAGAAAATATTTTCAAAACACTTTCGGAGTCTTTTTAATATCAACCTCAATTTTCCCACTATGGTTTCTGTTTCATGTCCTGAGCAAATCCACAGATGTAATGACTCAGGTAGGGTTAAAAGTTCGATACCAACTGAGAATCCACATTCAAACCTATCTTATAGCTATTCCTGCTTCTTCTGCTGTCTCTGGTGGATGAAACACATGCTGCTCTCAAATTCATTCTGAAACATCTTCTAAAGGCTTCCACATGTCTGTTTGTCAGTATAAAATCAGCAATTAGTACATCTTGTAGGAGAGTTCAGACTCTGTGGCAAAACCAACAAAAGTACACATCAGAAAACCTAATCCAAAGCCACTGAGCTCAACAGAGATATTTTGGTTCAGATATAAACAACTAAGGCATAGTTATGCTTCATTCTCCCCCAACTGCTCTCTCCTCTAACACTTTTTAACCTTTGATTTGTCACATCTGAACTTAATTGCAACTTCAATGCAGAAACAGTACCGGGATTTTTTACTTTCACAAGGGATGCGCTAAGGTATTTGAAACTGAAAAAATACATCAAATCCCACATGAAAATGATAGGGTTTAGAACATTTTTCTCCTTACAAATTAGAAAAGGAGAAGCCAACCTGGTGAAAGAAGAATCAAACCAAAAAACACTGCAGTCCTTCCCAGTCAGGATTATTCTTCTTGTTTCCACTATACAGACATACTGAACTTCACAAAGCAAAGAATCAGAGAAGGATAAATCAAAACAACTCAAAATTCCCTCAGATAGACTGGAAAATCCCTTCTTCAACAGAGACAGTTTTTGAAGGAATCAAAACTAGAATCTAGGTTTCCTGTCTCTCCAGTCATAAATAAAATTTCTGGTTATACTTTCATCCTTCCATACGATGCAATCCTTTAGATACCAGTTCTGGTCTGGTTAAAACCAGTATGGGGTGCTAAAACTTCTGCTACAAACTGCACAAAGAAATAAGTCATGTTGAAGTGCACTGTGGGATGAACACTTTCTAGACCCAGAAACATTTTTCATCTGCTCAGTTTTGCAGCATATAGCTCTCCTTAAGGCCTTCTGGCAACATCACATGTAGCCAGAGTCAGGGAGTTCCCAATCCACCAGCCTACTCCTGTATCTCTTTTTTTCCTACAAATGTTAATCCCCCCCCCCCCCCGCCCCGTGCACATTCCTATTACCAAACAGAAGAACTAAATCTTGAAAAAATGACAACAGAAGATACAGCAACTCTTAAAATCTAAACAACAAAAGCAAATGTAATCCCAGCATTTCTATACTCCTGGTGGGAAGGCAGTACATAAATACAGGAGTACCTAGTTTAAACTACTGAATTTACCCTGATATCCAGGTCTGGGTAAGCCATCTTCAGAAGGTGATTGTTTTTTTAAACACAGTAAAAGAAAACCTGTATGTTCACAACTAGTATTTTAGATGTTTCTTTTGCACTAGAAAATTAGGAAAAAAAATAAAACCAATGCATCTGAAGCAGCTTAAAAGTGGTGACCTGTGTCAAGTTGCACTGTTTTGCCTCTTGAACTGGTTGGTTCCTAACCCAGTTGTGCAGAACCAGCTCTGTATACTATTTCAATAGCAAATGCACACAGTCCCATGAACACACAGCCACTAGTGATGTCCTCTCTCAGCTGCCTGGCCACAGGAAACTGTAAAAGAAGTTTTAAAGCTCAGAAAACAAACATGAAGATAGCCATTCACTGGAAGGGAACTGTGGTACCATGTGCTATAAAGACTGATAAAATGAGATGCCATCTCAGTGCCATACCACACTATTAAGTTCTGATGGGAATAGTCAAGCACTAAAACCATCTACAATTCATCAGTCATAAGGAGAAGAGGATAAAATAAGTCACACAGGAAAAATCAGCTTCATAGATGTTACCAGAGAAGATTTTAATTCTTAAATATGTCACCTTAAAAAAAAAAAGCCCAATTCGCATTCGTGGGTCCTTTCCATTTGCGAGTGCTGCCCTTTCCAGACTGAGAGAGGGCAGTAACTGCCAGCAGACAGTAAGGAGATTATCCTTGGTACAAATGCATTATCCAGAGTTTCCTAGCTAGAGCCCATTCAAGCCAGGTACCATGAAAATAGCTTCGTTCTCCCACCCTGGACAAGAAAACACTTTTTTACACTAGATATTAACCTAAGTTGAGCAGTGAAATTTAAAATGGAACTGATTCTCTGGGTGCTCACGGGGACAGATCAGGCAGCCTCTTGAACATATCTTTCTAATACATGTCAAGACCACAGAACATTGTCCCGACACTCCAAACAGGAATCCGTGGAATGGGACAGCCAAGGTTGCTGCCACCACTAAGATGTTCAAACAAATTGGACAGGACGCTCCAGGTAAAGGATGCCAGGCCAGATAGGTTTGGTTAGGAGCACAGATGCAAAGTCCTCTTTGAGCAAGAACGAACATGCAGGATAGTTTTTACACGTATCTCAGGAAAAGCAAGCACAGGAGAGCAAAGGTCATAGTAACATTTATAATGGCTGTTTTGTCCTAACTATTCTTTTTTTAAATTTGGAAGACCATGTTGATCTGCATGTTTTTTGGTCTGTTTCATCTTACACATACCCATGAGAGAGAAGAGGTGATGTATCTCCTCTAAAAATGCACATGATTGCCAGCCCTGACAGGAATTCTCTCTATAGTTTTACAAAAGCTATGAAAAGATTACTGCCTGCATTTCAGTTAAGGAGCTGAAAGCAGCAACAAGACTCCAATCCACCAAAAGGATCACCTTTCTTTATTGTAGGGATTTCTAGTGCAGAAACAGTAGGAGTTTACAGTCAGTATTGACTATCCCCCCAAAGGGGATAGATATTTAAGTTTGTACTTAAAAGAGAATACATGCTGAATTAGATCAGTAACTTCTTGTCACTGTATTTCAGTCACCCACATGTGTCTTTACCTCTAGTTTCCAAGCCTGGGAAGAAGGCTAACAAGCCTAGCATGGAGACATAGGTCCTTTCTCTGGAACAGAGCATTCACAGCTGAGCACACACCACGGTCACAATCTCTGGATGCAGCTATGAAACTATGTCTGTGGAAAGCTAGGCTTAAACTAATCTAAGAACAGACTTGTTTTAGCAGTGTGGAGCCTGATTCACTCTGCTTTGCAAGCAGATTTCACATCCAGTGCCAAGCTTAGTGCTGCTGGTCAGATTACAAACATTTCAGCTGGCTGCTTTAAAACCAGTTAATGCAAGCTCTTACAGCAGCAGCTCTCAGACAGCCCTCCTACTCCAGCAGCCACCTCACACCCCATCACTTTGACAAATACTTCACAGAGAGGGGACATTGCCCAGGAGCTCCTGGGAGCACACTGAAGGAATGTGTGAATGAAACGACAGCTCAGCCCATCGGGTGTAAGATAAAGATCGACTGAGCCAGGGAAGGTGCAGACAAAGCAGACAGCAGAGTTGATGCTTCCAGCAGTTTATGACACCTCTGCAGGATGCATTCTGGCAATCTCAGGTTCTCATCATCCCTGCTCCCCACAGTCATCTCTTTGCCAGGCTAGAGCATCTCCAGCACTGCATGGCCTTGCCTGCCATCCTCCAATGCACTGGCATTGCCAATCCCCACCACACTTTCCTCTCTTCCAAGATACAACCCACCTCCAGCTCTCCCTTTGAGGATGCTTTCATTTGATTATAAACTCTTTCAGGCAAAGATGATCTTTTATTATGTGTTGGTACAGTGCCCAGAAAAATGGGGTTCTGATCTCGAGGCGCTACCGTAACATAAATAACAATAATTCACTACTACTAGCCTTCAGTTACTCCAGGAGTTTCACTGGGAGATGGCGAGTCATGCTAACTTGCCTTGCTACAGCACAGAAATAAATCATTTTTGCACATTCCACTATTTTGGGGAGAAGGAGGAAACAGAGAAAATGCAAAATGAATCTAAAACACATTTGATTCTTTAAATTTATAATAAATCTAAGTGATTTACCAGAACATAAAATTCTCACATGCAGAGTCAAGGACAATATTCTATTCATGTGCAAGAGTCATTTATTCATTTATAATTAGATAAAATGAACTGCAATTTTTTTAAGAAAAATTTGCATGTGGCAACAGTAATGTATTACAGAAGGGTGGCACTTTGTTACATCCATTTGTTAGTCAGGACACTGGAGCTGCAATTTAATAGACAAGAAATAAGTACAGTAGAGGAAGGGAAAAAATTAAATTCCGCGTGATCAGCAAGGTTTCGAACAATCACTAGCCAACTGAAGTGGGTGCCATATCTATAAGTCATTTTGTTTTATAGGCCATTAGGATCTCCTGAGAGAGGCTGCATGGAGACCGCTGCTTTTTGTTGAAATTAAAATGTCAGAGAAAAAGAAATAGAACAAAACAGGGAATCTGCAATTAATTACAAGGCCATAAAAATTCAATAATCAGGAGGCAGTGCTGCTGTAGGCACAGCGGTATCTGATTCAGGCTAACAGGAATGGAATACATTAATCTTTTCAAATTAGTTTTTTAATCTGACAGGGATATATAGTGACGTGTTCTTTTACTGTTTGAGCAGAGCTGCTGTCTAATATATAATGCTGAGTGTCTGGAATTAGGACATCTATAGCCATTTTGCGACTACAACATTTTCACGGCATTTATTCAACCCTATCTGTACACCTGTCCTACAGTAATCAGGCTAAACATGTTCAGAGTTCACATGCTAGATACTGCTTATGAAAAAGAATTAAAACGCTGAGATTAAGACAAAATAGCAGGTCCCCAAACAAGCTCGGCACAAGGCTGCTTAAAATGACAATCTGCACGTCAGGATATAGCACTAAACTTTGAAACTGGTTTCCCATTCCTTGTCTACATTGAGTTGTCCTTTTTTTTTTCCCCCCCCTCCAAAGGTGACCTGCAAAAACACTATCCTCATGCTTCCACATTTTCTATCATTTAGTCCTATAGAGTGAAGCCCTGAAAGTTTGAGAGATTAGAGGATTTTCTTACTTTTCCCTTTAAATATCCATGACATCCCTCAGACCTGTTCTTCTCCTGGTGAATCCTTCATCACTCTTCCTGGTGTCCTTTCTAAGGAGCTGAAAAAGCACACTACAGAGTCTCACATGCTACTTAAACACTCAGGAGATGGATGAATGTTTGCTGGACATCAGTTATCAAAAGCATGTATTCAGTCTAAGAGAGGGATATACAAAGATTATTTGACACCATTCATTCTACAGACAAATCTTTCCCTATCATTGGCCAGGCTTTACCCTCTAATTCTACTGAAATTATATTTTAGAGGCAAAGACTTTCCTATTGAATGAAAACCCAGGAGTCAGGTCCCTCTTTCTCCATCTCTCCTTTTTTAAAAAATTATGTAGAAAAACAATATAAGACAACTTCTACATCTTATCTCATATGATTGGAAAAAAGGCACACAAATCCCTTTTTGATGCTGCCCTACTGAAAACAGCAATATGATTATCAAAGACTACTGGCTCAAAAATTTGCTGTAGGTGGCCAAAATTATTCCCATCCTATTTTTACTGGGTGCACTCATTTTGCTCCATTTGAGGTTTCAGTCCTGTAAGCAAACATCCCAAAGGAAAAACAAGCTCCCCAGAGGGACATTAAGTGTCTAAGTTCAGCTTGAATTAAAACTTTATATCTTTGTCTAATTCTATTTTTAGTTTACAGATATTTTTTTCCAATCAAATTCCAGTGCTCTCACTTGAAAAGCCATTTTTCAATTCTTTACAGTTCCTTGATGTAAAGTAACATCATTTATGCATTCATTGCTTTTTCCTGCAAGGAAGAATAAATGGACATGGATGCATCCTTTTCATGGATCCTTCAAAAGGATAAATAATATGTTCATGTGGAGGTAGATGAAAGAAAGGGAGTGAGAGAGCAAGTAACCAAGACCTAATACTTCAAGGTAGGCTTTGCAGGTTTAAAGAAATAGTAGCTCCATTTAGAAAACATTCAAAGCATGGGAAAGGGTATAAAAAGCTTCCTGCAATAGGTATTTCATCATTTTCTATACATCACTTTTTTTTTAAAATCATGATGACTGCAGAACTGTACCTTCTGCGGTTGGGTTTTCCTACAAGTATATATGCACATCAGCACATCCATACTCAGTGTCAACAAACGGTGCAAATTTACCTCCACTGAGGTCAACAACTATAATCATAACCGTGGCAACAATATTCCCCTAGATCTCCATAACTAATCGATCTATCCTAGTTGTATTTGAAAAGTTAACATGTTTTAGCAGTTTTGACCCAAGATAACTACATTTTCTCATCATAGTCTTTCATATCAAATTCCTCTCATCAGAACAGGTCTGAAGATACAGTTTTCTGACTACAAAAGCCACATGTAGTGAAAACATATCCTTGGCAATGTTTGAACACAGCATCCCTTCCATGTAACATCACATTAGTCCACAACAACTCAAACGGAGAGCACTGTACATGACAGAAATTTCAAGGGGAATTCAGGTAGACATTTATTGAATTGCACTATAGCCAACACACTGTGGTGCCCACCTCTACTACACTTATGCTGCTTTATGGGAGGCAATGTGTAATGAACAGGCCAGGGAGAATTAACTCTCACATTCAAATCCTAAATGCGGCCTCACCAGGTAAAAGGTGAAAACAGAGCTAGAAAAATTGGCTTAAAAGAAACATATTAAAACATTTCCCTGTTCATAAAGTGCAATGAGCGTATTCAATGGAACATTATTTCCATAAATATTAATGGCTCAAAATGATTTGCAGTATCATCATTGCAAGTTGCCCAGCACAAGTTTTGAATACACAGAACAAACTAGGTCTCCCCACTCATTCATTTTACTTTTCAGTCCCAAATAAACAAGCATAAGCAACTTGAGTGACACCAAAAAAAGTAGTTTTGTCAAATTTAGAACACTTCCAAATATACTATTGCTGCTGTTTCAATAAACACAAAGCCTGTACGGAGTTATCATGGAAGGGGGCTGAACACAACAGAAACCATTTCAAAATTTAAAAAAGAACTTAAAATCCCAACCCATTGTATAATAGTCCAGCTCTGCTGGACACAGTATGACTTTGTCTACACTACATGCTGACAGTTTCGAACAATGTTTCACAGCTGTGTAGCATTATTTAGAGTCCAATATTAGCAGCAATGAAAGTCAGGCCCATGGCATTTAAACAGCAGATACCAAGCCCTAAAGTGAATAAAGCTTGGGAGACACTGGCTGTAAGTTGTGCTGTTATCCTTACACCTCTGCTACTACTGAAGTTACACCAGTGACAGTGACCAGGAGACCATTTAAAAAGAACCTCTAGCTTCTATACAGCATTCATAAGGAAGTGCAGAATGGTTTCCTCAGTTCTGTTTTTCTGCTCTCCAGACTTTGAGAACAAACAGATGTCCCTTGAAACAAGCTATATTGGCAAGAGACAGCAGACTTAAATTCATGTAGGACAATGACACATTCCAGTGTAAATATTCATTGTGACTTACACAGATATTAACCACGCAGCTCTGATCAGCAATAACAGACACAAACAGCCAGTATCTACAACTCACAATAGATATTAAACATACACCATTGTTTCTTGCAGTCTCTTGAACAAAAAAGTAACATCCTAAAAACTGCCAAAAAGGGAGAAAATACTTGGCAGTTATCTTGCATTCTGTTCAGCTGAGGAAAAAACACTAAGTGTCCAAACCTTGCTATATCCATAGAACTTACTATACTTAGACACAGATGATAAGCTGAACCATCTGTAAACATCAGAAGAAAAACCTATGAGTTTGGAAGTTTAGAGAGTTAGTCTTTCAGTTGTAAGACACATTCCTGGTGTTATCAAGATTATTTATTTTATGTAAAAGTCTTCAAATTAATGTATATTTTAACATACTATTGTGAACATAAGATAAAAAATAGGATATTATAACAAGTGGATAAGACAATAAGATATTGAAACTATAACTTAACCAAAATGAAAGCCTTCTACAAGATGACTAGATCAGTAGATGCAGGAAGAACAGCGGATTTTGTTTCTTGACTTCTGCAAGATTTCTGACACTGTGTGCCAGAATAACCACATAGACAAACTGAAGAGGGGCTAGATAAACTGAAATCTGGCTGAACTGCCAGGCTCAAAGGGTTGCAACCAGCACATGAAATCCAGATGGAGACCAGTCACTGACGGTGTAACCTCAGAGGTCAACACTGGTATTGGCACCATCTAACATCTTCATTAATGACCCACATGACAGGACAGAATGCACCCTCAGCAGGTTCACAGATGATAAACTGGCAGGAGGGGTTGACACATGAGATCATCATGCTGCCAGTCAGAAGTACCTTGACAAGCTGAAGAAACTGGTCAGTGAGAAGGGCATCAAATTCAATGGAGGGACATGGAAAGTCTTGCACCTGGAGAGGAATAACCCCACCAACTATCACAACCTGGGGGTTGACTGGCTACAAAGCAACTTAACAAAAATTGACACCTAGGTTGTCCAGTTGCTAGACAACAAATTGATCATGAACAAGCATCAGGCCCTTGTGGCAAAGAAGGTCAGCAGCACTCTGGGCTGTGGTATGAAGACAGCTCCCAGCAGGCCAAGGGAGATGATTATTCCCCTATGTTCAACACTGATGAGACAGCTGGAGGACTGTGCCCACTGTTGAGCTCCGCAGTAGGGGTGGGGTAGGGTGGACAGAACAGACACTTCTAGACAAGACAAGTCTACCAAATGGCTGGAAGATCACAGAACCAGAGCACCTGTCATACAAAGAAAAGTCAAGAGAGCTGGGGCTGTTCATCCTAGAGAAGAGGAGACTCACAGGGATCTTAACGTATATAAACATATGATAGAAGCAAGTCAAGGTGACAGCCAGGCTCAGTAGCATTTAATGAAAGGACAAGAGGCAGCAGGCACAAACTGAAGTACTGTATGTTCCATTTAACCATTTAAAGGAATAAAAACACACCTTTTCACTGGAAGGTTGATCAAACATGGGGAAAAGCTGAGTAAAGAGGTTTTGAACTCATTGGCCTTAGAGTCACACTAAACCTGACTGGACATGATCCTGACCAGTCTGCTGTAGCTCACCACAGTTTGAGCAGGGAGATATATCCCAGCCTCAGCTACTTTGGGTTTCTGTGAATAATTCAGTATATATGTATCATAAGGATGACTATTTGCACTGTGATATCCAATACCGGGTCCACCCATAAATGCAAGATGAACATTACTATGTATCACTGTGGGTTGAGGAGAAGAAAACAGGGGAAAAAATAAAAGTCTCTCTTTTTCAAGACCTTGCTCAGCTTCTCTTCAAAAAATTATACAATCAGTCCTCTCCTCTGATAGTTTCACAGGCACACAAAAGGCAACAAATTATCTTCCCTCAGCATCCTTTAGGGTATGAAGACACATACTTTAGCCTCTAGTCTATTAAGAATATGGATTCAATTTCAGCATTCCCCAGACAATCAGGAACCTGGAAATTGCACTGCATATTCTAGACAGGTAGTCCGCTGCACCAAAAAGCAGCCCACTTTCACCATATGCCTACCTCTATGTAATGCCTCCTACACAAGTACGCAGTTTTATATGATAGTACCACAAATATGTATGCTTTTAATAGAGTCTCACTTCCTCATTTGAAGTGCCACCATTTAATTCTTTCAGTAGGCAAATAGAAGAACAAAAAGTGGCTGAGAATAAAAGTTAAGCAGGCCGCAAGCCAGGTTTTGCATATCAGTGAAAACAGAATCCAGACCTGCTGGGATAAGAGAAAATAGAAAAAGAAAAAACTTACAGAAACCCATCTCATGAATTATGCAGAAAGGCCAACTATACACACTATGTGAAAATACACTGTGTAAACCTGTATCTCCCCAAAGTGCTGGTGTTTCGGGCATGTAAATTCAGTCTGCAGAACTGAGGAACCTCTAAATCCCATGACTAGACAGAGTAGGGCAAAGAAACCAACAGGACAAAGCTTGAGCAAGAAATAACCAACTAGAGGCACTGAATGAGAAAAAGAGAAAGGGAAGCTCAGCCTCATGAGAAGTGCTGGATGGACATGGAGATGGAAGGAAAAGGAATAAAAGCAAGTGTTCCAATAGCTGAATGGCTCTTAGAAGTCAGGTCTGCCCAGAAAGTCAACCATTAGGTGTCATTTTGACACTGTTCAAATCCAGCAAGCTTGCAAAAAACTTTAGCTTCAACCTACTGAAAATTAATTTAAAATCCAGTCTGTGTTTTGGCATATCATATTGACACAGCATGCCCTGTCTATCTGTGTTACTCTCACTTGTGCAATAGCAACATCAACCTTTCAACAATATACCAAAATAACAGATGGCATGGGAAAAGGAAGCCAAAAATGCAGCATGAGACCTGACTCTGACTAGCTCATGGTGTCAAGAGATGTACTAGTGTAAGTACATCATTTATAAAAAGTATTCAGCTCTGTGAGCCAGGAGACTTTATGATTTAATAGAAAGCTTGTGACTAATCCACTGCCTTTGAGTGTTTTCTAGGCTACCACTAAGTCTTCAGATTCTCAAGACACTGTGGTTGTCATTCTCCACTCCCACCACTTCTTAATTTTGATGTGCAACACCCTTCAGAAAGCTGCCAACAAAGGCACCAATCTCTGCAATAGCACTGTTTGTGCAGAACTGCCATTGATAAAATACTCCCAACTGCAAAAAAACAACAATCACGTGGGCAGAGTGAAAGCTCCAATTCCTAGTCTTCTGCTGCTTTGGCTGGTAGAGCTTGCAAAAGAATACGAATTAAAAGATAGAAATGTTTTAAATTAAAATTTTACGCTAGAAACTGAAAAAGTCCCCTGAATACATCATTATTTAGCCATTTATGCCACATCTAACAAAAAAATTATATATAAATCCCTTGTGCATTTCACAGCCTCTCCTTTTTGGTTCCAATACTAATAGAGGGAAGATGTTTCAATTCAGCTGCTGTAGAGATCAACAACCACAGCATTACTTGAAGCTATACCTACTATAATTGCAGAAAAACATCACATTGTATTTCACATGACAATACAGTGATTCGGCACTCCAATCACAACATACATACTTCCTAAAGGACAACACAGCATTAAAAAAATGAATTCTAATTATTTAGAATATAAAGAGGTAGGAAGGATGAGGGCAGAGTTTCTCAATCTTCTCAGACTGGTGAGCCTGCTTTGTCAAGCAGACTAAAATGTGAACATAGCTTTACTATTAGAATTAAGGGAAAGAGCAAAAGTTACAGTCCTAAAAACACTCCTACATGTTTAAAATTTATCCATATGTTTCAAGAAGCTGACAGTATTTGACCTTTAGAAGCAATGAAGCAAGAGCAAGATTTTCTTTGAACTAAGCAGAAATCAAATTTACAGTGCTTTGAGAACTTCAAATGTCCTTTGAAATCTACTGCTTCTCACTAATAACAGCAAACTGCCAACTGAGAGACAGCATGTTTTAATATAATGCCTCTAAGAATCAAGGGAACTGGGTTCAAGTCTCCGTTTAGCCACACATTGTAGCCTTGGATCTGGGAAAGTCACTTAGCAAACCTGCACTTCAATTTCTCATCCTGAATAGGAAAACAATATTTTACTTTCCTGCTTGTGTCAAACAGTAGGACATCCATCAACAACACTGCCATTTTTGAACCAACATGAGTCATTTATGTATTTAGATACAAGCATGAAAACCTTTGACTATATGGACATAATTTCTCTAGGAAATTCACACTGGGATTCAATTTACTCCTAGATTTTGAATTTATTAGTTTTACTAATTGTCAATATTTATGCCATTGAATTCTACTGGCAGAAATGGTCAGAAAAAATTTCCCACATAATTCATTGCAGAAGTTCTTTCACTATCCATAGGAGTTCACAAACTGTATGTTCCTCTAGTCAATAACTCTTTTTGCCTTTCTGATCCAGAAGCCATACATGCATTATTAAAGCAATTGTGTAATTAGCAAATAATCAGGAAATAGCAAAAATCTGCATGTATAGATTACAAACAGTGAGATGAATCCACATCAAGTTAGTCACTACAGTTCATTTTCACTGTTTCCCATTCCATCCAGATGATGGTCACCACTGAGATAATTTGTTGCCTCTGATACAAAGACAGCTCACTTGCACCCCTATGTCAGCATCAGAGTGCCTCACTAATGGAACAACACTGATAAATTGGAGGGAGATCAAGTATGAGCTACAGAATTAATAGACTAGAGGGACTGATTTATAGGGAATATTAAAAGACTTAAAAAAAAGTTACTTGGTTTACTGAAAATTAAGGGGGGATATGCACATGAACATGATTAAGGTCTACAAGTATCTGATGGATATAAGCATTAGGAAAGCAGAATTACTTAGTTCAGTAGAATAAAGAGATGAAACTAATAGCAACCAATACACACAAACATCAGAGAGAAGCTTTCACGGTGAGAACCAACTGGCTGCTGCAAGGCCATGGTAGGTGCAACTCTTGCAACTCTTGGTAACTCACACAGCAAGAGGAGGCTGGGCTCAGAGAAGGCTCCATGCCACAGCAGGTTATACAGCACTTTCCTCAGTCTGGTTTGGTCTATACTAGGCAAGCTCAAACTGTCTACATGGGCACTTGAAGCCACTGTTACAAGAATACTATAGCCCTTTTTTTTTGCCCAGTCACTCCTACATTACTCCCCTGCAAGCTACCCATGGAGAAGCCAGCCTCATCATGTGAGGTGTTTAGAAACAGACTGGACAAGCATTAGAAGCTGTACTGCAGGGGACTGGCCCCTGGGGACAGATTAGACGACCTCATACCATTTTTTTCTTCTAACTTATGCAGTCTGATGAATACACATCTCTTATTGAAGGGTCATCAAGGGTGCAATGATTGCAATAACCATGATTTGATACAACAGTTTTCTTCCAAATTAGATGGCTAATACAGTCTTTGTCTCCTTCCTGCCTTCCTTCCCCCAACTCTAATTAACTTCCCTGTGCAGTGGCTCAGGAATGCATACAATCCCTCCTGGAAGGGTTTTTTCCTAATCCTCCATGACAGGACTCACAGCATGCTGATACAGACTCCAAAGACAGATGAGCCAAAGCAACTAGAGAAGTACACACCGGACTTGCTGCAGAACCCTAACGTGTTCTGCTCTGTAGTGACCATGAGTTCAAGGAACATAATTTTATGTTGAGTTTTTTGGTTTCTTTTTGTAGGGTCTGGGGTTTTTTTGTTTTTTTGTGTGCCTGTTTTTTTTCATATGTCTGCTTGGGGTTTTTTTGTTTTTGCTTTGTGTGTTTCTTTTTTGATTGTTTTTTGTTCTTTTGTTTTGTTATTGTTTTTTAACATTAGCATCCAATTGACTTCTGAGTTCACTAAAGAATCAGGTCAGGAACTATCCAGTTATTCAGGATTAACAGCATGCAGGCAGAGAGCATTAAAGGCACTAACTACTGCATGGTTTGGGTCATAAACTGAACTGCCAGCCTTTCTTCACTGAGCACCTGAGCCTTGTGAGGAATCCCACTTTGTTCAGCCACAGCAAGGAGGCTTTCAGAAAAGCTGTGGCCATAGCATAAAACTTCAGAGAAACTAATCTGAACTCCAGTCTGGTTGCTAACAGCTGAATTCACTCATAATTATTTCCTTCAATAATTTTAAGAGAAAAGAAACTAGTGTAAATTAAAACCAGTCTGAAATATTCATATTATAGTACCACAAGAGGATGATAAAAAAAAATCAAGTCAGAGTGGAAGGAAGCTATCTTCAGACTAAAAGGAAATGTCATATATAGGTGAATTACGGAAAAAAAAAATCTAAATTCAACTATTCAAAGTGACCTTGAAGATGGTCAATAGCCTGTTTTAAAACAATATGATAAAGTAGTTGGAAGAGAGACTTTAAGATGACTGTTAACAATGTAAGTATTAAAACCATGCATTTTAAATGTTAACTGAAAACAAACCACACTAACAGTTTTTAATGAAAAATAAATAAAACAAAAGTTCACAAATAAATGGGGAGTAGAGTGATAAGCAAGATGGAACTTGATGAACCTGCAGCCCTGAAAAGGGTATCAAAGTATACCAGTAATATATTAGGATTGGGGGGGGAGGGGGGGAATAAAAATTCCAGCATAGAGTAAGTTTCAGGAATCCTAAAAACATTGATCACAAATGACAAAGGAAATCATACAACATACCAAAGGAAGTAACGTTGAAAAAAAGTCAAAATGAAAGGGGCATATTTCCATAGTTTATTCAAATTATTGCCTAAACATTGAGAATCATTAGTTCTAGATTTAACACTGTGCTGTACCTGCAATCATAGTGGGTTGTGGTTTGGGGGTGTTTAGGACATTGGCCTGGAAATGGGTGAGTTTTCACATTTTGGACAGCTCTCCAACTGTGCCCTATGAGATACCTCAGAACTGTTGTGTCACTATTTAAATAAGAGTTGTACAAAATTTAATCTGAAGTTTTGAGTATTCAAATTATGTCACATTTAGCACTGCTGTCATCCTTATCTGTAACCTGTTAGAAACACCACTCCTAGGAGTTGTTATAGCAAAGAGGAATGTGTAGCAACATGCTTTCAAATTGACAGGAGTCTAAATGAATGATCTCAGCAAAGTCATTTGACTCCTTTTTCCCCAAGAAAGAACTGGATGAAAAGCAACACAGCTAAATATACACACCACACCAAATCAAATCTTCTGACATCAGAGCCAAACAGGATGACTGATCTCATTTATCAAAGGATTTGGATTTCATTCACAGTGACTTTCACCATGTCTGAAAGATAATGGCAGCTTCCTAGGAGGTGCTCAAAGGATTCAGTGTAGAAGGCAGACAGACAGCGATAAGAGGGTTCAGGGTGCAGGAGAAAGCTGTGATACAATCTGAAATGAAAGGTGTACTAAGCAATAGAAGTGGAAGGAGAAAAGGAAAGGGAGTAGAATGCTTAACATGAGACTTGGGAATAGTAACTACATGCTGTACAGCAACTAAAATTCTTTTTAAAACACACCTAAATCCCCACCCAAAACCCCACTCTTACAGAATGACAAGTCAGAGAAATTAAATTGTCAGACAATTTAAGATTGCAAGTTATGATTATCCTAATCAACTTAAAACCCAAGACTAAGGAGTGTAAGAAGAAAGCAGACAGTAAATTTTTCTTCAAAAGGGCCATGACAACATAAACATATGATTTAATAGTCAGATAAAGATATAATAGCCATCTCAGAAGGGAAAGAAATCTAGTGACTTCAGAGTTACTCTGGATTTGCAGTAGGTGAAGCTTAGATTAGAATCCACTGTTCAGTACATCAGCTGTTCAGGCATAAATCTGCTTGAACTAAAAAATATTTATCTTCAGGAAACCACAGAGCAGCCCTAGAACCATGGATGTATTTTTAAAGCCCTCTGCAGGATATGAGCAACATTGCTTCCTTTCATGATTTGCCATGTCAGTCTGCTCTGCAGAGTTACTGTAAAAACACCAATGTGAGGTTCCACAGTTCACATCTTTCAGTAACTTCAAATCAAATATAATGAATTTACAGAGAGAGGAAAAATATTTTTTCTCCCAGCCACCAGCTCTGAAAACTCATCCCAAGCTGAGTTTGCTCCTCCAAGACCCTAACTCCTCCTAATTACTTATGAAGGTCCCACAGAGTAAGCCAGGTCTCTAAGGTGAAACTCCAGTACATTCCCATTGACCCGTCTGGGCTTACACAGGCGAAAAAGATCCACAACAGGAACATACTACACTATTCAGCAGAGGCACATGAGGAACTCAGTCTAGCTACCGCCTCCCCTCCACTTGTATTCTATTGTGTCTCCTCCATTAGCTTATATTCCAAAATACTTAAATGTATGCCACTGAGAAACAATTGCTTTACTTGCCCATTGCAGTAGAAAAACAGACTAACTTTCCCAAGTGGTTTTTCATGTATTTTGATAACACTGAAATTGAGTAGAGAAGAATGTTTTACTGAGTTTGCAGATGAGAGAACTTAAGAGAGAAATCTATTTTTTGCTGCTAGCAAATTGTATAATCCTGCCTGAATCCAGATGAAGCAATATTTCTGTACCTATCCTCATTTATTTCTGTGGCAAATGAACTGTCCTGAGACAACGTTTTATAATAATTTATAACAAACAAGGAACTTCTCCTAGGAAATCTTAGGGGGAAAAAAGCCTCCCTTAATTTTAAACAAAAGGTCATCCAACAATGATGCTGTTGATGGCCATACATTATGCATAAAACTTGATTTATAACTTCTCTTGTAAGATAGAAAGTCATGAATCAGATGATGAGCTGCAGGGTATAAAAAAATCTGAAAGTGATTGCTTAGTTTGACACAGTTCTACTGTATCTTAAAAAATGTAGAATTCCCTGGGTTCCTGTAGAGGAAAGCTCTTAAAGGATTAAGTAGTGACAGAGATGACACTATTTGTTCAAATTTATTTTCTTTTTTAACTTACTTAGCCATTCAGGTTTAACATCTCGAAAAGTAACTTGTTACTCCTGCAAAGTACTGTCAATACAATAAATGAGAACAGAAATACGAGAGCATGGAAAACTAGTATAAAAGTAGATAGTTTATATAACATGAACTTTATCTGTAGTGAGAAAAATTTTTCATGAATCAGAAGTTAGTTAAAAACTTTCCTGCTAGCCCTGTGACTTCATAATCCTCTTCAGTCTGGCAATTTATTTATAGGAAGAGACAGAAGGCCTTGTCTTATAGCTCTGTCCGATTAGATCCATCTTACAGCTTCTCAGTAGTGTGATATTATAGCTAACATTGATGAGGGAATGAAATACTTTCAAATAGAAAAAAGACCTTCAGTCAAACAGGCTTTTACTTGCATGATACAAACACGAGCAGCTGAGCAGTGAAGCATACAGTATAATTTGTGCTAATGTGAATGACGTGGCATTAGAGACACAGTTAGAAATTTCAATGAGAAACTTCAAATAAGAAAGGAAAAGGTGGCTTTCTAGTTTATGAGTGTAAATATTTCTCAGCAGCCAAACATTATTGTTTCTTATCCAAAATATCTGGAAATGAAATACAGCAATCAAGTGCTAAGCACAGATTCCATGGACTAATTATGCCAGACAACCTGACATCCAACCAGACTATGAATTTCACTGCAACAGGGACTGCCACAGAATTTAACAATAAAACCTGTTGTTCTTTCACAGGCACTAATGGAGGTCTGTATCTAAGGTAGCATTTAAGCTGTGCAGACAGTTGTGTGTCATTACACTAGATAGTTTAGTAAGATATTCATTAATAATGGGTCATCATTCATTTTATATTAAGGTAAAAAACTAATACTGCTCAATGTTCCTGGGAGTCTCATGTTTTCTTTCATTAAACAATACATGCTGGTGCAAGGCTGTAAAATAGATGGTTTCTGACCTAACTCTACAGGACAAGGTAACACAAACAAACTTTGGTATTCTTGCCAAGCATAAATATTTTTATTCTTGGGGTTGACTTTGTACAGAATGCTAGTCCTATAATAAATTCAACTTCAGGACATTACTATTTGAATGAAACCCAAATCTACTGTTTGCATTGGAAGATTCTAATGAGACCAGTCATCTAAATGGATATGATTCAGAACTGAGACCCAGAAAAAACATTACTTTTGGTTAAAAGCCATGTCGTCATTGGGAGTTCCAACCAAATCAACCAAAACCTAGTCGAAAGAAAGATATCTTACATTTTCCAGTGAACTGAAAAGTATCAAAATAATCAGCTACACCATAATGACTGGAACATTGACAATGGTTTCTGTGATCTAGAGGAACATCCATCAGCTCACATGCAGGTAAGCAAAACGTTCTGGCAACTGTTATAGCATTATTTTTGCAATAGTTATTAAAAAAACAAAAACCTTCATGTAGGGAACCAAATAGTCACCTACTGAATGGTCTACTTGACTTCAGTGGAAACTGAGCCTGAGCAGTGACTACAGGAAGAAACACACAATATTACAGTAAAGGGAATGAGCAGAGAAAACAGAAAAAAATCAAAGAACATTGGCAGATGATTTCCAAAATAACAGAAGGAATTGGAAGCTGGATGTGCAAGTCCTGTTTACTGACTCTGAAATGTTATCCCTAAAGCTAACAACATGACCGACACAGGGCTCCAAACATTATACACATTGATTCTGAAGACACGCAGGAGCTCATGATCCACACCAGATGAAAAAGTAACTTTGATTTGACAACCTTCTGTTCTCCAAGGTGCCAAATTCCTGACTAATTCTGTTCATCAGAAAACATTGAGAAACCACTAGCAGAACTTGGTCCTATTTTTACATTACATCCCTCTTCACAGAGCTTTTACATGTACTTGGAGTTTCAAACTTTAACATTGCTCCCCTGAGACCCTTAAAAACTGGCAAGAATGTCTCAAAAACGAAAAAAGTGAGGCATGGCAAACAGGCAAAGCAAAAAATTCCTTGCCTGTTTTGCACATCTGGTCTTCTAAGTTCTCATTGACATTTAACTGACTGGTTCCAAGCTGAATAAAGTAGAACCCACTCCCAAGTAAACGGAAGCAATCAGCAATATTAATTGTTGGAGACAGACAAACTGTTCACTGTCTAAAACTCAGTTGCATCAATTTTTAACAGTAACTATCCTTTATTAAATTCCAGTCTGTTATATTTACAAAGTAATTTGAACTCTGAAGTATCTGAAATTTAACTTTCTCATGATACTTTAGAACAACTTAGTTAATTCACTACATAAAGAGATTGATGCATTATGGTTTTTAAATAAGAAAAGAATCTTCAGTTCCCATTAGTAGGGCCTTTTTTATAACAAAGAGCATAAAGAAACGCTTAAAGTTGTGCACAGGGAACAAGGTACAAAGGAGACTTCAATGCAGAGCCAAGCTTGCCTGAAGACACTGACAGGCCTCAGTCTAGTGCTGTAATTCTGTGATTTCTTGGTTTCTTGTCTTTCAAGAAGGGAAACCTCTGCTTCTGCCACTGTCTGAACACTGCCTAAGCAAATCCATAAAATGTGAAACAACTGTACTCAAACTATAACCTGAAAAGGTTCATAGTCACTTGTTCTACTGATAAATACAAAATGACCAAGAGAACACTTAAGTTAGACATTTGATGCTGGATACAAAGCAATTCTTCTCTAAATCAATAGACCAAAACAAATTCAATACAATACTGATGAAGATTCATCATCATCTAAGTGGCTTTTCAATGCTTTCCTTCAAATGCATTCATATTCTCAAACACAAAATCTAGCAATTGACAATTATACCCAGTTAAAAAGAAGGTTTCAACTAGAGAGGAAAATGGCTTTTCAAATGACATATAATTTTGGCAACAACACAGTCTTCTGAAATATTGATTTGTATGATGGAATATTTAATCTAACTTCTTGAGTTTTTCTGTCAGACTGCATTTCATTCTGACTTTTAATTTTGTATTACATTTTATTAAAATATCAGCATATATAATCTTATGTGATGTTAGTGTTTGAAGATAAAAGCATTCTGACATCTCTAAAATGAAGTGTTTCTGACTTTTCATGCCATGTTTAATTTTACATCCAATAAGAGAAAAAAAATTCAAAACATTATAGCTACCTTCAAGGACAACAAATTCATTTGTCAGCTAGATAAATCCACAAAGAATGGTTTCACTGCATTAACTTGCTAGATCCTGATGCACAAGCATCCACACAAGAAACATAGCACTACCTCCATGCCCTAGTGACAAAATCCAAAATCAGGGAACTGGAAATGAAGTTACACTCTACTTCTTTTCAGTGATGGTCTGAACTCTTATGAACTATTCGGATCATTTGGATCTGTTCTGTGACTAGAGAGGATTTCAGTCTTGAGCACCTTTCTCCAAGAACAAAATTTGTAATAGGAGCATAAAGGAGGAGAGGGTCTTGCAGGCAGAACATGATGCAAGCCAACACTTTCAAAGCAGCACATTACAGTTTTGTCAGCTGAGGAAATTAAAGGCTTCTCTACGCTTTTGTTGAAATCAGCACCCAGAGTGTTCAGTGGATAACACAATTGTTCCATTAGGGCTCACAAACGCATTTCACAAGTACATTTGAATAAGGTGCAGTGGTACATGTGGTGACTACCATTTGTCAAGCAACTGAAATTAGGGAGCACCAGAGGAAAAATAAAAAAAGCCAAACAAAATCCCCTAGAACTTCTCAACCTCACTATTATTTCACAGTCTTATGAAGCCAAGACTCCTCAGAAGGAAATACTCAAGTAACACATCCTTGTGAACAGGCTGATAAATGACTGTTTCAGATGGCTGAACTGCTCAGTATCACTGGCACATTCAATTTCAAAGTCAAGAGAAAATGAGCTTTTTCCAAAAGTGTTATTGAGAGGCTCCTGCCTGGAAATGTATATTCAGACATTGTTGCAGACTACTTTCACAGAAAGGAAACAACATTGTCCAGCTGCCAGCTAAAATGTGTTTTATGAAAATAGAAATTCAATTTCAGTGCTGTCAACTACAGTATATTGATGGCATTGATGATACTCCCTTTGATCCACAAGTCTGTGAATCACCTTCCTGGGAATACAGTGGCACAGGGTATGTGAGACAGTAGGAGTGTCACTGTCTACTGAGGGAACCCCCTTACATTCTTAATCAGTCAGATAACCAACCAAGCTGTCTTAAGGATACACAAATCACTCCTCCAAAGTCTCACACCATGCATCTTTGTGCAGATGCTGCCCTCAATTATTACACACCTTCAGAACCCACAGGTTTGCAATGAAGATTTTAGCAGCTGTTGACCTAATAAAGTGGCCACCTTTATGACACAGAGTTCTACACAAAGCAAGAGAAGGATGCAAAGGATAAAAGTCACCTATGGTAACTAGTCAAAGAGAAGCAACTGAAAAAACTACAAGCAACTGAAACAGCTACATTAACCCAAGTACACTATTTTGTATATGCAAGTTCCTTGAGTTAAAGTCAGCAAATTGCTGCTGCTTCTCCTTAAAGCTCACATATCATTACTGATCAACCACATTATTTTCCTTTTGCCCCAAATTCAGTCATGCACAGAGTAAATCTTTTTTGTACTGTGTGGCTGCTTAGACTCCTTTAGACCAGCAGCACATCAGGCATCAATGACACTACCTTAAGCCAACAACTCTGAACTGCAGTCAATAGCTTTTTTTAATTATTATTAGAATAATTTAAAAATCTCACTGCCATTCCAGGAACTAGCAGGTGGTTGAAGGCAAGTGCAAGTTTAAGGTCTCATGAAGAGTTAGAGGAAACTATTCCACGTGGTGGCAGCAGTGGTCTAAAATACAATGAAGTTCCATGTTCCAAAATGTCATCACACCTTCAAATTCAACATGTAGAAGTCCTCCTTTCTTTGATAACTTCCCATATTTTAATTTATCTTTTAGACACTAATAAAGTTATCCCTCTGCTCTTTTTCTTTGTGATTTTTGAACTTCATTACAGAATTGGAATCAACTTCCGAGTTAAAAAAAAAAATCAAAGCTGTTTCTTCAGTGAAGTTGGCATAAACACCAAAGAATATGCTAAACAGTAGCCTCTCAGAGAGCAATGACTTTATCATCCAGCATATCCACTGCATCACTCCATCAAACTTTTATAAGAAGAAGAAAATGGAAAAAAATGTCACCTTCTGTGTTAGGTTGACCTTAGCTGGATTCCAGTTGACCAAAGCTGCTCTATCACTACTCCTCCTCAGCTGGACAGAGGAGAAGAAATATAACAAAAGGCTCAAGAGTCAAGATAATGACAGGGAGAGAGCATTCAGCAATTACCCTCAGACACAAAATGGACTCAACTTGTCAAATAATTAATTTAATTCATTGCAAATCAAATTAGAGTGGGATAATGAAAAATAGAACAATCTTAGAAACACCTTCACATCCATCCCTTCCTTCCTCTCAGGCTTAGTTTTACTCCCAGCTTCTCTACACACCCTCCACATCCACCCCCTTCCTCCCAGCAGCACAAGGGGACAGGAATGGGGGTTGCAGTCAGCACATCGCACATTGTCTCTGCCACTCCTTTGTCCTCACACTTTTCCTCTGCTCCAGTGTAGGGGTCCCTCTCACAGGAAAGCAGTTCTTCACAAACTTCTTCCACATGAATCCTTCCCACAGGCTGCAGTTCTTCATGAACTGCTCCAGCACAGGCTCCTCTCCCCACAGATCCACAGGTCCTGCCAGGAGCCTGCTCCAGCACAGGCTTCCCTCAGGGCCACAGCCTCCTTTGAATGCAACCACCTGCTTCAGTGTGAGGTCCTCCATGGGCTGCAGATGGATACCTGTTCCACCACAGACCTCCAGGGGCTGTAGGGGGTCAGCCTGTCTCACCAGGAGCTGCAGAGAAATCTCTGCTCCAGTAGCTGGAGCACCTCCTACCCCTCCTGCTCACTGGATAGACCCTGGAGTCTGCAGAGTTGTTTCCCTTGCATATCTTCACTCCTCTCACTGACTGTAATTGCAGTTGTGCAACAACTTCCCCCCTTCTTAACTGTCTTATCCCAGAGGTGCTACACCAGCTCTAATGGGCTCAACCTTGCCCAGTAACAGGTCTATCTTGGAGCCAGCTGGTATTGGATCCACCAGACACAGGGAAAGCTTCTAACAGCTTCTCACAGAAGCCACCACTGTAGCCCCCACCACCCACGATGCAAACCCTGCCACACAAACGCAAACACATGGTGTTCAGTGAGTTGGTGTTCAGGCAAAAGACACACTGACATTGGGCTGTATCATATGTTTTCTGATGGCAGTTCTTGGGTGAGCAATGTGACAGACCAAAATCTTGTCCCTAGAGCAAATCTTGCCTATAAAAACTATGGCCAGGGATTCCTCTCTGTCAGCAGGAAACATATCTTGTCAAACTGTCATATGAACACAACTGTTCATGATAGCTATAGCAGTTCTCCATAGTACTCTATGGTCCCTTCCAAGATACACACCACTTTTAACAATAATTCACACAGCTGCAGACCAGTGCAGCACCTTTTTAAAAATTTTTTTATGAGAAAAAGAAATTACTCCATGTACACAGCCTGTGCACAAGTAATCTGCCTTTCTCATTATGGGTTTTTCCTTGGCTTTACCACAGATTTTTTGACATTAAGTTGCTATGCTGAAATCACTGCATACAGAAACTAAATGCTCTGCCTGCTTTTTTTAACTGTACCTCTTGTAGGTGAACTAAAGTTCTAGAAACTCACTGCCCTAAGCAAACTAGGAAACAAACAGTGTTCCCAACTCAGCTGCTTGTGTACCACACTCAGTGAACATTCCTCTTGCTCTAGGCAACCACCTGCTCCAAATGCATGCCAGGGCCACCCGCCCCTTGGATGAGAAAACATACAGCCCTTAAAAAAACCTCTAGTGACTTACACCACAGTGCTATTATCTGTGGTCTCTCAGTCATGAGACAGAATGAGGAAGAGGGTAACAACTTGTTAGAGCAAGAAATTATTGGTATTTGGTTATTAGAGAGAAAAACCCCCCAAAACAAAACTGCTCCCAAATCTTAAGTGACTTAAAGTAATCAAATTCCATAAGTAAGGCTTTTCTACACAGACTGGAAGCATGAGAGAAATGAGGGGGTCAGCTGAAGGAAAGGCTCTTAAATCCAGTCAGAGTTAGCCTGGGCAATTGCATTCCCTTAGAGTTGTGGCCCTGGCACTTGATTTTCTCTTGAGCACCTTCCACTCACTCTTTGTCAAACTTGCTCCTTACATTTGAACTTCACCTAGGTGTCCTGATCCTCTGAAAAGCTTTATTAATAAATAACACAAGTCAGCTACCTTGAACTGAAACAGAGCTATTTGCTCCTAAAAATATAAGCACTATGGCTCAGGTTGAGAGCAAGGCTGATGGCACCTTTGTGGATAAACACAGAGGAGAACCTACAACATTTAAATGCCAGAAGGTGGGTACAAGTGTTTTCTATGTGCCTGTGAAGACCTCTGAACCAACCGAATCTTCATCATGTCCTCCTGGTACTGCTGTGACAGTTGCTGTACAATTACTAAGAGGCTTCACAAGTGGAACTTTTCCCTAGTTAGTAATACAAGAACATCCCCATTCTCAACTACAACCCTTCATTTAATTTGCCTTTAGAAGGCTTTTTTTATTTGTTCGCTTGGGATTTTTTGTTTAGAATGCACAAATCTGGTAAAAACTTTAGTCATATTCATTGATTCAGATCTAGGATGGGGAAGAAGAGATCTTTTAAAATTTCAGCAAGTGGTTTAAAGCTCATTTTCCCTTTTCCCTTCATACTGGTTTGTCTGAAAAAGCAAAATCCATTTGTTACCCCCTAATTTATCATCAAAACGAGCTTGACATTAATTGCATTCTGTTATTACAAGCGGAGGTCATATGTGCTTTTCTTAATAGAGTTTGCAGCTCTTATTTTTATAGATATTCCATGTGGGCTAAACAACATTAAGAAAGCTAAGGTCAAAGCCCAGTCATTTCAAAGGAATAAAGGGAAAGATTTACAAGACATCTGGAGAGAACAGTTTATATGGGGAAGTAAGGCTTTTCTTCTGAGATTACATCAATTGAAGCCTAAATTGGGGAAGAAATCCCAAAGGGAGACACACTTCACTTGGTAAATCAATACTGCTCAGAGATGCAACTGATTTGATCCTGAATTTTAAATGGGTGATAGCATCTCATATTCCAGGAAACTTCTCTACGAACACAAAATTTTCATCTCCATAAAACACCTTTGGGATTTTCTCCCCCTCAAGCTTTGCAACAAAGCAGTCTGATGTCCTGTTCAGGAGCTTGTCACTTCCAGGTCACCCCAACTGTTTGTCACCAACCCATACCTGCCTTCACAGATATGTTCTCTCAAGTCTGCTGGTGTAATTGCTTTTTAAATAATTTCCTTAAACAACTTCAAACAAAGTTGTTTGCCCGGGCTATACAGTTTTTTCCTAAGACAATGGTTTTAACCACATTAAATGACATGAGCAGTTAAACCCAGTGACCAAAGAGAGGGATCCCCAAGGCAAGTAGTCAGGGACAAGGATGGCCATAGGACAGAGTCCTGTCAACCTTATGGCTAAAGCCATAAAAGGGCTGACCCAAAGCCTGGTCTTGCTGCACCAACATCTATTTTTACTACCATAAAGCATACATTCATTTAAAAAAAAAAATCTTGGCATCATTCAAAATGTTTTCTTGCCCCTAATGCTTGTTGCATGCTACCCTGAGTTTTGCTCAGACAAGCTGTGGATTGCTTGCCTGCTCATACTATGAAGATACTGGCATGAAGTAAAGCAAGCATTTAGCACATCACCTAACCTCAGATCCAGACTGAAGTCAGTGAGATCTATCCATGGTTTCACTTTACAAGGAGGTTTTGGGCTGTTTATTCCTGTAAATGCAGAGCAGTCCACTCACACAGCTCACAGTACTTGTCACAAGCAGCTGGGCCAGCTGAGGAATGGCTGCACCTCATTTCTTGCAGCAGCAGCCCTGGCTCAAGCAACTTGCCCTCACATCTGCTTCACACTTCCACTGCATTAGCAGGACTGCTCTGTCCATTCAGCAGTCTGAAAGGGAAGCTGATCCAGCTCAACAATTAGCCCTCCCCTGGGCTCTCAGTCAGTGTTTCTCAGCTGGATCTATTAACTCAGCTCAAGTGGCCCTACTGCTGAACATGAAACTACTGCTGAGGCAGCACTGAATCATGGGTGCTGCAGAATAAGTGACATAGAGATGAAAATCCAATAAACCAGGACTGCCACTAAACTCTGTATTGTGTAAACATAACCTGGACTTACACAGAGGCTTTTAACAACATACTTTTATGAGTCACTGTGTCTACCCATATTTTCTTGAGTAACACACAGTTGGATAAGAGTTACTCTACATGTGCAAAAACACCTTTGTAAAAAGCTTTTCTATTGAGCATTCCTCAGGCGACCTGCACCTCAGAGATGAGTTTATACAATCCTACACCCACCTTGGGCTGCAAGACCACAGTGAAAAAGAGATTGTGTTACATCTCTCCTGCCCCCTCCTCAGCCCTCAGCCCTCCTAAATGCCAAAAGCTAGAAGTAGATTTAAAGTTGTGGATATCTGCACCAAGGATAACAGGTTCTCAACACTGAGAGAAATGTCATCAAGTGGTGCTAAATGTCAGTAAATGATAAATCTGATCTTAATTTAAATTCGTGCACTATGCTGGAGATGGTTTGGGCTGTCCAGGCAGTACTTGCTACCGAGAGTTACCTGCTGATTGCCAAAATCCCCTCCCTGCGGATGGCTGACTGGGACCCTGCTAACCTACCCAGACACAGGCATGAGTGCTCAGCCTCTCACCTCTGCGTGCTCTACCCCATGAGCTGCAAATGTATAAGCAATGTCCTCTTTTACAGGTTATATGGCAGGACAGATGCTAGGTGGCAGGATAATAAATTACTTGATTTTGGCAATCCTAAAATACAGGGACAATGAGCTAGGAATGAGGGCAGCATATAGCAAAATATACAGGAAAAAAACTCCACTAGTCTATAAACAAAGCTTTAAACTTCATACTGATTCTTATTAATATGAAAAAAAAACAACTGTCTGAACCACAGAAGTCTATGTACAATTTCTCAAAAGCCTGCACAATAATTACAATGCTCTTCATTTATTGAAATGCTGTCTGCAGCTACATACATTTGCTGGGTAGAACTCAGTGTTTTTGAAAAGGCATTCCACTACTTTGCCTTATGTGACAGTGATACCATTAAGGCTCTCTCTAATCAACCTTTTGCCCCTTAGACAAGCTAGGGTCCTCTTGCAGTTTCATACCAAAAGATGTCATAGCATCTTTTATCTTCTAAGTGACACTATAGAGATGCAAAACACAAAAACAAGAACAAACCCAAGCAAAATCCAACCCTGGTCTGCATGGCACAGAAGGAGAAAGAAAAGCAAACGTGTTCTAATCTGATAGCTTTTTCCCTTTTGTCTTCCTCCAGTCTGCTTTTCAAGTGTAATCAGTTGGTCCCTCTTCAACCTCTCTTATTCAAGAATTCCTCTTTAGTTCCAAGGGAGAATTCTACTGGGAATCCTGTTGAGGGTTTACTCTGGGCAAGGCTAAAAACTTACATTAGTCCTTCTCAATGACTGCAAGACCTTGCTTCAGTGTGTTCATACATCAAATCTGCATTATCTGCTTTTATTAGTCTCTATTGCTCTACTTCTTGTAATAGTTTTTCCATTGCTGTGGAATCTGAGGCTGTTTTTTATGCATCTTCAATAACTTTGCAATTAAGTAGTCAGGAAGAACATCCTGTCCCAAATAACCTATGTTGAGCAACTGGCTTCTTATAGATACTAAAGATATGGGGGACAACCCCCTTTTCCTCCTCTCAGTGGTCTAATCAACTATTATGAATATAACATATTGCCTGGATTCTTTCCTTTTAGCACTCATTTCAGCCCTGTCCCCAAATACCTATTTAAAGACTGTGACCTATTATTTTGCACTGCTTCAAGTTAGCGCTAAAACTGTACATGGCCAGCTGAAATATCTATAGCCTGTAGGTTTGCCTCAGGCTAAACCATCTCCTGTAGTACTAGTCAAAGCAAGTACCTTCTCATTTATTAAAGATGTGTTGCATATCTCCAGCAGCTGCTGTGGCTAACTGCATAAAAGATAAACTACAGTCAACCAGTTTGGATGAGGTTGATGTGAGACTTTTAGCTCCCATCTCAAAACACAGGTTAAAGAGAAATACAAATTTAGATTTTTTTTTTAATCTGACCATCTGCAATTATTTGGAAATATCATCTAGAAATCAAGACCTCAAAAAAGCAAGGACTCTTAATACAAACAGTTCACAAATCTTTGAATCAGAGATCTCAGTCCAATTCTTAATCTAAAGGCAGAAGATAATTAGAACAAATACAATAAGGTCATGATAAAAGCTTAGCCTTTAGGCCAGTACCCTTAATGTAACCATTTGGATTTAAAAATTACTGTGGATACAGCAAGGTCATTTCCACAAAAAATCCCTTTTCTACAGGTATTACCATATTCAGCACGTGAGAAGACATTGTGTTGTGTTTCAGCTATCTAAGTCCTACTGTACAGCACATCAATATTCCTCAACCTAACTGTTATGATATAGAAATGACACACTACATTTGTAGGTGAACAGCTGAACACTTGTAAGTCTCATCCAGGAGAGGACACTCCTAATCATAGAGCTTTACCACAGTGTCATCCTGTGGACTTCAAGAAAGCTACACACAGACTGAAAGTCAGACAGGCACAGCCCCAAACCCGAGAAGGTCCCATAGCCCTCTTTCTGGAGTGCTGGAAGCCAGCATTGACTAAAGACTTAGATGGATTTTTTTCCCCACTTGGTCCCTTTCATATTCAGTGGTTTCTAGCTAGTATTCTAATATTCACACTGCTATGACTAGAAGGTAGAAGTATATTTAATTTCCTCCTTAGAATTTATTCCTAATGCTCCCACTTCTGCTCTGGTGGTTCTCATGCCAAGTCTTCAGGAACCAGCGGAGATTTTCCTTTCTTACCATGAAACTACTCTCTCTAGGGCTACATGTTCTGACAATAGAGACCCTCTTTTAGAACCTTCCCCAAAACCCTTTAACTTTATAAAGTACACAAGGTCAGAAACCAACCGGCTCTAAATAGCATAGGTTTGATGAGAAAATCACTACTTGAACAGTCTGTACAGTCTCAGGTAAAAACATTGAGAATAACCTCAGGACAAACCCAGAGCAGAGCATGTATACCTACATGCCCTCTTGTCACAGGGTCTTGTTTTTTGTAAGAAACTGTTAAAAAACCAACCAAACAAAAACACCAACAAAACAAAACACCACCACAACACACCTCCACCTGGTAGAGTTTCTACAGCCTTCCTGAGTATTCTATTTCAGCACCCAGATGCCTTTCGCTGAAACGTTCTCTCAGCACCTCAGCTGAGAACTCCATTATTTTGATTTACCTGATCAGGAAGCCTGGTAACATGATGCTGAGAAAAGCCTCAAGTTTAACATTTCAGCTCAACATTCCCAAAATAAGTAATTTTCTGAAAAATTGAAGTACACATTTAATAGAACAGACACTCCGAGACTCTATGGGAACAAGACCTGCTTACAGGAGTCAAGGATCTGGTCCTTAAATTTGGTGGCAGGGGGAAATTAAATTATTTGTGTTAATTTAAGTGTAGTTTGTCATGAAGAAGATACAAGAGAGACCAATGATACCACTGCAAGAGCAAAAGGCAAAGATAAAGCTTGAGAGAAAACTACCTGATTAATTTCAAAGCAGAAGATATTTCTCTTGTGATAGTTCTTCAATAGTAACTTTCCTCCATTGTCCAGGATGACTAATATTCTACAGATACTATATTTTATCTGAGGGATACAGACTCAGTACAGTGAGAGCTATTCCTTGCAGTATTACTGAAGAGGTGCATGCTGATAGACTTTGAGATGGTCTTGTTCTGAAGCTCAGGGAAATCAAAAACCAGCTTGCTTATAAAGAGGCAGCTCTTAAATAATTGGATATGGAAATCTTATGCATAAACTAGTTTGTGATAAGCTGAAATTTTACCGCCATTCTTGCTGACATGATCTGGTTTCAAGTCATGCAAGAAAGTGTCAGAATTTGATCACTTTATGTCATAAAACTGTGGTTGCATTATATTATTTTCTTCAGCTGCCTATATATTTAAATTTTTTTATCTCAAAGACAGTATTCAGAAGTGGGTTTCACAGTTCTTGTCTATTCTTCAGCCTATGTGTTTTTCCTTCAATTTTATGGCCAAGATCCTACACTGGAACCTGGATTCATTCCTCAGCTCTGCAGTGTAATTCCTGGGGGTCCTTTGTCAGTCACTTAACTGTTTTTAACCACAGTCTCAATTACTTCTGTATCTGTCAACTCAATTTCTCTGTCTCTGAAGAGTAATGATAGTTCTTACCACATCTTGCTTTTTGCTTCCCTCATCAAATAGCAAACTTTTTGAGCAAGGACTGATTTTTAACATATGCCAATACAGCACCTGGCATTCTGAGGTCCCACTAGACAGCTAAGCCAAACAAAACACCCCAGCTTGCCCCCCACTCTCCAAGAGAAACCCCAAAATGTTATTTGATTATGTATTACAATTCTTTTCATCCCCTTTTTATTTTTTCTCCAGTATCTCCCAGTATCATTTCACACGAAAGAAGGCAGTAAATCTTAAAGCAAAACAGAGGGAAGGTTTCATGCATCAAGCTCCAGTCCACCTCCTTGCAGGAGCTGTGAACTAGGCTGTTGTGTGGACCCAGTGGAAGAAATCCTGCTCAGCAGAACAGAGTCAACATCCATGTTCCAAAAGACTCAAGCACAGAAATAGCTGTGCTTGAGTGACCAAAATTGAAGCAAGCGCAGGACCAATGATTTTGAGTGACTTTAAAAGATGGCCCACCTGAGTCTTCTGCACAAAAGCAGAACATATTTTCTAACCCTGATACAGCAGATACGACAAGCCAGATGGTAATCAAGGTATGTCAAAGGTAGAAGATCCTCTACTGATTCATACCCTGGCCTCGCTACTTGCCACCATGGAACTACTCAGTAACAGCCTGGGGTGCACAACAGGTAGGATGAGATAACCCAAGTGTCCCTTCTGGCCTTATTCCACAGTTTAGATCACAAAAGAAATAGGCTAATGATATTTAGCCCAATATCAGCTTCTGGCTACAAATACACAGGGTTTTCTATGAACACTGCTTCTTTGCACAACACAAGCAGTGGAGTTTCCATCACTTTGGCTTGTTATAGGTTGCCAGTTACAGCAGCTTGATTTAAGGGCTCAGACCCACCTGAGATATTCCACTAAGTACCTATTTAACCAATAGTTTCTGGAGGCAACTACACCTCTGCTCTACTCAAATTTTCCTAAGAGTCTACATTTTTCATTTCCACTTGCTTTTCCCTGGACCCACACAGTCTACAAGAAGAATAAGCCCTTCCCTTCCAGCACTATGATTACCTTATCTGACTTACAAAAAGGGTGAAAAAGAAAAAGTGAACTATATAAAGTGTGGACTCTCTTCCAGGTGAGATACTTGACTCCTTTCATCAAATTCATAAAAAAGTAGTTAGTTGAATTTTGAATGCCACAACCTCAATTTCCAATTGGTCTGTCAAGCACACAGACACACAAAAGAAGGGTGTCTAAAGTCTGCTTAAAAATACCCCTAACTTTCATTCAAATACTAACATTCAAAAAATACCAAACTATATCCACACTAGCAATCAAATTCCATTGCTAAGACATGAAATTATTATTTAGCACAAACAAAAACCTTTTTCCAAAGATCCCACCATCCCACCAAGACATGACAGGAATCAAAGACAAAAGCCTTAAGCAGGCACATTCTAAGAATAAGCTAAAATGGCGGTTAAATTTTACAACCTAATATTGCAAGAACTCATAAAAACATATAAAAAGTTACCATGCAATTTTGCCAAGATTATTTTCTATTAACTTCCACTTTTTCCTAACATAAGTCTCTGCATTTATTTTTCTAATTTTTTTTTACTCATATCAGAAATTAATACAGCTCATCAGAGTAGCTTTGGTGTGATGGTTCTGCGCTAAGATAATACCCCATGTATAATAATTTACATTAAATCTTTTTGCTAAATACATATTGTTCCCATCAGTGAACAAACAGCCTATCCAAACATCCAGATAATTTGTTTTAACAACATGTTACTGTTCTTGGGTAATGCAACAAAGCAGGCAATCACAGATGAGTGAGCAATATGCCAATAAAATAGAAAGAAATAAATTAGTATCATGGTAACACATGTGTCTTCACAATTAATAAATTCCACTCCATCAGTCTGTGATTTAATTATGCATTATGTATAGGGCTACCATGAATCATTCATGTATTCTGTTAACTAAATGGCTAGATACAAAGCTTATGGATGGGAATATTTACATGAATGCATAAGTGTTCATGAAGAGTAGGATTCTAAATTAATTTTTAGTACCTGGGGGGGTTTTTTTGGAGGCAAAAAAGAGGTCTTTTTGTGGTGTTCCTTGTGGTCTGGGAGTTTTTTTGGGGAGCGCTTTGTTGTTTTGTTCTGTTTTGGGGGTTTTTTTATAAAACGGATGAACATCTTGGCCAGACAAAATACCTTTATGTACACTTTAGGTGTAACAAAGTGAGTTTTTACTGCAATAGTCCATAGCTAAGGGTATTGAGCAATTCCTTAATGTACACCTTTTCAGGAAATCCAGCTCTGTCCACTGTCTGCCAGCAGAGCCCTAGATGAGGTTGTGCAAACTAAGATCTATCCCTGTGGTCTCCTCATTCTCCTTACACTCTATTGCCCCTTTCTGTCAAGAACCATCTCCATCAGGACTTCCCATCTCTTGACAGACTGACAGGGCTACAGATTGAGACATAATGCTTTCCACGGAGTAGAAAGGCACGTGTAGCAGGAGCCATACACCATGTAGGAAGTCAGGACTAGATGACATATCTATTCCAGTGCAAAACAATAACACTCAGTCATTCTTTGCTTGGAGGAATTATTCACTCCCTTAATCTCAGGCCTAATGAAGAGACTTCGCCTTTCATAGTACCTGCTTTAAAGATCACTCTAAGAGTATTTTGATTAACTTTAGTGAGTCATAGATGAAGCTCAGCAACAAACACTGAGACAGTGAGGTGTGACTAGGGTTTGCTACTTGTCACTAAGATAAAAGGTATCTAAAAATCACAGCAAAATTCAACAGGATCAGGCATTTTAAGAGGTGAAAAACCCTTGCAAAGGCAAAGAAAAAATAGCAAGAGGTCCCCTTCCACACATCCCTTATGGCAGATTTTCCTTTAGTCTTAGTAGGCTAAAACTTCAGAAGAATTACATGAAGACCTAAAGATAGTCTCATTCCTGAAGCTACCTGAATACAATTCTACTATTTCATTTTAACATCTATTTTATGAGTAAGGCATGGACAAAGAGTTCTGAGATTTCAGTCACATGATAAAGAGTTGAGTATTCCTATATTCTTTTCAAAAGTTTATCCAGATTCATTTACTCATTTCCAGTGTATTTTCCTGAATCATACAAGAAAATGCCATGACTCCATCACTTCTTGACTGAGGTTAATAGAGTAAGATTTATAACCCTTTATGCTAAACTCAGCAGTAAAATGCCCTGAGTGACCATTACTTACAGAAACTAAGGAGAGAACTTATCTAGAGTTAAACTTGGATTTGTTGACTTTCATTTGTCCAGAAATACTAAAAATGTATTACCAAATACATCCTGCTCTAAGTTGCAAGGTAGAAATATATAGTCTACTCTAACTCTCCACTCAGTTTTTTTCTGAAACATATGTTTTTAAAAAACTCACCAGGTCCTTATACAGCACATTGAACCTAGTGTAAGCAATCTGCAGCATAACCCAAAACAGAACACTGCCATCTTTAAGGCTGCAGTACTGCTTGCAAAGTAATGACTGTCCTGCAAGTCTCCAGGGCAGTGGTGGCAGGGGACCATTTCCGTTCTCACCACAGAAGCACCTTCTCTTTCCTGATATTCCTGAAACTGTCTTCCTGTGCAGATCTGTAGTAGTGCAGGAGCAGAGCAACTGAGCATCTCTCAATCTTCCGCTGCTGGCTTCCTCACTAAGTGCACTGACAGCAAAAGCTTAGTGGACTTTCCCCAGTTACAGAGAGTCAACTACTAAAGCATGGCTCCTGAGCCTACAGAGGCATTACAGAAGATAAAGCAAAAGACCATTCATCAGTTGCTTTTCCTGTGTTTTTTCTCCTGAAGCTGGTTAAAACTGTGGAGAGATTCCTCCACCTGAAGGGAGTTCTTGGGTAACCATCATCTATTGCCACCCAAAACACAGAAGCAGCAGATACTGCTGTGGCCACTTTACAGAATTTCCTGCATAACACAATAACCTAAAACAAATCAAAGGGACATACCTGTTTGCATCTAGAAAATATAGAAAATATACTCTGGCTCATTGCCAGTTTAAGGGTGGCATGGGAACCCAACTGCAACTTTTTTTAAAAGTGCACAAGCTAGCGTCAGATGACAGTAATGATTTTAACTGTGTAACTGCTGCAAAGAGCCTGAAGGATCAGATGCAATTTTATACACTGAGAAAGAAGCAATTACTTCGGGAGATGGAGTGAAAAATGTAGCTGTTATCAACAGGATACATATTTAGGGATTTCAGGATTATCTAGTGCCTGGTTCTAGGAAACTCTAAGGTTAAATCCTGTTTGAGCTCTTCAAAGTTTGAAGAGTGCAGAAAGCATCTTTTCTTCAACAGCCTGGTCCTTGAAGGAACAAAGCCTGAGCTCACCATCAGAAGGTTCCTGCAGGTATACATGGAAACACACAAATCATCAGACCCAACGGAGGACTGCGAGTCAAAAGAAAATGTGAGTATCTGGAAAGGATTAAAAATGCAACCCACATGCTATGGGGACACAATAACTAGAATCAGGGAAGTGCTGGAGTGATAGCAATTGTGGGGCTCAGTTTGTGCCAGCTGTCATCAGTGCAATGCCCAGTGGATCAGTGCCATGCTCAAGTTAAGAAAAACTTAGCTGTCAAGGAAATCCATAGGTGAGGTCAGTTCATAGGCACATAAGGTTTGAGGGTTTTTACTATTTTCAATCTACTTCTCTCTACTTGTAGTGTTTATCTGGGATTAATAAATCTGTGTGTTTTCAGCAAACTATTTCTGCCAGAATTATAAAAGGGATCAAATCTATCTGGGCTTGCAGGAAGCAGCATCTCCCCACACAAAAGAGATGCTGTGCACTCAAGCAGAGTATTATAAAAACAGTGAAAACTGCAGTCTAAGAGATCTAAGGACAGATATAGAACCAGAAAAGGCAGTTTTCTCCCAAAAGAAAGCAAGCATCTAGCCCATATACACATCCAAACCAGTTATGTTACAACTCGCCCTTCAGCTCCGTGGTCCATGCTCATTCCTCTATAAAGGGGGGGATAAGGGAGAACAGCAGGTAACTTAAGAATATAAAGACATTAAGAAATTTATGCCCATGCCCTCCTTGTTGTAGTTTTTTTTCTCTCTCCATTGCCACTTTGGTTTAACAAATCTTTTTGGTTTGTTTTAATAGTGCTGAAGTTATCATTTACGAGTAGCCCTACCCACAGTGGAAGCTGCAGTCGGAGTTTCTTGCTGGAGGGAATGCTGTACTTAGTAGAGAGTAAAAAAATCTGTAATGCATGCTGACATGCAACACAGGTCTTGGGGGAGGGTATAAAAAATGAGATATCTGGACTCTTTGGGGCAACTGGGTAAAGTACAAATGGACCAGGATTTCTGCTTCATCTGGACCCATGAAGCTTTTTAACTATTGCATTCTGAGTCCATACACAAGAGGATCAGATTTTCATTCCCCAATTTTAAGGTGTTGACATATATAGCTTTAGTTATTGTGGGTAAGGCATGAGAAAAAGTCTTCATATGGTGAAGTCTCAGCAGTCCCTGAGTTCAAGCATGAGGAAAGTGGCAACATCTGGATTATAGGGAAACTGAAAAGGCAGTGAAGATGTCAAGAAAAAGTGTTCACAAAGCAACACATCATACATCTAAAACTTTCTCCCTCATTACTAAGAAAAAACAAATGTAGTTAGTGCCCAGCAGCTACTTGAATTTAGGAAATTTTTCTTAAAAGGGATATATAACCAACATATTCCACAGAAAATGTTTTATGTTTCCTACTGTAGGGATTACAAGTTGCCTATAGTACGCTGATGCTCTGTACTAGATCATTGTACAATTTCAGTCCTGTCCAAATATTTAAATAAAAGATTTTAGTGCACAGATATCTCTAAACAGCTTTGGACAATTTCTCTACTGTGCACTGAAGCAAGGAAAATTTTTTCTAGACCAGTTGAAAGACTCAGAAGCTAAATGCTAGGGAAAAATGTCTGTGATTGTACCAGTTCAGAAGCATGGGATCTCCAGCTTTCTGGGATGCCTTGAAGCATAAGAGCAATGTGTCTCAGCTTATTAGAGAAGGGAAAATGGAGGAAGAAGCTTGACAGTCTTCTGGCTAGACCTAGCCTATGTGTATTATGCCAAGTCTGCTCTAGAAAATCACTTTAGTAAAAGGCTTCTTTATGTTTCTGAACTAGTTTGGTTTCATGAAATATTAAAGATCAGCTGTCAAAAGGCAACATGTCAGTGCAAACATTCCTCTCCCATACAGAAACATCCCACAGTTAAGTGACACGACATTAATGTCACATTCTTATCCTATTCCTTTCCCATGACTGCCTGCTGCCTGGGCCTTTGGAGAAGTCATAGCCTGGTTTTGAGAGTCTATTTCCTGGACCTTTGTGTAAACACAGAAGAGAGGTGGATGTCGAACAGGCCAAGTTTCCTAGCAAGACTAAATTGTATCAGCTGATGAGACTTAAGAAATCTGAGACACTACAGTTGTCCTGAAACATTCTGGGGGACCAAGCAACACACTGGCAGATGATATTTAATTTGCATGAAGTTACACTAAAGTACACCAGCAAAACAATCTTAACTTCTCAAGTATGCTGATGAGTTGCAAATATGGAGGGAGATCCCTCAGAAGAATAAAAGCAGAGGAGTCAACCTGAACAATCACAGTAAAGCTGCCTGTCCTCTTCCCACTCTGAAGTTTCAGCTTCCTTCTTTCTTGGTTCTGTTCAGCAAAGTTTAGAAACCATCCACACACAGATAGGCAACTTCTAAATTAAACTGTCATCTGAAATACCTAGCTCAATCTTCCCTATGGAACCATAAGGAAGAAACCAAGGCAATTGAAAGCAGATCTGGGAAGATGAGAGGAATCAAGAAGAGGCTGTGTAGGAAAGAAGAACGTTATTTATATTATATGGTAGTCTGCACTCTCTGCCACCACACAAAGTCACACAATACACTTTACTTCCAGTGCATTTTTCATGCAGTAATTGAAAAGCAGTTGCCTAACAGCAGGAAGGGTTCACTAATGAAGTTAATGACAGAATGCAATGATGATTACACCTGATTCATTTTTTTAAAGTAGAGTAAAATACAGGACTAGAAGCAAATTTGTGAGATGCAAATCAATTTAGCATTACAGACTTCTGGTGTATTAGAAAACTAAAATCTGTTAAAAACAATTCAAATATGGTACACAGGAGATTTGTCATTTAAAAAGGACAGTTTGCACAAAGCAGCATTCATACAAATCACGTTATCACACAACACACACACACGATGCGGAAGCCAATATCTTCCTCTCATGATTAGAGGTCACCAGCACTCACTACATCTAGAAGTGTCTGTCAGTTTATAATTAATCTGTGCTGACAGACCCATTAATTGGAGCAGATTACAGTGCCCAAGCAATGTAGGTCACAATGCCTTAACAATACCAATACAAAGCAGTCAACATTTCATATGACCTCATGCCACTGCCATTTCTTTTGCAAAAAAGGCCTTCACAAAGTAAAATCCTTGCACCTTTCTCCCATTCATAGCAGTCTCCTATCGTAAGAAAAGATCAAGCTGAGGGCAGATGTGGGAAAAAGTCATTTGCTATGCTGGTAAATGTTAGAGGTAAACGCTGCACTGTCAGTTGCAATTTAATCTTACAAATTGTTTCATTGGAAATTTTATGTATAGCAATAAGATTTCCCCACTGCAACAAAAATAAATCTGTCCATCCAATTACTAGCAAATTATCAACCATTAGATTCATTAGTGAACACTAATTTTTGCCTTTCCCACAGGGGGAATGGAAGCTAGAAAAATCCTACCCCTGCCTGACTTGAATGCAGTTAAAGGAAGTTGTTCTCAATTCGTACTTAATGTACCCAGTGTGAGTTCCCAGGTCACTATAATGGAGGAACTTTGCAAGTAACAAAATTGTGAAAACCTGTGATGGTGAAACAAGCTCAGAAAGGAGTAACACTACTGAATCCTCTGTACATACACCTTCTCTTCTGACTACACTGATGTAGGTTCCTTATGTCACCCTGCAGAGATATAATTTCTGCATCAGACATAGCTAGCCTGTGAACAGGGCTCCCCTGCAATGCAAGGAACATGCTTCGATTCCCACCATACACTTGCGCTGCTCTCAACAGCGCAAAAGGTCAAAGTTTAGTTGGAGCCAGCTTGAAGGTGAAATACTTGGAATCAAAGCTATAAATGCTTTATGAACATCTAACCGTATCTGTTCCTTGGGGAAAACAGATTATTAATTACAGACTAAGAAAATATACAAAGACAACCTTTGCACAACTTTGCACTCATTCCAGGCACTGCAATTTTGCATGCTTGTTAATAGCTGATACTTGGTCATACACAGAAGCCTTTCAGGTCCTACGAAACACCGAGGCACCAGCCTGTATACTCTCGATTGCCACCTACTGGCATTCCATGTATTAGAGCAAGGCCTACAAATACACACAGGAGAGAAACTAGACAGCTTCAGGGAATCTTTGCTGAAGTGCCCAGGAGGAATAATTTTCTAAGTCCTAGCCTCTCTTAAGTACTGTGCAACAACAATAAAGAAAGGAAAAACAGCTTCACAAAGACACTATTTGATCTAAAATATTAAAAAATATTATAAAATCAAAACTTGACTTCAGAAAGAATGCAAAGATTGCCCATAGGATTTTTTTTCCTTACCAATTATTATCTTGTTGGCAGAAATTCCCTGTTCTTGCTCTGTTGCATTAGAAATTTGAAACTTTGAGTCTTTAATCTGAGTTGGAGCTCACTTAAAGATCTGCAACACAGAAGTAGAATAAACAGCACCTAAGACTTTCTGTAGCACTTTTCACCAGCAGATCAAGAGTACCAGGACAAATCTCCTCCCGCACTAAGAATGCTCCTTGAGAAGGGTTTATATATTTCACTTAGCTTCTTAAAGGAAACCAGAATCCTCAACCCCACTCATCAGATGCAGAACTGGGCACAAGAAATGGGACTGGTTTACCCTGGGTTACCAAGCAAATCAGAGAAATGACCACACAGAATGTAGGTCATCTCTAGTCACTCAATCACAGGACATGTTCTCAGACAGAATCCAAGCTACCTTCCCAACAGAACAACTTCACCAGTGATGGAACCAGCCTTGTAGGGTCACTGAAAGTACCTGTCCTTTGCTAGAACACAATTCTGCAAGACTGTCACTACAGTCATCTTTAAGAAGCCAATAGTGGCTTTTCAGAGTTCAAACCTGACTGCCTGCTGTTCTGCACATTACATTTATTCAGACAGTTGGTCCTTCCTTTCATTCCACTACTGCAGTCCTGAATGTCAACACAGCAATATAGTAAGCAGCTCAAAACATAATGAAATAGGATTGTCCAGATTTTGCAAGTTTTCTATTAAAATCATGCTTTCTAAACAGGTTTTTTAGGCAATGCTGGAGGAACAAAGTAAGAGGGTATTAAGACCACACCAGAATTGTAGTTTTGCTATGACACTATGAGAAACTAGGAAATAAATTCTGATCTGAAGTCAGTGAAAACAAAAGTTCAAAGTCAAGAGAGTGCAGATACACAAGATGAAAGCTAATAGTCTTTTTCCTTTCTTACAGTGAATCAAGACAGTGTGAGTTTCACACAGTAAGAAGAAATAAGTTTCTATATTGAAAAAACTTCAACATGGCCTACAAACTGAAGTCCACATTAGTAGGTTAATTCTAACATTACTATTCATCCTCAGTACTCAAACTCAGGTACTTCTGCACCTTAATAAAAACTGAAGACTTAAATAGCAAGATATGATACTCATAGCTCCACACCCTTACAGAAGTCATCAAGATTCACAAGTTTGAAATGTAGATCACACATTAAATTTGTTTCAAAATAAAGTATGGTCTGTTCTGGAAAAGAACAACATACTTTGAGATTTGTGTAACCATAAGCGGCCAGTTCTAGAAGCATTTTGAATTGATAATAGCTTTAGCGTATATGCCATTTTATTCACGTCTAGTATGCATAAGTGTTTCTTTGCCTTTTTATTTTAATCAATTATTGGCTGGTAACAAGTAGTGATACTTGACACAAATCCTAACAAGAACACATCTTTATTTAATTTGCTTATTTTTTTAAAGATGAGCTAAGTAAATCAGGAATCAATACTCCGAAAACATCTTTCACACTTGAAATCTACAAATTCTCTTCAGCAGAAGCCCAGAACTATGAAACAACAGTTTCCTGAACACTGAATCAAAGACCAAAACCAGAAATACTACACTATTAGACAACCTACCTTACAAGTTACCTCAAGCTCATAAACCAGCATTTCATTCTGCCAGAAACTGAAATATTCTCTGTATTTATTTTTCTTCAAAGTTCTGCTTTCTACCCATAAGAATAACTTTTTGAGGGGGAACAAAAAAGAACAACAGTTCCATGTCAGCACAGTACTTCTTCAAGCTGGGATCAGACTCTACTCGAAATGGCAGCAGCCTCCAATACAAAGGAGTATTTTTCATTTACTTAAGCAAAATGGGCCACATTACAAAATTCTAGTAGCCTCCCAGGCTATCTGCTGCTTAATGATGACATTCACATTGCCTGCAGACAGAACACAGCTCAGAACCTTTATCAAGTGAGTGGGCTGAAAGCAAGTTTATCATAGATAGGATTAAGACAAACATTACATTCAGAACCAGACTTTCTAAAGTTGAGAACAATTTCACACAGGCTTTGTAATCAGTTCACGTCTATTTTGGAAGAAAGAAAGAAAATAAATCATTACTTATTTGCTCTATTTTTATTATTTTCCTGCCAACTTCACCGTAATCTCGCAAGACTCCCTGCATTATGTAACTGTCCAAGTCATTCTTCCTTGTCTCTCTTCTCAGCAAATCAGATAAACTGATGGGTCAAATTTCACAGGTCAAATTTATCTTTGGTACTCAATGTTAGCCAACTTATTCTCAAAGACTAAAGGTTGCAGCATATGCTTACATACATTCTATGCCAAAAAACTAACTACGGTTGATGTTGGGAGGACAGTTCTCATTAACTGCTCTTCTAGTAGGATTGAGGAACAGACTTCAAGGTTATGATCACCCCACATGACACTTCTTTAACAATACAGAGTGGTTATCCTCTGTATTCAACCATACACATTTAGGCTCAAATCAGGAGTCAGTCGATTTGACTATTATAGAAAGAGAAGCCTAGTAGCCTCATGTGAGCTGCAAAAGACAGTACTGACATACTGTTTTAACTACAACATTTTTGAAGATCTGCTAATGGAGGAAACCATGAAGCCAGACACAGCTAAGGATTCAAAGCTATGACTCACTTCTACCTGATTAGCTTCCAATAAAGCATTTGAGAGACAATAGAATCACTTTAATTAGATATTATGCAGGTAGCTGAATGACACTGCAGTGCACAATTAACTATAGAACCTCACCTAACTTTAGTTCATACTCAAGCAGGGGATCCTCACTTTACAGAGACAGCCTTAATAATGGCAAAAGACAAAACTAAACAGAGCATAAGGAAGTAATGTGCTCCCAGATGACAGTGGGGAAACCATAAGTTTAAAAAAAAAAATCCTCCTTTTCTTTCAGCCATTAAGGGATACATATTGCTCCAGACTGAAGATATGCAGTTTTCACCAAGAGAAATTTCATAAAAGCTAGAGTTCAAAACTAAAGGTGTTAGATCAGATCATCTCAAGACACACTGACTTTAGTGGGGTCATATCAGAGGTAGGTACGGCCCAACATCTGGCTCTTTTAGAGTAAGGCTTCATGAAAACCCAGCAAAGAGATACAGCTCCACTTGCACAAGCCCTGGTTGTATTCCTACAGTACAACTCAACTACTCTATGACTACTTCTAGGAGCCTCCTTCCCCACAAATAATTCCCCTTCACTAGGCTGCCATTCAGTTATTCCAGAAACATACCTAGCCTCTGATCAAAACACCATAGGGAAGGTGCAGACAGCTAGATAAGTGATCTACATAGCTGCATTTTACTGTGTATACATAGATCCATTGATCTAACACCAGCCATCCTGTTACCTGACCACAGCACAGACGCTCAAATTTGTGCTGCTAGAGGACAAGGGATTTCAGAACAGGCCCAAACTCCAGAAGACTCTCCTGAGGTAACTGCATATACATATGTTATGCAAACACTCAGCCTGGCCTCCAGGTAGCTCTAAAAGTACTCAACCCCAAATGTGTTCATTAGCCAATTACAGGATTCTCTGTAAGCTAGGAAGTGAAAAGCACAATTTTCTCAAGTCCTTCTGCTGTGCTATATATAGAGACCTTGAGAAAAAGCCAAAAAAACCTCTCCTGCCATGAAGTCCTTAATTATATCAAGGCAAGACAAATAAAGGTTAGGGGGGGAAACAGTAATACTATTCATATTCCTGAGAACAGGAAACAGACACAAAAGAAAAGTTTTGATCACACCAGAGTCCTCTGACAGCCTGAACAGATGATGTCAGGTCTCCAAGTCCTAGAGCAGTGCTTGCCTTCTGAGAGATAAGGTCAAGCAATCAACTGAACCCTGTTAAGCTCCAAACTACACAGCCAATACCATAATCAGACCAACAACAAATCTAAACTCAGAGACAAGCATTTTCCTCCCTCTGCACTACTATTAAAAGAAGCAGAAAGGACTTGTGTGGATGCATGCATCTGTAGACATTGCACAACCAAGCGGAATGTGGATGCCCTTCTACTGATTACTTGTAGGGGTTTTTTTCTGGAAGGGACAGAATATTAAAAAAACACCTAACTTCCAGAAAGACAACCCTCATGCTGTTGGATGCTAGTCTGTAAAAGCAGAGAACCATCTGACAGGCTGGTTTCTTAATCTAAGTGATCCACATTGACAACTGACAGTCCTTTCAAGGAAAAAGCACCTGAGTACTTAATAACAGAGAATTAGCAATCTGACAATAGGTAAGGTACTTGCTCAGGCATTAGTAAGGAAACAGAGCGACACCTTACATGAAATGTTAGTTGAATGCCATTTAAACTTGTCAAATTGCAGAAAAATAGAACTGCAAATTGAGAAAATCAAGGTTATTCATTATGTGAACTAATGTCTAATTTTCTTAAATTGCATCCATTTTACACAAGTTAAAACAAGAAAGATCTTCTGTCTCCTGTTTGCTGAAGCAAACTACCCAGCACTGCCAAGAACTGCTGTAATGCATTCAGAGATCCTACAGCTAGAAGACACCAGACCAATCACCCTCTCTGACCTGTAAAACACAGATCATACCATTTCGTAAATGAATTACCTGCTTAGATTAGAGCATACTGTCAAGGAAGAGTGAAATTGCCAGTGAAGAAAAATCCATGACAACCCTTAGTAAAACACTCCGGTCATTAATTACCCTCACTTTTTTTTATATACACAGCTCTTTCTTCTAGCCTAAATTTATCCAGCTGCAACTTCCAGCCAGCAGCAATCACAACACTTGTCAGCTAGATAGAAAAACATTTCTGGTCCTCATATAGGTACTTACAGACTGGTCAAGTCACCTTTAAACTTCTGTTCAATAAGCTAAAATAGACTGTGCTCTCAGACCGTTTCACTAAAGGACATGTTTTTTCAGACCTTTTAATCACTCTGACATTGCCTCTGATCCTCCTCCAATTTATCAGCATCCTTCTAGCACTGTTGAAACCAGACTCAGCCATACTATCACAAAAGCAATTGCCCCAGTGACAAAGGCATTACCTCTTGCCTCTCATTTAACAATACCTTGTTTTCACATGCAAAGACCTCGTTAATCCTTGTGCTAACTTAGGAACTGGTCATTCAACAGGTGCCTTAAGTCCCTCTCAGAGTCCACCCACTTCTCTAAAGAGCCTCCCACATTGCAAGTATGAGCTCTTCAGTTCCTAAGTCACAAATTTAACTTTTAGCCCTATTAGGAGGCTCCACATTTCCTTGCTCCAATATGGTAATACTGGCTTGGAAACCTGGTATCTTCCTGGTGTCTTCCTTGTTGGCACAAGACTAGGGGGAGCATATCTGCAGACTTCTATCACTAATGATCTGGGGATTTCTTCCACATCCACCTATTTAAGAAGTATTAAACAAGAAAGAGCTAGTAACCAAATGCTCCAGGACCTTACCAGAAATACACCTCCTCAGCCATGATTCCTTGTTAACCAACACATTTAGAGACCTGTCACAGGTGGCCAATTGATAATATCATTAATGCCATGTTAGTTCTGTATCACTTTTTTTCAAAACATCCTGTGGTAGCAAGTCAACTGCTTTAGAGATGTCTAGAGAATTTCCTTTAATCAACTAAATTTATCAAAAGAGATATCAAGTTAGTTTGACAGGATCTATTTTCCATAAACCAAACTTGACTGACATTAATTATATTACTCTTTTTAACTCTTTGCTACTCAAATCCCTTAATCAGCCATTTCATTATTTTGCCAGGGATAAACATCAAGTTGACAGGGCTATAATTACCAGATTTGTCTTGTTTTATCTTTTTATGCATTGGCACAACATTAGGTTTCTTCCAGGCTTCTGGAAACTCACCGCAGATCCAGGAATGAACACCAGTGTCACAGAGAGGTGGACATGCCATCATTTAAAAAAATGCTTATGGATGCATGGGATAAATTGGTTCCAGCACCTACATACCTGTCACAGGATGTGCATTGTGTACCTCACTGAAGCAAAACTAAGGCAGGAGCAAACACCAAGAAGGGACAAATTAAAATGCTAGATGGTAGATGCCCCAATCTAACCCACTTTCAGGGACTTAAATTACCACAACAGAATTTCAATACTCCTTTGAGAGAAAAGCCCTCTGCAGCTGTCTTGCTGACTGCCCAGCCAAAAAAAGCAGGGAGAAGACCCCTGAATGCTGCCCTGCTTTGCCATGGTTTGATCAGAGACTGCAAATCAGAGCAACTGTGAGAACTGTGCACAAGGGAGCACATTTGGGAGGATGGTTACAACAACTCATTACCATGAGAGCAGACGCTGTTTGCTCAAGCCTTCTAGGCATGAGCTCTAATTGAAATCAATGCTGAACTCCCAAAGTCAGGAGGTACAGAAGCTTAGAGATGTCAGCAAAAATCTAACTCTTAATGAAAAAAAGACTAGACAAGTGGAAATCAGGCTACAAAGAGGCCAGAGGGCCTAGATAGAAGTGATAGTTGATGCAAGAGATGGGGACATGTCAAAGAGTAGCACAGGCACTGCAGAAGGCAATAAGGCAGCAGAGGAGAATGAAGCAGTTAACATGGAAAACATGGTGAAGGAGAAAGATATTAAAATCAACAGTACCACTGCGAAGCCAAATGTATTTGCTTGAAATGATGTTTCAACAGTCCCCTCTCAGCCTGCTTCAGTCAGCTTTCACACCCTTTGCTCAGTGCTGTTAAGTGGCATCCCACTGCACAGAGGGAAACAAATATAACAGGCAGCAAGAAGATGAAACAGGAAGCTTTCAGGACTGAAACCTGGATCTCCTTTCCAGTCACTGCACTATTGCAACTGCAGCTGCTCTGCTCTTCAGGGCTGTAATACAATCTGTGTTAACACTGCACAGAGCCAGGACATTTGACTCTGGCAAAAATGGTAGACAACAAAAGTCTTAATAGTGGAAGGGTTGTAGGTCAAGCTTGTTATTTGCCTTCTAATACAAGCAGCATGGTGTTGTGTTGTTCTGAAGTCACTGACCCACGAAACTTCATAATTTCAAAGAACCAGTTACACTCTTAAAAGCAACCTTGAGCTTTTAAGATCCACTGAAGACAGAGGTTGCACACTTCAAATCTTATTTTTCTGCAGTGCCCAAATTAATTTTGGTAGAAAGAGGAAAAAGAGGAATAAGACTTCTGACGGAGAAAAAGAGCAGGATCCCAAGCAGTAAGGGGGTATGGAAAAGAAGAGACGTGTATTAAGTACACCGATAACTGTACTTAATGCCAGCAACCTGACAGCACAAGGACTTCAGCTGCAACGGTGACAACACTGGCAAGGGAACACTAGCTATGCCTCGCTTTTGTGGTAACAGACAGGCAAAAAAAAGTATGATCAATTTACTGGGCTTAGTAAAACTTTATGGTACTATGTTCAAAGCATATTTGCCTGTATGTAAAACAATACCGAACCCATTGCAGACCTGGCCAAATTGGCTGGCAACTCACAAGGGTGCATTGCTAACAGCAACCAAGCTAAAATGTTGAGACTAAATCAAACTGACAATGTCCCTTTAAGGGAACAAGCATAACCAAACAGGTCTATTTTTAAACCACTTTTGCAGAAGGCTGCTGCCATTTCTGACACTGTTACCAGCCAAACCAGCATCTGCAGCAGCAATTTCATGGAGACAGTATACTGGCAGGATGCTCCTCTACTTCCCTCTCCAGCCCTGTCTCAGGAAAAGAGCAGTGAAGAGATTTTTAATGACTTTTGTTCCCAAAAAAACTCAAAGCAAAGCAACCAGCATATGGTGCATTCATCAAATGAAACAACAATAGCCTTGGCCATGCATGCTCAGTGGTCTGATCTTTCAGGCAGTGGTGTTATTGTTAGTCAGACCACTTGTGGCTCTAGAATATCAAAGAGCAAGAGATGCAGCAACTCATCAGTATCTGTAAGCAATGGGTAAGATGAAATCTACAGCCAGAGGCACCAAGTAATATACATCAACTCCCAGGACAGATTGGTCTTCAAAGGATGTTTCCCCTTCTCTTCCATCCAAACAAAGTTCTTTTCTTTCACAGAAAGTCTGTTAGGGAAAAAAAAAAATCTTTTTTTTTATTGTATGAAGAAACAACACTGTTCCTTGCAAAGTAATTTAAGATATCACAATTTTTGTATGTTCTTAAACTGATCTTGCTTAGGACTTCTGTGGTCATTCCTATAAAATATTAGGAAATATCTCCTCTGAAGAGATGTAGAACACCAGGGCAAAAGGCCCATTTTAAAATACTTAAGTCCATATAAAAGAGGAAAAAAACTACAAATCCTATAGTATGAAGTATTTTTCATCTCCCACTAAAGCAACACTGTAGTGAAGAGTCACTGACCTGGCTGATGCATTCACAAGCAAAATCCAAGAGATGTTCCATGGTTCAGGAAGGCTGTAGTTTGAGATTAGTAAACTCACGTAACATAGCCTTAAAATTTGCTCATTTGAAGCCTATAGTCTCATAAAACAGGGGAACAGCTGCTAATTAACAGCAGTGGTTCTAGGAGCTGAGTAGTTGCACCCAATATTGGCAACATTTTAAGCTTCCCACTAGGGAATATGGCATTAACTTGAGCCAAGCTATCTCTGCAATTCTTCAGATTTCCTTCACATTGCTGAATACAATTTAAAAGAGACATAACCTCCCCAACAGCTTCCCCTTCTCCCATTAACAAACCTCTAACATTGCTGCAGCACCTTGAACAAGTGCTTACACAGCAAATCACCAGCAGAGAGGCATTTCAACTGTTTCAGCTGTCTTTCATACAGTTTTAACACCATGTGATCAGCAAACACTACAGACCACAGCAACCCACGAACTAATGTCATTATAGACCACAAAACTGGACAGCTACATGGATTGCAACAGTGTAGCACAGAGTTCATAAAGTATCCTCTTCTAACCTTAAAAAGCATAATTTCCAAAGCAGAAAGTGCTTCCTTCTTCATTAGCATCAAAATGTCACTAATGGTGCCACTAGACATCAAGCAGCATCCTTTCAAGAATCTGGCAAATTCTTCACTCTCCCAGCTTTCAGATGAGTACAGCATTCAGCTGAATAGCTTTTTCAACAAATGACATGTCACAGCCTTGACACAAAAATACTTGCACCTTGTCAATCATTCACTCACCATCAAATTCAAATGCTCATCTTCAGAGATGAATTTCATCCACACTGCAGTTAATGTTAAATATGGACACTCAGAGGAGAAGATGAGTAAGTAAAAGTACAAAGCAAATATGGCAAATCAGAGAAAATATTATGTCATTTGTACATTAAATAAGCAACAGAACTTCTGCAGCATGTAGACATTCAGGCACATGGAACAAGAAAAGCCAAGTGTGAGATGACAAGGATGGAAATGTAAGCCAATGTGGACAGTCTCCAGTTTTAAACTGCTGACCTAAATGTCCCAGCCAAAAGGTTAGCTACTGTTTTATCTATCAAGGTTGTTATACTGCAACCATCACTATAATATAACACAGCCAGTCAGGTTCTTTATTGCCAGAGAGAAATCCATGTGTCATTTCCAACATTCCAGTTATTTCTTTGATAGATGTATAAAACAAAGCACTATTGTGCACAGCAAGTTGCCTGTGCTAGCCAAGGCATCATTCATCACTCTGTTCAAACCAATTCAATCTGACCTGAAACTATGGTAAAAATTAAACATAGTCACTTGGGAATTATTCAGGCAAAATAATAGTAATTACTAACTCTTGTACTTCATCTCTCTGGGTTCATATCACAAAAATAATTCAAGTATCTTAAAGATGCCCGTGAAGAAAGAGCACAAGCAAACTAAAGATCTAGTCTGGGATTTCAAAAAGGTACAAATAATTAAACTCAAAAGAGCTGGTTCCTTAATACTTGCAGGTCACTTCAAAAATAGCAATCTAAGTTGCCTAGAATGACAAAGAAAGTGGTCTCTACTGAATCCAAATGCTAGTGGAATTAATAATAATGCAAGATACAAGCTATAGGAAAGGTCTTGTTTAGTATTATACTCTTACTGCCTTTCAGAATCATTTTAGAGTTGTCTTGGCCTCATTGTCCCTTTCTCCCCAGAGGGCTTTCCACTGAATGGTACAGTGTTTCACAATTACATTTTTTAAATGGAGAACTATGTGAACTACACCTAATACAGAAGCCCATTTTCCAGCACAGCACCACTTTGATGTGATATTTTTTAACCAGCCTGTTCCCAAGCTTTTTCCAGTCCTCTCATATCACCCAAAGTAGCCTCTTTTCCCAGCTGTGCATGCTGTCTTCCATGGAGATCCTGCTAGACCACAATTTAGCTTTTATCAGGTATATCTCACTTAAGAGTTAAGGATTTGAATATACTATTCCTCTCATTTAACATTCCGTTTATTCCCTTTTATCTTGCTGCCAACCATCTTAGACAATAATAAATTAAACAAACTGGTCATCATACATCATCTAGGCTGATATACAGCAGTTCCAAAATTATTGATTCTTATAGATCTTAATATCCCATTGAATAGTCCACTGTGATTAACTCAATTTAATTCAATGCCACTCATTCATTACTTTGAGCTCTTAACTCCTAGGTTAACTAGGTTTCTATATCCTCAGTTTTCTTTTCGTCCCTGCATCCCAGATCAGGTTACTGTGTTCAGTATTTGGAGTCAAAGACCTCAGGGAATCAACTCAAGAGCAGCAAGCTTCAATAAAGCAGAGTCTCTCCATTAAAGCAGGCTCCAAATAATCCTTCTTCGAATGAAGATGCTGCTTCTTCAATGAGAACACCTCCAGTGTGCAGCATTCCCAAGAACCTAAACAATGGATAACTGGAAGGATGGGTCCCCCAGGACACATTGGGAGACTGTCTCCATGTTCAGTGACAGCAGATACAAATCATAGAATTATTAAGACTGGAAAAGACCTCCAAGGTAGAGTCCAACCTTTGACCAAATACCACCTTGCCAACTAAACACTAAGTGCCACATCCAGTCACTTCTTGAACACTTCCAGGGATGGTGACTCCACCACCTCCCTGGGCAGCCTGTTCCAATGCTTGAAAACCCTTTCAGTGAAAAAATTCTTCCTGCTGTTCAGCCTGAACCTCCGCTGGCACAGCTTGAGTTTATGTCCTCCTGTCCTGTCACTGGTTGCCTGGGAGAAGAAGCCAGCCCCCACCTGGCTACAGCCTCCTCTCAGATAGTTGTAGAACGACAAGGTCCCCCTGAGCCTCCTCCAAACTAAACAACACTAGCTCCCTCAGCTGCTCCTCATATGACTTCCTACCTAGACTCTAAAAGTAGCCTGCTCTTGTTTCTCTCTCTTTTGGCATTTTGATGCTTTTTCAAGGTACTTTGGGAAGGCTGAAGGCACTACACATCCTTTTTTTATAGTAGTCTCTCTGCACAGAGCTTCTTCCTGCTTTACTGTGCCATCACCACACAACCATATTTCCCATTCTAAACCATTTTATCTAAGGAGGTCTCTTGGAAATGAATGCTGGCATGGGGGAGAGAAGAAACATTATAGCAAATCCTGGAGCTCTTAAAGCAATGTATTTTTCTCCTGGTTTAAACGATTTTATTATATCTCAGATTTTCATCTCATTACCTCAGATGGCAGGAACTGGCCCACCACTCACTTTCATATCATTGCCACTACTGCCATAGCAGCATCCCTTTTAATGATGCCAGGGTTAGTGGCTCCAGACAATAAAAAAGGGATTGTGGTAGGGTGCCCATTTACTCACTGCTACCTCATTTCATCAGCCATTTATCAACACATTCTTCATTTGGAGAAATAAAATCAATGGTAGGTGGAGCTCTTTCAGTGCATTTAACTTCCCTGGCATGATACAGGTGGTAACACAGCTGAGATCAAACACTTCCATCTTTCCTCCAGAGCCAGCTTGGCTGCAGACTAGCTACTTCTCAATTAGAGATTGCAATATTTCTGGCAAGGATTAAGTGTGTTTTCTACAGCTCAGATTTGCCTCACTGGTGCTTTTTTTACTTAAAAAACAATCACTTTTTTTCTTACTAGCTCCTTCACCTTTTACCCAAGGTCCATAAGAAAAACACCCAGCTCAAATACTGTATGAGACATAAATCTATCGAAAACTTTAAGCAGATAAGGAGACATTTTAAAACACTGATTCTGTGTTACAGTTTATAAACCCTGTCACACACTGCAATTAGCATTTCTCTGTTAGTTTCCTGAAGTAGAAGGGTTATAACTGCATTTTGAATAAAGTTCAAGGAAGCTGCAGGAGACTTCCTGGCTTGTTACAAAGTCAGTTCCACTTCCTGAACATCTTTATTCCAAACAGGGATAACAACAGCTCCCTAGCAACTGTTGCATAGCAAATTTTACCATGTTTAATTTCTTCAGCTATCTATGAGGACAACAGAAAAGGAGTACCACCATTCCAGTGCTTTGCAAGAACAGAGAGGTACTGTTGTAGCTTGTTCCACTTTCAGAACCTTATCCCTCTCTAGGTTTTAAATTTAAAATGTAAAATTAGCTATCCTAGATCTAGAAGGATTAGAGATCCTGAAATCAAAAGGTTAGTAATGACTTATGTTCACACAGCACCATAAATGAGACCTCTGTTATGGCTTGTAAGAATAGCTGATAGAGAATGAAAACCTGAAGAGAAGTGACACCAACACAAACCCTTTCTTTTTGACAGGACAGAGTATTTTATAATGTAAACCAAGGAACAAGGACACACAACTCGATATTCCTGCCTCTGCAATAAATTCCCCATGATCTTTTTAATGACACCTATTAGTTTGTGTGATTTAATACTGCAGTAGAATACTTCAGATCTTTATCTGTAGCCACACCCAGCATCTCTCTACATGTCCTGCAGGGTACGCAGGATGACAGTGTGCCACTCTTCATTTAAGTTTCTATACATTTCTGTTTGTTACTATTTGCTTCAGTTGATCACTGTTTGCAGTTTGTCAATACTTCACAAGTAATGATTCAAAGTAACTAGGATGCCTGGTTTTCAAGTTTAAAGCCAAACAACCTGTAGTCTCCCTCCTGATGCTGAGATCAGTAACATTTCACTGACAGGCAACATAGCAATTTGCATATAAAAGTGTTTAAAACACTACATAGTGGAAACTTTTTTTTCCCCAGCTTCACATTAGCTTCTCATCCAGTAATGTACATACTGTGTTTTGCCCTTTGTGCGTTCCTAGTAAGCACATAGCTCAGTAAGTCAGCCACAGCCTCTGTGTCAAATCTATCTTCCCACTCCCTGCCCTGAAATGCTTTGTCAGCAAAGCCTTGAGCTACTGGTTCTGCAGGTGCATGGAGATCAATATTAAACACATGGCAGTTTAGTCTGCAGTGACTGATACCAGCTCTGCTCCACCAGTCATTGGCAGAGCACAGTTACCCAGGTGATATCACCGCAGCACTCAACACTGACCAGAGCCACCCTGTAACTCCTGTGGAGACCCAGCACACAGGTCCTCCCTTAAGCACTGATTACATTGGCCATGGACAAAAACATTCCTGAAAGTTTAGTAAGCAGGACCACATTAAAAGAAATGCCAGATGGTTCAGAATGAGCTATTGGGTTATGGCTAAGAGCTCTTCCACCTCCTGAAACCCATAATTCTTGGCTGTCCTGAAAACAGGCACATCTTGCCACATCCATACTATGTAAAACATATCTGCTTAAATTCTTATCTTTTCCACAGAAGTAAAACAGGTATCCAGAACTTTCACTTCCTTTTCCTGATATTCAGTGTAAAGTGGAATCAAATTTTTCTACATATTTTAGGTTGCATTTTGCCTGATACTTAAGGAAGTAGAATCATGGATAAAACTGTATAAAAGAAAGGAAAAGCACACACCAGAGACCAGACTGAGCAGCCATAATTTTGCATAAGCTGTTTTCATCTCCAAAAGCAATCCTGACTTGTTAATTCCATCAACATTTCCTCTTACCAAAGAGCCAGGAAATGGCTTTGCTGCTGAAGTACCACATGATTTTAGGCGGGGTGTCTTCGTAAGCTGATGAAAAGCAAAGAGCTGGGATATAATAGAAAGAAAATTTATTATTAGTCTACTTGGAAGGAATGTAGAAAAACAAAGAACATCAAGGAGGCAGCAGTGTTTCAGCCACAGATATCACAGCTTAGCATATAGTCTCAGAGTAGACACGGGAGAGCAGCAAATTTATCCAGGGTACTAACACAATCAGAGACCATAACTGATGGTTCAGGTAGAGGAAGCTGACAGCACATATTGAAAAAAAAGAAACAAAAGAAAATAAAAGAGGACCTGACAAAAACAGTGTCATCATACATTACCTGTCCAACCAGACAAAAATAATTCATACTGCAAACTTAGCACCTCTGTCAAAGAAGACGGTATGCCTATCATGGAGTGTCATGGCACACCACAGACAAACAAAGCCCTTCACAGCTTTGACAGGACAGGCAAACCAAACACAAGAATGATTTCCTTTCTTCAGGCATCACCACTGGAATGCAGTCTCCTCTGGAGAAAAACACTGAAGAGATTTAACAGCAAAAATTTAACTCTACGCTGTAGGTAGTCCAAAGGAAACTTCAAAGGTAGGTGAACTCAAGGAAACAGTCTATACATGGAAAAGAACCAGGTACTGGAGATAATCCTGGTTGCACACAGTGATGGGAAGTAATACCACTTGTTAATGGCCACTTCTGACTCAAGCCTTTGCTTTAGAAACTCACCTGGAAGGAACTCTACCAGTTAAAACAAAGAACGAGTCACCTACTAAATTATCACCCCACCTCCTGCAGCATCCAAGGCTTCTGCATTCACATGCTCACCCAAGCACCCTCAAGATCTTGTCAGTCACAACCTGAGTGCAGCTGTCACAGAGAAGGTACAGGGAGGCCCCAGACTGCCATAAGAGATTGTTATATGGGGTCAGTAGGTACCACAAACACTCTGTCAGACTGGACCAGCTCTGCACCAAGATGTCATGGTTTAAACCCAGGCAGCAACCAAGCCCCACACAGCTGCTCATTCACTCTCCCACCATCAGGATCAGGGAGAGAATGAGAAGGACAAAGGCCAGAAAACTTGTGAATTGAGATAAACACAGTTTAATAGGGAAAGCAAAAGCCACGCATGTAAAGCAAAGCGAAGCAAGGAACTAGTTCACTGCTTCCCATGCTCAGCCATCCCCAGGAGAGAGCATCACTCCATCACATGTAAGGGTTACTTAGGAAGACAAACACCATCACTTCAAATACATCCACCCTTCTTCTCCCTGATCCCACTGGTGGGGAAGTGAACAAGCAGCTGCATAATACTTGGTTGCTGGCTTGGCTTAAATCATGCCACAAGGGCACCTTGTTAAAGGCCCCTCCAATATGAAATATGCAGGCTATTACATTTACATACTGCCTTCACGTTCCAGCTGCTTTAGGAATAAGACAACAGTCCATAGAGAATGCCTCTCTGCTTTTTCCTCTTGTTCTTTTGCATACCCTTGAGCTGCTTTGCTTTTAGCCAAATGCCAAGGATACCAGGCTTTCGTCCTCCATGGCAGCCCTCCACCCCACAGGGAAACACATCAAAGCTGTCAGTCCCACACATGCATCACCATTTACTGATAAATCACCCTCTCCTCTCACCCACCCACCCTTCAACAGATAAGCAACGTTACCACACATGTGTCAGTCTTCAATATGAAACAGAAAAGCCTGCAGCCAAAGCAACAGCTGCCACAATTGATTTAGCCATTGGTAAAAAAAAGTGAGGCAGAGACAAGCCCGCAGAAACTCTGTAGTCTCTGCTGTTATTTGTAGTAGAGAAGACCTTGATCAACACTTTCAGATACAATACCTATAACACACTAAAACTGGCTCAGGGTAAAGTCCCAATACAGGAGACATGCAAGAGAACCAGTATTTCTGTTTCTATAACCCATTAATTCAGTGACCGTGTGACATGACTAAGGTCACAAATAGAAAACTGGGATTTGTGTCTCCTTCGACACTGATCAGCACCAGACCAGGGAATAAGGGGCCAATCCATGTGCAAGAAGTCCAGCAGCCCAAAAGGAGTCTTTAAGAATTAAATTCAGTGGGCAAACCTTGAAACTATCAAAATGATAATTCAAACTTTCACGCTAATACCCCTAAGTTGCTCTCAGGCCCTGAAATGGCTTCCTTATGTGTATGGAATGGTGCACTAGAGGTGAAGACAGCAACACCAGACCCAAAGCATATATTCAGACCAGGCAATCCAGCAGCAGTTTTCCTGAACTTCACTTCTCCTAAGGCTTCAGAACAAAGCTCTACATAAGATCTCAAGCACCAGGCTGTAAGCAGTGTTTCAGTGGCGTATTTTTTCATTTGCTTATTTTTCTCCTGTTGGAGCATAATTTTCACTCACAGATGATCCAAGGTAGAGACAAAGGAACAACTGAGGGAAGCTGCAAGCTTTTTGGCTGCTCCATTAGCACCAACTACATGCTTCTATATTCCAAGATTCTGCTGAACTTAGATAAATTTTCACCCCTCTCTTTTGCTTTGAAGGATGCATTTGCCCTGCTCTCCAAGCATATGTGTTTGTACTACTCTGGCAACTAATGGCTCCAACCAGAGGAGGACTCCATGCTGCCAAATGCAGCATACCTACAGTAAAGAGAGAACTCCTGCCCCTAAAAGTAGTCCTAATTTAAAACAAGGTGCAAGGAGGGGGATGAACCAAATACAAAGGATGAGGTAAAAGGATGGAAAAGCAATTACATGGACAGGATTTTTAGCTGACTCTACCATCTCTACTCCCTCTGTTTTTCAGAGCTTAGTTGCCCACAACCAACACATAAAAACTGAAACCATGAATTGGGGTTTATGTTTGGGTTTTTTTTGTCCAGAAGAAGCTAGAAATATAACATAGAGCTGTCTTAATGCAGGGAAGTTCAGCTATTTCAATGCACTTCTCATCAAGCAATTAAAAGTGATTGGGTGATTCTCCAGAGAAGTGTTAGGGAAGGCAGGGAATTTAAACACTGCTCTGAATTTTACAGCTGGGGAACTTATCTACATTGACCTGGCCCTGATTTTTATGACCAGCTTATTCTGTTCTCAGATGCCTAAAAAGGACAAAAAAGAATGAGAAAGTGTTGGAGTATCCCTCTTCTGATCCCTGCCTGAAGCAAAGACAATGTTTAATTTATAGCATGCCCACTACACACACCCCTCTGCAGCTTGTATCACTCGGAGTCCACAGCAGAAGGACATGACACTTCCTCCAGATTGCAATATGTCCATTCATTTTCAGATAGCAGTACTGCTGTTTAAAATAACTACCGCACACCAGGAAACGATGAGAAAAAAAAACAAAAAAATGTGCCAAGAGAAAAGGAGATGCATGTGCCAAGCTCTTTTCCAAGAAGATTATGCTAGAAAACTAAGCAGTCATCTGAAAGGATAACTTCAGATGAATAGACTCATATGCAACCCATGTACTTGACCTGTATGCCAACTGCCAATATAGCACAGTTCTGCTATTCATCCCATCTCAGTGTAAAAGGGTGGGAGTTGGCAGCTTTGCACTGCCAAAATGCCAGCCACTAGCCAAACGGTACATTTGGTTGCTTGTCAGTGTAGCAGATGTGAAATGGGCATCCTTTCCCTTCTCTGACATCCTCAAGGACAGCAAAAGTAGCTCCAGGAAAGAACAGAGGTCAGCAAAACTAAGGCATTTCCTGAAAGTTCTGCTTTTTGCCACTATTCCCACATCATGGTTTTTTTCCCCCACCAGAAACTTGTCAAGAAAATATAATCCCCTTAATACTTATCTCTTGTATAAGAAAATCCAGGGAGCTGAGGACATTCAAATTAAATAAAAAAGGGGCAGTTATCAGTAGCAGCAAGGAGGGCTTGTGCTGACAGGATTAAGAAGAATGCTGACCAGCATATGGGCACACCAAACACTGAGACACCACAGAACCATGAGCCCATATGAAATCTCTCAGTTTCCTCTTACAAAATATGCTGCTTGCTCACTGCCTTTTGAAGCACTAAAACATGTAATGGGGTGTCCCAAATCTGGAGGCACTTTTTTAAAAATATAATTATCTTTTAAACACTGGGGAGAGAAGTTGTTCCACATGGCTATGCAACATGGAAGAAAACTACTGTGACCATACAGAAGGAGACAGCATGAAGGAAAGAGTTTCACTTCATGACTGTATGTAACAAGTCTTACCCTTAAAAGATACTCCTCTTAACAGAGATACAAAACAAAGCAATCTTGCTGCTTAACACAACAATGAAAAATCTGCCCAATCTTACCATACTATAAAACAGTAAAAAGAGAGAGTCTGCAGCAGCTAAACAGGTTTAATGCAAAACAGAAACAGCAGAGATGCATGCAGGTGTACAGAGAGGCTTTGCAGAGTTACCATCCTGAAAGCAGAAAGGACACTTGCTTCTTGGTATGCTTATCACCTTCTAGAAACTCCACCAAAAACTGACAAGCCAAAGATAGCCAGTTTCAGCCTCGAAAAAGCTACAATTTTTACATCTGCCTGTTAGGAAGAACTTTTGTATTACAAATAATTCTAAGTAAGCTGACTGGATAAATCTACCATGATAAGCTTTTTAAGAGTTACTCATTTAATCAGCCACTGCATTTTTGAAACAGGAGCTGCATTTCAAGCCACTGGGATACTGAAGTAATTAAAACTAGGGTTTATTTACAGAGCCATTCTTAGCAGCATATTTAGTTAATAAAATATAGGTAAGTTGTATGTGCTATTAATAAGCTTATTAAAACAGTTAACCCAAGTACATTTCTAACTTAATATAGTAATCCATAACCTTCTCAGAGAACCTCTCCTTCCATGTTCATGGGAATTTACAGGGACCAGCCTCCTATTTTAAACTTGGACTATAAGAGGGATATTCAAAGAGGTTAACATGAATGACCAATGTTTTAACCTGTTCTATCCAATCAGAATAATAAGACTTTAACAACACGTCTCAGTCACAAATCCTTAAAATAAAAATAAAAGTCAAGTTCTTCTGTTATTCTGGTACTGCTAGAGAATGGCAGAATTTCACCTTAGCAAGTCTGCAATACAGCAATAAAGATCAGATAAAAACATCTCTATAGACAGAACACACTTCTACAAAAACATTGACACATCCAGCTGTGTCCTCCAGGGGACACAAAGAATCAGTTGTTTCAATGAAGAACTAGGTTTCTCTATTGTTATTGTGTTGTCTCACTTAATTACACATAAATATCTAGAAGACTTGCAAAACATTCCTGAAGTGAATTAACAATATTCTTATCATGTTCCTTTTCCTTTCCCAGCCTAGAAAAGAGACAAGGTGCTAATGTGTCATTATTACACACACATTCCCCAAACATGCAAGGCAATGAAGAACTAACTATAAAATGATGTTACACTGATCAGAGAGAAAGACTTGTCTTTCTCCCTTAACAGCTGAAGATTCACAGCCTTCCATCTCTTCTGTCAAGTTTCTCTACCTGCTGTCTCTATACAGACAACAGCTCAAAAAACATCCCAATGCCTGAAATTCAGTCTCTTATAACAATACTTCAATAACTAATGCATATCCTTTCCAAAATTCATGAACGCTCCAGTCATTCTGGAGCACTTCATGCAATATGAGACATTTACATCTGATCTAATAGTAGTCAGAGAGCAACAGGCATTTAGAGAACACAACTCATCTTCAGAGATTTTTGGATATCTATCTTGATATGAGTTGTGCATCCAGAAACATCTGTTTCTCTACAAGTGATACACAAGAGTCTAGACAACCTGCTCAGATGCACATGCCTAAAGTTATTAAGATGAACCCCTTAAGTTCAGCTTACAGAGTACTTATTCAGAGAAAAACAGTAGTTGAAGCAAAGATAGAAAATCAATAATCTCTAAACTGGTATAAGAAACAATCCTAAAAAGCCTCCTACTAATTTCCCAACTTAACTTACTTGTTACAGTTGCACAGTCTTTCAGCTCACCTCAGAGCCAAAGACACACACAAATGTCCTGCGCACACAAATTTTATTGCATTTCCCATGAACAAGTCCAGTCTCTGATCCTCATTTTCAGGTCCTCCTCCAAGTTGGATCTGATGATCACAGTTCACTGCTTCAGTATCTGTCCTCATAGTGCAGGCTTGAAAACACCAATAGCCCTTTCTTTGCCTGAGACAATATCTCAGGAATGGTTAATGCCTGATCATTCTGCATCATGTCCAGGATTTTTTTCACTCACCCCACACTATGCTGCATTAGAATTGACAAAAAAGGAAGCAATCTTCATAATCTAAATGGCTTTCACATTCTCAAAAAGAAGAGGGGTGACATGGAGATGAGGAAGGGCAAGGAAATCCAACCATCAACAGATCTGATGCACACAGACATAACCAACTAACCATGAAAGTTAACAGCTTGCTTTTACAAACATATAGGAGGAACAAGTCAGTGCACAGCATAAGCATTGTTCAACAGACAAATTACTTCATAATGGCAGAAAGTAGTAAGAGGAAGCAGGATATTTTACTTCTGTCTTCCTATGATTACCATTTGTATTCCTCAGGTTCTTGTTTGCATTGGGGATATTTACAATACTTCATTCTGAGAAACTACTGTCCCTTAGGAAAGGATTCTAAAAGGATCATTTCGCTACCTCCTGAGTTCAAGACTATAAAAACATGTTACACCAAGAAAAACAGAAATGAAGGATGACTTGTTGTAGTACTACAGTAGCAAACACTTAAAAGGAGGAGCTTTGCTTGAGTTTGATGTACTTTAGTGAAAAAATCAGAGTAATATGTAGCATGATCCTGCAACACCAGCAAGCAGTATTCTTTGCTAGAAACTCAGAAGGATCCAAGATGTGTTTAGTCAAATATTTTATGTATATTAATGCCTAACAAAAAGCTTGTGGCATTCTCCATGTGGAGCTGAAGCTTTCAAGCTACAGAAATTCCCCACATACTCCTGGATTCTCAGACTGAATCAGATTCTGCATGGTGACAAGAGCAGTGCTTCAATGCCTCCACACCTTATAGCTTGGTAGCTTTCTCCTTCAACTCAGTAAAGGAGAAATCACTTTGTAGTGGAAGACTTCTTGCCTCTAGTGGAAGGTTCCCTGCCCATGGCTAGGCATTGAACTAGATGATCTCTATGGTCCCTTCGAGCCCAAACCATTCTATGATTATATGAAGCCCTTACATGCATGGCCTCAGAAGATAAAACTTCTTTGAAAGCATCTAGATTGCTCCTCCTTTTTCACGGACTTTATTTCATCACTCCATTAAAAACACAGAAGCTGACACATTTGTTCTTTAAGACAGGAAATTCATCTGACCCAACATACTAGAAACAAGCTTTCAAGCATGGTGAATATTTGGGTCTGAAAGTTTGTTTTAGCGCCAGAAGACCCACTGCCTCTTCTAAGTATGTGCCAATACCAAAACCCATAGAAAAGGTACAGAACTGAGGAGGAACAGTCAGCCCCATATTTACTAGGATTGTTATGGGAAATACAACACTCAGTCCATTATGCCACTTGCCCTTTTAAAGGCCAAGCTGATTGCACAATAAACACCATGTCCACATTTCATGCCTTATTTTATGTATACAAAAACTCTGTGGGTGTATAAACATCAAAAAGCTAAACAGTCCATGAAGGAAACTGCAGGTAGGTTGGAAGAGTTACTAAACCCCATTTGGTCATAGAAACTGTCTCTGTCCTGGAATGAGACAAACAACTTTGATTTTCCAAAAGGCATTTCATCGGGAATGTGTATGGCACACAGTAATTACTTATGTTCTCAAAAGCATCGAGACAGACGACCAGCTGCATACCTATCCTCCTCCTGGCCTAGCTCCCAAGAACTCTGGCATTTCCTACTGTTGCCTACATGAATCTGACAGAAGACAAAGGCAAACTGCAGCAAGGTTTCTGGCAGTTGGGTAGCGCTTCAGGTTTTAAGGACTACAGCCCAGGATTCAGTTACAACAGTAACTGTTTACAACATGCTACAAATATCCTGTTAGGAAACATAACAGCTCTCTAACTGCTCTGTAGCGTGAAATATGGCAGCAGGGCTTTGCCAGGGTACAGCCATGTTAAATATTCTGCACGTCCTTGAAATCCAAATCTGACTAGCCTCTCATACACTTCCTCGATAGGAAACTGAAGGTGACCAGATCAATTTCTAAATTTCTGGTGGCTTTTTGTTTTGTTGTTGGTTTGGTGCTTTTTTTAATTTCAAATCAAAATAAGCATTCACAGTTCTGCATCATTACTTTCTGTCCTTTTAACACAGGGCACATAAAAATTCAGAGGCAAATAAGGGCAGTTTCTCTTCAGTGATATAATCAAACCAAAACTTTAATATACCTTCCCCAAGCTACCTGTTACCTCCAAAGCCTCATTCCAAAAAACACTTGCCTCTTTTTAAGGGAAGAACACTTAGAATAACAAGCAGCAGCTGACTCAACTGCCTCATTACAGTTGCTACAGTTGCACCCATATTCACAAGAGACTATAGTATTTGAAGTATTCTTTTGGTTGGCAGAGTCTTTACTGACATCAGGTAGGCACAGTGTAACTTATTTTAGATAAAGGAGATAAAGAGAGAATCAAAGTAAAGCTCTAAAGAAAGAACACAGCACAATTCTTTCCCCTCTGTGGCAAAATGCAGCGACTTCAAGAATAAAATGGCACCACAATCCATCTTAAAAAAAAAACCCACAACAGTATAGGAAGAGGGGAAGAAAGAAAAAAAAAAAGAAGTACCAAAAGGCTAACAGTTCTACAGCTGTACTTGGAATAAGGGATTACCTGCAAAAGAATAAAAGTTCAACAAGGAGTGCAAGGTGAAAAGGACTACAGGGAACATGAGGTGCAAAAGAAAGACTGTGAAGCAAATTTCTCACAGATATTTCTTCAAAGAGCATGGCAAATTCAGGAATGGATTCCATAGCAATTGTGCAATGCAACCTGAAAGAGCCAACTGTTGTCCAGAGATATTTATGATGCTTTATACAGGGAGGCTATTATCCCTTGGAATGGACTACAGAAGAATCATTTTGCTACTTCACAGGTCCAAGGCTCTAAAAATCTGTGTTACACTTAGGAGAGTAAAAGTGAAGTATGCAGAAGTGATCAAAGGAGAACAGGCTGGTTTTATAGCCTGCAGGGGAAACAACTGATCATATATTCTTCCTATGACAAACAACTGAGCAAGTAATTGAGAGCCTAGCAGAAACCAATGTTGTTACCTCAGCATTATTGATTTTCGGCAGACATCTTAATCTAACACATGACAAAACTTTGGTCATTGCAGTAAGATATAGCTTTCAAGGAAAGATGATATTTATAAAGGTAGTTTACGGTTCAGTTAGAGATTCTTATGAAGTCAAGCCCAGACTACAAGGGAATGGAAAAGGATGTCTTAAAAACAAAATGGATAGAAATTCCATTAAAAGGTGAAAATATGATTTAAGTATATTCAAACAGTATTCAAAACACTAAAAGAAAGCAGTAAAAACATAACATTAAAAATGCTATACTAAACAAGCCTTATTCTTATCAAAGGGGTGAGTGACACTGAAAGATTCTCAGTTCATCTGTTAGGTGTTCTTTTAAAAGTCTTACCAAATTTAACAGAAATACTCCAACTGTCCATATTTTAAAAAAATCTGAGATTATTTTAAATAAGCATATATATAACAAAATGACACCAAAACAGGAAAAGAAGCCCATATAGCCCTTTGTTAACATTCAAACTCAAAGAAACATACCTGTAAGCAAAAATTATTAATGATAAAGAGAAAAACCACATAAAATTACAACAATCATCTTACATATAAACGTAGAGAAAAAAGTGAGTTCAGTTCACGGCAGTTACAAAGAGTATAGCTTCAACTAAAAGAGAAAAAATGCAGGAAAATAGCAGGAGCCTTGCACATAATTAAAAAAATCCTTCCTACCTTCCCTCTGTTTCCTCCTATGAGCTATCTGCCCTTTAGCAATATCAGACACTGCTCTCTGCACACCTCACTCTCCCATTTCCTGGGGATATCTGAGTCCTTCTCCCCACTACGTCTTTTCAACCTGCAGGGTGTAATGCACCACTGGTGGAGTTTCAGGTGATGGCAATAATTGAGCTCTCTCTACAGGTGTATTCTACCTGCTAAATCCAGTACTGCCTTCTTCACAGCTGCATCATATTAGCAACCACAGCTGACTATCATAGATAGCCCCTTCTCTACTCTTTCCAACTGACAAATAGTCTACTAAGAATTCTTGACTTTAAGTCCCAAAGTTAATAGCCAGGCACAGTCTTCACACGCTTGTGACAAATTCTTACTTGTGAAATGAAATCTGACCTAGAGCTCTCTAGGAACAAGACCCAGTGAGATGACCATTCATCATTCTTTAATATGCTTGGGGTAGACTATGTAATAACAATCCAGTCCTGCACCTCCCCTGCCATCATGCTACTGCTGTTGCTTTTGTGCACTCTTGGACAAACACCCTTAAGGGAAGGGGAGAAAACAATGGGCTTCCAAAAGTACTCTTTATTTTTGGTATCAGTTCACACAGCTGGTATGAAACAAATGCAGCCTGCTGGGCTACAACACAGATTTTTTCAAGTGTCAAAAAAGAGGCAAAATATATTGGCATGGGAGAGCCTGGTTAATGAGGTGTCACAGCTATGGTTGATTTGTTCACTGCTTCTTTAATTTTATTATGTCTATTAGAGTAATAAGGAACAATATTTCTTACATTTTGTCTATGCACTAAGGCTTAAATGGAGGAGCATCTTGAGACTTACAGCAGGCTTTTCAAGTAAAGCAAAATGCTCCACACAAGTTGTGTCTATTTTGATTACGTGGGGACCATTTGTAGAAGCAAATTAATACCAAGCTTTATTCCTCCGTAGTAAACACCCTTAGTACCACTGTCCATGCAGTTGTTCCAAGTCTTAGTCTGGACCACAGCCTAGAAGGAGATCATTCAGAACAGTCTGACACCTGTTTTGAGGAATTCAATGTGCCTCCAATTCTCTGCTTCAATGACAAACTCTCTTTGTCAGAAGAACTGCTTCTATCATTGGATCTGTCACGCTAAGCCACTGAACAAGCCATTTCACTGGGTCTCCCCAGTCAAGCTCAATTTGAGTTTTTCAGTCCTTGATACTTGTGGGATATTGTCATAGAAGCCATTAATGTACTTTGCACTGCGAATTATGCTGCTTGGCAGGGGCTATCTCTCCTGACGATACCTGCATGTCCAAAGTTGAACCTAGTCTTGTAATGAGATTGCAAAAAGTAGTCATATATATTCAAAATGTTGGCCTGTGAGCCAGTAAGGCCTGAAAATATTTACCAATATGTCAAAATGCTTCTAGCTGAAAACCATTTCTAAACCATTCGCTGTTTGCAAGTTTAATGGCTTAAGGCTTATGGGCTCATGAATCACTAGCTTTCTTAGCAGCAGCATTTGAAATGTTGATACCTTAGCCTTGAAATAGATGTGAAGGTACCACAGCCTTTACAAGCTGTTATCGAAAGACATACTTTAAAAGCTCCCACAAAAGACTGAATGCAATAGAAGTACCTGAACAGGATGAAAGTAACTGAACCAACTTAGTTAAAGTCATTGTTCATGTCTGTGTTCCATTTCAGAGATTACTCTCCAGCTGGACAATGAATCATATTAAAGGAAACTTTGCTACTTACAGTTCGTCTGATAAAAAATCCAGATGACTTTAGGAGCAATGATGAGTATTTGGGAAACTATTAGTCTTGTTTCAAATTACTGAATTCAACTATCAGAAGAAAATTTTGGAGAGCAATTCCATTCATCAGAAATTAAAAAAAAATAAAAAAAAGATGGCACCATTCTTACAATTCCAAGAATTTCAGTTGAGAAGATGAATGACCATTCATGGCAAAAAATATTGCTACAACATATATGTGAGGAATGAGTATCTCTAAGGTCAAGGAGGTTATGCCAGTAAATGGCAAACCCTGCATTATAGACCTGCAAAATCAAATGTTAAGCACACAGTATACTAGAGAGATAACAGGAATGGAACAAACAAATACAATAGCAAAACCAATTGGAAGAAATAAGAAATCTCAATTATGAATAAAAAAACAATAATTTCATATACAGTCCTCTAAAAGACAGCACCAAGTGATTTATCTTGGTCTTGCAAGGGAATATACACTGTAGAGTGTAAAACTATAAAATATACACGTTTTTCATCTACAACACCCAAGATAGACAGATGAATGAACACATATACATGGTAAATAAGTTCTGTTTCAATTTTAAACAAAAATATTATGAAAACCTATTAAAATAGAATAAATAAATACAATTGAATGCTTATGGGTTTGCTTATCTGTGAATAGCTTAAAAGGTAAGGAATTCATGGCTTGATGTCTTTTCTGATTGTCTGGCCCATCTATACGTGCACTCATCCACCATGTCAGCACAGACAACTTGCAAATCTGCCTCTTCATACCTATCTTCCTGCAGCCAGATTAAAATCCCGCTCTGTGTGAAACACTACTCTGACAATGGGTAAGAGCAGGTCAGCCTCAGCTCTACAAACTTTCTGCACCATCAATATAGGTTAAAATTACTAATTTGCCTATTATTTAACCCATAACTCTTCATTTTCAACTAATTTTGCTCCAGGCCCTCATATTCTTCCATAAAAAAAAAAACATCAGAAAGATTTCAATGTATTTTCAAGATTGCATGTTTGTCTTCAAACCTTAGAGCTTTTGTCCAAGGCCTCATCACCTTGTTTACTGCAACTTCTTTCTCCAGCTCTCAACTCATTCAAGTCCCATTCATCCAGAACATCAATTCAATTCAGCATTTTCAGCAATTAATCTGATGATATGAATGCATTCTTCTTTTGTTCCTCCTTGTATTTGGGCTTTTACTCATTCTGCACTAATATTTGAGGTAAACTATTAAGCAGCTCCAAACTTCATTTTACTTCCTCCTTCCTCTCCTTAAAAAATATTTGCTCTGATTTCTCCTAAGAAACTTGACAGTTAGGCTACTGCCAAGCACTCTGCTCAATACAATCCAACTACTTACACTTTCTGCCCAAGACCATGTTTTTACATTCATATTGTAAGCTTTAGGGGACAAAGACAGCTGTCTTTCAGCTATACATAAGCTCCAAGCATTACTACTTTACCCACTAAATTAAATACATGTAGCATTTACACTTGCTTTTCAATATGCAAATGCTGCCATGTTTTAAAGGACTGTGTGACTGTGTGACCCTCATTGCAAACAGAGAACAGCATGCGGATAACCAGAACAAGTAAACAGTATTTAAATTAGGCTTGAAACCAGGAACACTGCATCCTGAAAGAAGCAGACACAATGTGCAACTCCACCAAATTCTTTCCAATGCCATAGTTCATATAGCTTCAACAAATGTGTAAAGCTTATTTCCAGTGAGTTGTGCTGTTCAAACATGCCTATACACACTTCCTTCTGTGTATCTGTGATATACACTGATTTTCCACTACAGAATCATAGAATCAACTGGGTTGGAAGAGACCTCCAAGGTCATCAAGTCCAACCCTTGATTCAACACCGCTGTGATTACTAGATCATGACACTAAGTGCCACATTCAGTCTCATCTTGAAAACCTCCAGGGACGGTGAATCCACCACCTCTCTGGACAGGCCATTCCAATGCCTGATTACTCTCTCTGTAAAGAATTTCTTTCTAATATCCAGCCTAAACCTTCCCTAGCAGAACTTAAGCCCATGCCCTCTTGTCCTATTGCTGGTTGCCTGGGAGAAGAGACCACCTCACACTTGGCTACAACCTCCTTTCAGGTAGTTGTAGAGAGTGATGAAGTCTCCCCTGAGCCTCCTCTTCTCCCAACTAAACAACCCCAGCTCCCTCAGCCTCTCCTCATAGGACTTGTGTTCAAGTCCCTTCACCAGCCTCGTTGCTCTTCTTTGGACCCACTCCAGCACCTCAATATCTTTCCTGAACTAAGGGGCCCAGAACTGAACACAGTACTCAAGGCGTGTCCTCACCAGTGCTGAATGAGTACAGGGGAAGAATCACTTCCCTTGTCCTGCTGGCCACACTATTCCGGATACAGGCCAGGATGCCATTGGCCTTCTTGCCTACCTGGGCACATGCTGGCTCATGGTCAGCTTCCTGTCAATCCAAACCCCCAGGTCCCTTTCTGCTTGGCTGCTCTCCAACCACTCTGTCCCCAGCCTGTAGCACTGCATGGGGTTGTTGTGGCCAAAGTGCAGGATCTGGCACTTGGCCTTGTTGAACTTCATCCTGTTGGAATCAGCCCACCTCTCCAGCATATCCAGGTCCCTTTGCAGAGCCCTCCTGCCTTCCAGCAGGTTGACACTCCCTCCCAGCTTGGTGTCATCTGCAAATTTGCTAATGATGGACTCAATCCCCTTATCTAAATCATCAATAAAGATGTTAAACAGGACTGGGCCCAACACTGATCCCTGGGGGACACCACTCGTGACCAGCCACCAGCTGGATGCAGCACCATTCACCACCACTCTCTGGGCCCAGCCATCCAGCCAGCTCTTAACCCAGAGTGAGTATGATTTTAGAAAGAGCCATCTATACCCACTCCAGTCTAGTAAAACCATTCTAACTGTCACTAGGGTTTAGTACACATGTTGCCAAAAAGTCTGGTAATGCCACACCAACAATAATGGTTTAGCACATATATTGTAGGTAGGCTTTCAATCACAGTGTGGGCAACCCGTGGCTGTCCAGACTGGACAGTGGCTGAAACACCCACAGATTTTACTGCTTTTTAGTGCAGCACTAAGACAATCACAGTGGTTGTATACTGTTCTTTGCCACCACCTTGGAGCAAGCCACAGAACATCATCAGTGATCTGAAAGGCACAGCCTGCCAGAACACACAGCTGAGTTCAGATAGTTGATACTACCTGTGAAGAGGCAAATAAAAACAAAACCAGCAAAAGAATTAAGTTATGAGGATAGTGGAAGGAAACAGTCTATTAAACTCATGGCAAGTCATTTAGCATTTTATATTGGTGCCTCAGTTACTAGATGCAACTGGTTCATCTAAAAATAGCTGCAAATGAAAGGCAGAAACCCAGAAGTGAGATTACAGCCTTATCAGTAGGCTAATGCTTTGCCAATCCCATTTCTACAATAAGTTTGCACAGCTAGATGTGCAATATTGCACACCATATTCTCACATAGAAATACACTCCTGGAAGGAAGGTTCCAATAGAATAACAGACTATTGCCTATATATCAATTACACAGTGCCTGTGAAACCATGGATAGATTACCAATGTGAATAAAGTGAGAATTTGCACACCCTGAAGTCAGCCACTGACTATTCTGTCTGTTCTACTCCTTATGTTTCACTACAGCGATCACATTCTAGCTCCAGTCTGAATATGCTGCCAAAACCCTCCCAACTCTTCCAAGAATGCTGTTCCAAGGAGAACACACTTTCAGGCACAGTAAATGCATACACCTACTGACTACAACACTGGGAGCAATTCTGATCTCCTGTGAAATCTATGCAACTGGACTGGCCTTATCGATATAGGGAGTAGTGGGGTTTGTATTCAAACCTGTATCACACTCAGCTTTTATCTCTAGGTAGCCTTCACCTTACTCAGCACAAGCAGTAGGCAGAAATCTACCAAAATGTTTAAATTCTCAAGTAACCACAGCACACTGCATATGTGTGTCTAATTAATCTGATTAATCAAAGATTCCTGTTCAGTAATACATCACAGAGCTATGTAAATGAAAACTGCAATGGCTCAAAGAAAAGCACCTGGCTCCATTTTATTCAGTTGAAAGACTTTAACACTTTTTCTCCCCTAAGAAAGTGTTTTATCTATATATCTAAAAATCAACTTATTTGTCTAAAGGAAACAATACGTTGTCCAACACAGCAATATAGTAGAACACCTGACACTGCCACCACAGGTAAGCTATTACTGTGTAACAGCTTAGGATAGCGGGTGGAGTTTGAGGCACACGTTTAAGTATGTCAGCAATTCAGTTCACCAGTTCTCTTGGAGATTTCAGAAATTTGAAGATGCCAGAGAGCTTCAAGTGGGGCATCCCCTCGAGTTGAAATTCACAAACTAAAGTGTAACCCCCAGTTCTTCTTTCCATCCTGATGCAGTTTTAGAGAAGAATCACTAGATGGAGCCGCACCGTCACAAATCTGATTTATGGTCGCCAGAAGAGTTGTTGCCTCCTATAGCTCTGTTTGACCTAGAACTGACACGTTCCAGTGCATGCGGATAACGCATCTTCTGAAAGATGGATGAAATTTACATTTTAAAAAAAATTACCAAAGCAAAACGTACACAGAGAAAGTGATAAGATACTGAATGCAAAAAAGCCATCAAGAAACCAACAACACTCCCAGCTTTCAAAACAAAATAAATTTTAGAAGTGAACTGAAAGTTATCTGCCAAGACAGATCATATGTCTTGCTTTGTTCTGCAAATCAGAGAGCACAGCAGACTTCTTAGGGATTGACATGATTAGTTGCTGCAAAAGAGATACAAGAGCTCTGGACTCAAGTCTTCATAAATAAGGTCTAATACACACTAAAAATGCAGTGATAGGGAAACTCATTTTCCATAAATACCCTGGTGATATATTTAATCCTGCACTTAAGATATACTTTAAGAAGAATCTTTTTCTTCTAACTGCATTGACACTAGATAGTTTTGCTAGCATAGGAAAATACTTGAAAAGTTTTCATCCAAATCTACCAACACACATACCAAAAGGGAATTTTTACCTGCTTTCACCCTTCACCTGTGGAGGCCAAGTTGCAATCCACTCCATTTCCTGGTCATTTTATTTCGTTGCTCATTTCATCTCCCACAGAGCAACAAAATGATAGAACTTCACCTCTTGCTTAGGATTTCCAAAATCCAGATATTTCCAACACTTCACAAAATAAAAACTAAATCCCCAGCCCACCTTCAAAAGGTACTCCAGGGTTCTTTCACAAAAGCAAAAAAACACCTTGGATTTAGGTTGACTTATGGGTTATTTCACAATCACTGTTGGCTTATGTATAAATTCCTTCAGCAGCAGGCTAGGCCAAAGAAGAGATCCCCAGACAACAAGGCTGCCCTTGCCCCTGCAGCACCTTGCCTGGAAGGCGGTGCAGATGGGGGCTGCAACAGGAGCAGAGAAAGCCAGGCGCTGTTCCCCCTTTCTCTGAGACTCTTCCTTGACCTCTTTCACTCACAGGTCACAGGACTGAAGTCCCAGAATCTTACATACTTTCTGGTGAGGAGTTGGCTCGCACCTCAGCTGCAGACAACGCTCGTGCTGGGGGAAGGACAGAGTTCACTTCTGGGGTAGTCGGAGGGTCAAGCCTCTCACGAGGACATTGTGAAAAGCTCCTCCATCAGAGCCCATTACCAGCTCACACGACATGCATGTTTTAACACGCAGACTGCATCGAAGCCGTCCCAGAATCAGCCTCCGAGGAGGTGGGGGCTCAAGCCCCAGGTGCTGCTTTCCTCGCTTTACACACCACAACCAGGCGTGTCACGGAGGGGCAGTCGCGCCCCTGGCGGGGGTGGCCCCCCTTCCCTCCCTCGCAGCCGATCCCAGCACGGGGCACGCCGGACTCGGGCACACCAAGGGACGCTCCGCCCGGCCCCGCCCGCCGCCCACACCGCGCCCACACCGCGNCCCCCCATCAGGGCGCGGGGACCGCAGCGCCGGGGCAGGTCCCCCGGGCCGGGCAGGAGCCCCCGCCGCGGGTGCGGCCGTCGGGGGAGCAGAGCCCTGCCCGCAGGGCAGCGCCGAGGATTTATTTCGCTGAGCTGCGGCAGTAAATACACTGATGCTCTTAGAGCCCGAGCCGCTCCATGTAATCCAGCTACCGCAGCGTGGGGCCGGGGCCAAGGTCCCAGCGAAGACGGGGACGCGCTCCCCGCCCTGCCCCTGCCTGGTGCGTTTGGCCGTCCCGGGAACGCCGCGGTGCGGGCCGTGCTCACAGCACTGTCTTCCGGCCACAGTTTCGCTTTCATTCCCCGGGATCAGCGGAAGAACGAGCCGGCGAGCCGGCAGGGCAAGGAAACTGATGCTGGGTTTGTAACGCGGCCGCTTGCTTACTTACGCCTTGACTTCAAGCGAGTTGCTGAAGTAATCTGCACCTCGGTGTGATCGGCTGTAAAACAGAGCCATTAACAGAAAATAAACCCCTCGAAATAAAAGTGGGTTTCAAGAGCAAACGACTACCAGGATACGTTTGTTGTTATTCCTTTAAAATATTTTACCCATTTGGTAAAAGAGGCATTGGGCATCAAAGCTGTAATCAGTTCTATATCTGAGTAGAAATACAATGGTCCTTAAATTTCAACTTTCAGCACCTACTTTGTTTGCCTACTGGTTTCATGCTAAACAAGCCACTGAGCAATACCAGATTTCCTCTGGCTAGAGGGCCAGACAGTGTCATGAGAACACAGGGCTTGAGAAGATGCATCAGCTGACAGCCCTAAAAAACAGCAGTCTCTTTTCATCTGCAAAACAAGGGTCCCAGACTAAGAAAATGGTGTGTCTCATTCATGTTCTCTGCTTAAACTTGCCCTTTGAGTTCTGATGTGGTTACTTGTCCTGTAAGAGTATGGCAGCTTATAACCATCACATTGGCCACTGAAAAACACAGTACGTACACCTTTCCCTATAAGCCTTTGCCGGTTGAACATCTTAGAGGTTAAAGAGAAGGGGGTGTGGGGAAGATAGCCCACTGAGCTGTTCAGCTACATTGCGTTTCCCATTTTCACAGGTTTTTTTAGAGCAAAACTTTTTAACCTTTAGTAATACATTAATGCTTGCTTTATTTAAAAAGGCAATAACTGAATGGTAAAAACATTCTTATTAGTCTTTTTTTTTTTTTTTGGTAGGTAAAAGATACCCTTCTTTAGTTTTTGGGACACCCAAATCATCCAAGAGTTTTATTGGGAAAAGCAGTCCTCTCTGGCAATATATACTGGATCACTCTTTGCGGGAACATCCAATTCTAAAGAAACTTCGTCTGGTCAGTATCACCCACACTTCATTCTTGTGATATTCCTTCCTCCATCTTATTTGCATACACCCTGAGGGTGTTTTTGAACTGGTAATACCCAGACTCTTCAATGTTCAGGGCTACCTACATGAGTATTTAAGTAGTATTGACATGCCCTTCTATCCATGGCTCCCAAGTCCATATGTTTGGGCTGTACTTGATTTTGACTTGAACAGATGATTTCTGTTCATTTTAGTTATATAAAGAACCTGTAACTCAGAGAGGTGATGTCCTCCAGCAGGCTTCAGTATCAGAGATAAGACATAACATCATGACTCAGGATTGAGTTATTTCAGGTGAGACAAACTGTATAAAATCAATTAAATGCTAAGTACTGGAACAGGTTGGTTGGAATGAACCCTAAAGAAAGAAAGAAAACAGGAGAACATACTTTCCTTTCAACTGGCCTGGCAAAGCCATGCTTCTTCTGTTGTCCCCTCCTCAGTGCCAGGAGCCCTTCCACCCTTGCATGGGCACAGCTCCTCCAGCTCTGCACTGTGTAGCCGGAACGTGATCTGACCTTTGGCAACAGACGGTAATCAGCAGTTCATAAGCATTCTACATGTCTTAAAGGAAGTGCACCTGTTTATGTAAATTCACAGAAATAAAGGACTTTCACAGTCAAGGTTACTCTATGATTTTTCATCAGTTATAAATATTGCTGAGTTTGACAAAGCCATGGTAACTTTGGGGCTTATTACTGCTTTGAATGTCAACTGCTTATGACACACAAGACATCCTCCTTAGTTAAGTTAAATTCAAACCACTTTCTGGCTCATAAATGGAGAGGAGTGTCGCTTTTCCTGGAGTTTCACTTTTTCCTTTTCCATAGAATATTGGTTTGGTAGCTTTGGGATTTGTTTGTTTGTTGTGATGTGTTATTTTTTCTCCCCTCTCTAGCTCACCGCTGAGCATCCCTGGGGCAGAATGATGGTGTCTTGTGACCAGGCTCAGCTTATGGCAAACTTGGTTAAACTCATTAAAGCCAAGAAAGTTATTGAAATAGGTAAGATTGTCAAGAGAATAAAACTCCTGACTGTTCTTCTCCAAATACAGACATATTTAACATAAGATATCCAAATACAGTAAGGCACTGCATACCTGTCTTAGCAAACAGGTGAACAAACTACAGCATGAAAAGGAGTGTTGATTTGCACTTGCTTGCCATTTTGTCTGTGCATTCAGTAGCTCTGGCATTAGCAGGAGTGGCTCATCAGCTCCAAGGCAATCTGAAAAAATGAGATCAATAGATCACTTGAGTCTCCAGCAGTTGCAGGACAGGTTATATTCTTTCCTTCCTTGCCAGAAGAAAGTATTTTGCTGCACAGGCCATGTATCCAATCCACTTCCCTTGATGCACCTATGTCAACAGGTAGTCCCAAAGCCAGACTGATGCTGGACAACCAGCTGTGGGTTCCCAGCATCTTTGTTCTTGACCTGGCTCTTATGAAACCCTGATATTTTGCTGCTTGTCCAGTCCCTTTTTGTCAGAAATGAAAGACCAGACTCTGCCTCGTCTGTCCAGGAGACTTTTGGGAAAAGCAGACATTGAACTTTGCTAAAAGATTGATTTTTCAAAAAAAAGTGAGTGTTTCTCCCAATCCACCATTACATTAAAATGGAGATAAAAGTTTTTACTGTCTATTAAATTGCCATCCTTGACTCCTTTGAGGATTTTACTCCTGAAGAGAGCCCTGTAGTTCACTACTTATTTATTTTTTTTCACAATACAGTAAGTGTTGATGACTCTTATGGTTTTCCCAGGTGTTTTCACAGGCTATAATGCCTTGAATATGGCACTTGTCCTGCCAGATAATGGCCGAGTTATTGCCTGTGATATAAATGAGGACTATGCCAAAATTGGAAAGCCACTGTGGAAGGAGGTAAGCAGCATCTTCTGTTACACATTTCAGACTGTAGCATTTACAGGTGAAGAGATTTCAGTATTTTAGACTTGCACATTCACACAGACGTATTCTTATAATTAAAGGAGGCTAAAACAGTTCCGTTTTGGAAGAGAAATAAGTAGTGTCTGGAACCTAGAAATAGGAAAAGTATCTGAACATCAGTCATTCCCTGAGTGCAACCTACTAACAGGTTAGTTCTCGACCAGTTTTAACAACTCTCTGTTCTTTGTCATTTCAGGCAGGAGTAGAGCATAAAATTGACTTGCGGATTAAACCAGCAATTCAAACACTTGGTAAGTAACCTAAAATAACTTTTTGTTCCCCCTTCCCTAGAAATAGAGGAAGGTTACAATAGTGATGAAAGGGAAGACCAAATATGGTTGTGAATGTGATCCCTTTTGCTAAAAGACAGCTTCTCTTATATTAAAAAAAAAAAAAATCTTTAGAATTTCAGTTTTTCTACCCACTAGCAGAGAGAAGGAAAATACTTGTCCTGTGTAGTAGGCTGTACTGGTCACTCACCTGTCCTGTCCATCACTTTGTTTAATCTATGAAGTACTATTGTCAGCTACTTCTGGGAAAGCTGATTAAAACAGATTAATTAGGCAAAGCCCAGTTTCTGTTATCCATTGTCCATTCTAAGCAAATATTCCTTTGTGACAGACAGGAAGTTTTCTGAAAGGACTGAAGTGTAGAAAAAATTCAGAAACCAATATAAAATTTAGGGTACAGTAGTTGAATCGTATTCAGAGAAGTTCAAATTTAGGATGTGCCAAAAGCATGCAAGGCCATTAGTAAGGCAATTACTTTTCTCATTCAAGGAAGGAGAAAGTGTGGAGCGGAGGAAATATTAATAAGTATTCTGAAAATGCCAGAAAATTTCTAGGATTGTTGGAGGCAGAAGAAGGTTTCCAGCAAAGGTGTTTGATGGATCCATAGATCCATTCATAACTTTGTATTAGTTCCAAATTCATCCATCTTTTTCCAAAGAGGCGAATACAAACAGATTGCTAGTATACGCTGTCCTTGAAGTCTATCAAACAGCTTTGTCTAGGCACTGCTTCAGAAAAAACAATGCTCTGTTGACAAAGGGTAAGGGCAGGTGAGAGAGGTGGCAGAGAACTTCAGGAGACAGCAGTCAGCCCTCCACAGCTGGCAATTTGGAGTTCTTGGTCAAGAAGTCTCTAAGGAGAACTTAAAACTGAATTTCACTCGCCTTGGCCCAGAGAGGGACTGCTTACAGCAATCTTTTGCTGTGACAAATATCTCTGACAGGGTTTGTTCATGACCCATGTCACGGCACGTAATCTTCAACAAGAGATTAGCATTTAGAACCTGTTCATAAATGCGAGAAAAATTCTAATCCACTCAAGAAAACAGTTTTCAGTCAGCTCAAAAACAGCTGAAGGTGTAGTGTGTGTCCAGTTTCAAACTCCTTGACTTGTTTTTACTGCAAATTTCAGCAGTCCCAGCTGTATCCTGCAGGTTTAGAGCTACTCCATGAACTCCCATGCAGGCAGAACTCAGTAACTGAGCATTTTATGGCATACATCATGTCTAGATTGGTTTCTGTGGGATAAGCTTTTCTAGTAATTACCTGTGGAGGAATAGGTTGCCTGGTCAAGGCAGCAAAAAAACATTATTTAATGAGAACTTTGACAGAAATGGATTATGTCCTCCTACACAGCATTAACCAGGGTGTAACGACTCACTTTGTTGCTCATCTAGATGAACTGTTGGCCAGTGGAGAAGCGGAAACCTTTGACTTTGCTTTCATCGATGCGGATAAAGAAAGCTACAATGAGTACTATGAAAAATGTTTGCGCCTCATAAAGAAAGGGGGAATAATAGCCATTGATAATGTAAGTACTGAGGTTGTAGTGGTAATAGCACAGGGAATTACTGCTTTTGGCCGTGGGAAAGGGAAAAAAAGTCACAGTGGGTTTCTAGTAAAGTGATTTCTGACCTACAACTGGGTTGCAAGTTGCAATGTGTTTGTTCCATGTTATACAAAGGAAAATCAAATTCATCATAAACGCCTAAAGTAAGCTATATAAAACACTAATATAAGTAAGTAATAAAACACTCTATAAGTTAAAAGTAATTTGTTAAATTTATGTTAGTACATAAAGAGTCTGTGATAACAAACAATTGTTTTTTTGTAATTCACTAGAGAATGCTGTGTATTATTCTGATTTCTCTTGTAGTGCATTGTACCATACTTACAGTACAATGTACAGTGCCTTGTACAGTACTTACACAAGATCAAAAGTAGTACTTTTAATCAGTAACTACTAATAAGTTATTAATTGATAACTTTTACTAGAAACTTCAGGCCACCTTCAGGGTTATGGTGGCAGCTAAATAAGGGCTTTTAAAAAGCCTGTGTTTAAACACATCATTTTTTTTGTTTTAGCTTCTGATCCACAGTAGAAGTACAATTAGCAAATTCTGTGGACTCCCAGTCCCACTTACTAATGAGAGTTCTATGTCAGTGGAAATAAATAAGTTTTAAAAATTATGCAGGACCTTTTCCAAAGTTTCCGTTGTGGTCCAGGGACTATACTGGAACAAATGAGGTGCATCAAATTTCTTTTTTTCAATAGGTCCTTTTTAGTGGAAAGGTGCTAAAACCAAGAAGGGATGACTTGGCAGTGCAGAGCATCCACCACCTCAATGAGAAGCTGCTCAGAGATTCCCGCGTCAGTATCAGCATGCTCCCGATGGGGGATGGAGTCACCTTAGCATTCAAGTTGTAACTAGAGGAAGCCAAGCAGATGGGAAGTAACAAGTAGCATGGGACCATCAGGAAAAATGCAGTTGGAGCAGAATCAAAACTGGTAATTTAACCTGTATCTCCACTGGATAGCATAGCCTGGGAAAATAGACTTTAGGAGCAGCAGAGTCCTAAGGGTGGCTAAATAGAGAAGAAAGACTTATTTTGAGATCTACTGTGGTTTCTCATTTTAATTGTGATAAAACAAATAAAGTTATATGAAACTGTCCTTGTAAGACAGTGGTTGGAAAAAATCTCCCTCTGTAGAATGTCTGAGTTCCAAGTGAGTCAATACAACAAAGTGACTTTCTATCCTAAAAGAGGCTCTTGAATAGCAGAATAATCAGTCCTACCATCAAAAGGAAAAGAAGTGGAGTTTACTAATGTTTATAGCCATAATAGAAAAATGGATTTTAATGAAACAACATCAAGGAGATTGCTAGTCTCCCAAACTAAGACTATGGAAAGTAATTTTTCAAGTATCCTTGAAGGGTACTACATAACAAGCCTCAAATAGAAAACATCTGACTAAAAAAGTTCTCTTTAAAAGCTTGCCAAAGGACACATAGTATTTGCAATATATTTACAATGCAGTATTTACACTTTCTGAAACCTTTGTGCACAAGTGGATTTCTTTAACCTAAGTATCAGCGCAGGTAGATTTTTTGAAGTCAGAATGAGAGGGGCAGGTGGGCAAGAAGTAAACCAAAACAATTCTCCCTCCTTCCTTTCTTCCTCCCTCTTGTCCCAAAGAAGCAACTTTCTAGGTGCTGGTTTCCTAGAAAGTTGCAAGCACAGAGCATTGGTGGCAAGTATACAGAAGGATTATGATAGTATAAGGATGCAGTACAGCTGTTAACTGGCTATTCAAATTATTACTACAAGCAGAAGTTCCATTCCCTAGGCAGCACATACAAAATTTCAGCCTGAAATTCTTACTACAGATAAAACCTAATTAACTAAACAAGAAACTGAAAGTAGAATTTTACAGACGAAAGTTTCATGAGTAACTGTTTGGGGGGATTGGTAGCAGTGGAAGGGTACCATATGTATAGAGGAAAGAGATCTTTGTTGATGTTCTTTAGGGAAGTGGTATCACAGCTAAGAGAATCCTTCTTCCATTTCCTTAAATGATGCACTTGAATGACTCAAGGCACCAGGAGACAAAGATCTCAGAATTGTGAAACTGTCTAGTTGGCTCATAGTTTTGAAATTCCAACTCGGTGGCTTAGGTTCTGGTATGGGGCAGAGGTTGAGGGTATGGGTCTTACCTGTCTCGGACACTTGTCATAGCATACTGCAGTGGGAGAACAGTGAAAAAGGAAGTGTTGCTTGATGGCTTCAGAGTGACGTTATGACTGAGATCTCAATTCTATTTCTGTCACTTCCACTTAAAACCCTGATTCAGCAGAGCACGTCAGGATGTGCTTAAGTACTTTGCTGCATTGAGGACTGACTGCAAAATCCATGTCTGGGAGAAGGCCAGGACTAGGTACGTGTGGCCCTTAAATGAGAGTTTAAATAGGGTGTAAAGTTTGCCCAATTTCTTTTCCCAAGTGCAGTTTTATTCTTAGAGCTTGAAACCTCTGCATGCCTCAAATTTCTTATCTGCATAGAAGAAATAACACCTTATTAAATTCTTAATGACTGTTGGAGTGGTTAAAGGAATGTACAGGATCATTATACATTTGCATGCAAAGCTTCTAGTTACGCTCTACTTTACAATTTTACTTTGTCCATAGATAACAAAAAAATCATAAGAGTTAAAAACAGAAAAATGGAACACTTTCACAGGTGGGGCATCCTCAAATATTCCTGCTTTCAGAGGCTGTAGGCTGATAATCATGAGCAAGCTACAAGCTGTTAAGAATACATACTCTGCCCTAAAAGTACCTTGATGGTCTTTTTGCAAACATGCAGAAGTCACTGGAAGATTGATCACAGACTCTGCAACTGTTTTGCCACTAATTTCCAAGTTGCAAGAACCCTCTTGGTAAAGCTGAGCCAAAAATGGGCAAGCAGCATGAGTATTTTTGCAAGAAACTGTCAAGTAACAGTTTAGCAACAGTCAAAATCAATACAATCAGTTCATGAATTCAAAAGCTCCTGTTCCTTGAATGGTGGGAACTGGCAAAGACCCCATTACCTATGCTAGAGGAAGATCTATGAGTGCCTGAGGGTGAAGCCAGGTGCAGCAGCAGGTTAGCATTTTGCCTTTGCTTTGGACTCTGTTTCGTTTTAAATATGCAGAGTATAGTGTGAGCATTTCATCAAACCTGTCTCCATCCTGATCACCTAATTACCATTAGAAAGAATAGCAATGTGTCCCTAAACTATAGATTGATGAGCCATCTGTAAGCTGAAACAAAGAGCAGAAGGAAGCTTAATTGAATCAAATATTTAGAATACATTACACTATCTTGTAGTTACTCAGAAGCTGGCCTTCTCCGTAGGCTTCTGTCCCATGCATCTGGAATTCATCACCACTAACTGCATTTAATCCTTCAACCTTACTATAAAGTGACTGCTGATAATATATTATTATGATTTAATTCAAGTGGTGAATCAGCTTTGGGGAATTTATAAGGACAATGGGAATTTAGGCTTTCATTAGGTGACGAGAATGGACCATCCAAGAATGCAATGCAAGTCTTTGTCTCTCTCCAATGGAGACATCATGTATGGAAGCTCATGGGTCTGCTCACCCCTCTCAAGTAATACACCTGCCTGAGCTACTACTCACACTATAGAGGCTCAGGATTTTCTACACCTGAAGAGGAGCTGACCCAGGGGCACAGCTGTTGCCCAAACTGTACCACTGAGCTGCTCCTGCAACACTGGCATGTCTTCTAGTTGCAAGGGTTGACCCCAGAGAGGCCAACACAGGTGACAAACATACAGCTGGGACATGCTTAGAAGCAAATGGGGCTGAAGGATATTGCATTAAAAAAAAAATTCCCCCTAATTTGGTAACTCCCAAAAGCCACCATGACAATGAAAGCATGTCATCCTAACTGCTGGTCAGGTACCTCAGTCCCTGCTCCAAAGATGTCACATTCAAAATGATATGGTGTGATATTTAGGTGGGTGACAGGGAAAGGAAGGGAAGACTGTTTTAAGAGTAGACTTTGCATCTCTACTAGCTAATTAAATGAGCAGACTGTTCATTTAACCTGCTACCCCTTTGTGGTGGTGCTCTCCATTATTCCCAGAGGAAGGATAGCAAGATCTTGGAGTTCTCTACAGCGTGGAAAACACTCAGGACTGACACTGGATGCTCAGAAATCTAGAAAGAAGACTGCCCCAGAAAAAGAAACAACCTGCTGTCCAAGGGTAGACACAGGGGTTTCTGTAATGCTCAAAGCTCACTTCTACATTTTCAACACTGCAGCTTTTAATCCTGCCGGGGCACGTGGTGGGCAAAGCAGGGAGCGTAAGTCTCTCACGTTACTGCAGGCCTAAAGAAAAACTGGGCCACTGAGTGTAGCATAACTTAGAGGTACTTGTTTGAACTTCTGACACTGCCATCACTCTTTCTTTTAATAAAATCAGGGCGGGTTTTTAATCTGTTTGAATTAAGTCACGTTATACATAAGACAGCACTTTCTATGAATTGCTGCTCATGGAAGACAATCAGCAAGCTTTTTGTGACAAAGCCCTGAGGATAAAGGGAAAGGAATATGAATATAAACCTCATCCAGATTTCTTCCTTTGAAGCATGAGCAGTTCTCAGAACCATGCAGTTCAGATCTGAGGCACATGCCATGTCTCAAGCACTGCAGTCTTGATACTGGTGTGGCAAGAGCAAGTTCCGGAACATTCAGCTATCTCCTTTCTGACAATGTAGTAGCACAGTTGGCTGCATCCTTGCTTGTATTCTCTTTATCACTTGAAATCCATCATCAATGGCCACAACAGGAGTAAATAAGCTACGAGATCAGTGCTGTTTTAAGAGATTTTTCTCCCTATATGCTGATTTGGGCTGGGATAGAGTTATTTTTTTTCATAGCAGCTAGGACAGGGCTATGTTTTAGGCTTGTGCTGGAAGCAATGTTAATAATACAGGGGGCTGGGCAGCATGAAAAGTTGGGAGGACACAAAGCTGGGCCAACTGACCCCAGCTGACCCAAGGTATATGATATGGCATCATACTTTGCATATAAAATGAGGGAAGAAGTAGGGAAGGGAGATGTTCAGTGTGATGATGTTTGTCTTCCCGAGTTAGATGTGATGGAGTCCTGCTTTCCTGGGGATGGCTGAACATGGATGGCCTGCAGATGGGAAGTAGTGAACAAATTCCTTATTTTGCTTTGCTTGCATGCACAGGCATCTGCTTTTTTTATTAAACTGTCTGCATCTCAACCCACAAATATTCTCACTTTTACCCTTCCAGTTCTCTCCCCTATCCCACCAGAGGTGGTGAGCGAGCAGCTGTGTGGGGCTTAGTTGCCAGCTGGGGTTAAACCACAACACTGTACTAGTGGAGATTAATACTGCTTGGTTTTATCCTTCCCATCTACTGAATCTGCACAGGTCTCCTCCATCCCTGGCACCTCTCCTTTCCACTACCTTGAGGAATGTGACCATGGTGAGCAGCTTCATCCCTTCTTCCAAACAACAACTAGACCAATACATTCAAATAACCTACAAACTCCACACATACGAAAGATCTGGGCCCATCTCTGAATGGTTTGCAGGATGTTTGATTTTACTGCTCATTTCATTTTAACAGAAGAGGCAGCACTATGAGGTCCTTCCCAGAATGAAAATGTGGAAAGAAAAAGGGTCTTTTGGGGAAGGATTGCTGATGACATCCCAAACAAGTACTGAGCAGGGGAATGACAAAGCCCATTCCTTCCCTCTCTGTACACCTAAACTGCAAATGAACATTTCCTGCCACAGCGAGCACTGAAGTTTTTTCAGAGAAACTTGAATCATTTGGTTTCCTCACCCATGAGTTGCTCTGCTCTCTACTCTGCCAAGCCCTGTCCGAGGGCTGTGGCATTTTTCTGCTCCTGCACGTTGTGCCAGTGATTTGCACTGGGATGAAAAGCTCTGCTGAGTATAAAGCATTACCTCTGCATAATTCTAATCACACACAAATTGGTCTCATGCATTTGCAGCTACTCGTGGCTTCCAAGTCACCTGTTTTATAATAATTTTAAAAGCAATGTTTTGAAAAAGGAAATGAACAAACATAAAACCTGCAAAAGAGGGAAATTAATGTGGGATTTCAGACAACTTATTTATCTTCCTTTTTGGCTCAGTGCAATACTGTAGGGATAAGCACATAACTAGCTGCTTTAATATTTACTCCTATTATAAGAAAAGTAAACATTGCTGATAAGTCACTGCTTCCCAGGATTAGATTTCATATTTTAGAGACTGCTTTAAATTAATGCAGATGCAAACATTATCTTTTCTTCTTATTAATATATTTCCCTAATGAGTTCCAAGCAAATTGTGTCTACTTATATTTTATGATTTTAAATAATTAAAACATTTTATGGAGGCAACTAAAATTCTCCCCAGAGTTAGCAGAAAGATTATTGATTGAACAGATCTCAGGCTACATGGAAAAAATTATTATTTAGTTTAAAGGGTCATAATTTTATTCCTATTCACCTACTGAAAAACGAAGAGATAGTACATTTTACAGCAATCTTTTGAGTTATGCTGGGGTAGGGACTTGGGTTATATTGGTGAGCTGAAAGTAGTAACTTTTTGACATCATGAAATTAGATTTCAGAAGATAGTTAATGAGAAAGTGTTATTGCAGCTGTCACAAGTAAATGCAATGCCTAAGTACTGCACACCCACACAACACCACAGCGTTCATTACTAAAGATAAAGCCTTGCTGTACATTCACAACATTTAAGAATTCTGATCAAATCCACAACTGCAAAGCATCAACAGAAGAAATTCACTCTCAGGACTGGTTTACAGGATACCCAGGCTCTGTGTATCATGTCATGTGGCATGGCCACAGAAGTCCATAAGGTTATGGCCCAGATGTTATGCTCTGTAGCACAACCCCCAACAACAGAAAAGTGGGATTTTTCTGGCATGAGAAGAAAAACAAATAAGCCACAACAACAAAAAAGAAGAAAATTCAAAAAAGACAAAGGCATTTTAAAACAGGTGTAAACAAACAGGTACAAAGAGACCTTCACGAAGAAGGGAAATGGATGCTTGCTCACTCAGTCACTCCTCATAGGTCTTACCCTCTAGACCCCTCCCCAGTCCCTCTAGACTCACTTCAGCAACTCAATATCCTCCCTGAACTGAGGGACCCAGAACTGGACACGGTACTCGAGGTATGGACTCACCAGTGCCGAGTACAGCGGTCAGTCACTGCCCTGGTCCTGCTGCCCACACTATTTCTGAGAAGTGCCAGGATGCCACTGGCCTTCTTGGACACCTGGGCACACTGCTGGGCACATCCACGTGGGGCAGGCCCTTAGCAGACTTGCTGGGCTCTCTTTTCTGTTCCCATGCTCCAAGTGGCTTGATTGGCAATTATGTTAATTGCAATTAATTGCAAAATGGGGAAATAGTTCTTGAGCTATCCACAGTGTGGCAGTGTGAGGTCGCTGGGCTGTGGCACTGCTGACATCCCCTGTGGCCACCACAGCATCGGTCCAGCCCTGCCATGCTGCCACCAGACATGGAAATGTTCCACCAGACATGGAAACGTCCGGAGTCAGCAACATTTTGGATCCTTCCCCTTGCCTGCTGGGTTTTGGCATCTGGTGTTCCCTGTCCTCCTGCCAGCAAGTGCTTCTCAAAGCCAAGGGTGGCCAGAATCTCTCTTTGGAAATCAAAGGATCACAAGCCATTTGGGAATAACTTATGGAAAAGTGTTGTCAAGTGAGGAGCAGACCGGCGGTCGGGCAGGTACCCCGGGAGCGGATGCTCCGCGGAGCCAGCGGCCGCGGCCCGTGAGGAGAGCAAAGCGGGTCCCTCCGCGCCCCCGGGTCGCAGGGCCGGAGCACACCGAGTGCCCGCGTACGCGGGGGTTTCCTCGTCTCATTCCATTTCTGTAGCTCAGCGTCAGGCTCTGGCTCGCTGCTGTCATCGTTTCCCGCTGTCTCCCCCGCTCGGTGGGCTGAGGACGGTGCCGGAGGAGCGCCCGCCGGCNCACACCCAGGCTCCCCTCACGGCAGCACCGCGGCACAGGGCACTGCGACCTGCAGCAAAGCTCTGGCAGAAGCTGCAGGGAGAACAGCCCGGGCGGTGCAGGAGGAAATACCCCCACACACACCCCTCCCCACGGCGCAGCCAAACCCTAAACACAGCACAGCGAAACGCAGCATTTATTAAACGAAGCAGCTGCATGTGCGTAGTTGAGCGCCAGTTTAAGTGTATTTTCTAATAATGGCACCCTAGACCAATAAAGTGAGCAAGAAAGCGCACGGGTTCTCTGAACTCCCCGCACGCCCCGTCTCGGGTGGAGCTCGGCTGGCTCCGACTGAAGCCAGGGAACACACCCCGCCCGAGCGGGGAGGGTTCTGCAATAGCCGCTTAGGATATTAATGCCCGGAGGAGCACAGGCCAAGTAAACAGGAAAAAAAAGCTACCGACTCCTAAGAGTGCTAAATCATTAAACAGTCATTGCTTCAGCATTTGGATCTGACTTCCACATCCAGGACAAAGAACATCCCCTGAAAATACCCCAAACCCCTAGAGATTTCCTTATGCATATGCTACTGTTAACCAGCAGCAAGCCCGCTGCAAGTACCGCTGTGGTGTTGGGCTCAGCAGAAAATTCTCATTTAAAAAGACACTGTAATAAAGGTCAAATGTTTGGAGCAGAAACAGTCCATGCTTGCCCTCTTTAAAGGTGTGTCAGCACTTATGCCTAACACTAGGAGATGAGCATAGATATGAACCAAATCCCAGGATGTAAATATAATAGCATTTTTGTAAGTTTTAATTGCATATTATTTCTCAGAAAATACTGTGAAAAAAAATCCCTTGTATCTGTGTCAAACTTGCAGCTAAGTAGATGCTGTACATTATACTCACGAAAATTCACTTGCTTATTGCTTTCCATTTGAGCCAGTAGCACATGGAAAGATGAATACAATAGGCAACTAAAAAGCAGGCCCAGAAACATGAGAAGGGAAATATCACTTAAGTACAATGAATGCACACTATACTAATTGATATAATCCATGCTTTTATTTCTATTCCAGATTGGGAACAGAAACACACCACTGAAAAGGGACACCGACAAATACAATAAAACCACTTACACAACGTAGCCTTTTCATGCTACGTAACAATCTCACCAGCTCTTACTTCAGGTTTTCCTTTCTGCCAGTTGGTTCACAGGAAGCATCTGTACCTGCCATTAAGATATTGCTGCTATAGGTGCAACCCAGTTTTATCATTAGTGACTTGCCTTGCATAGTATTGCTTCTGTCTTTGGTCACCAGTATGATAAGGAAACAAGGACCTTTGATAGGAGTAGGGCTGAATCATTCATGAGTGAGCCATCTTCCGTTTGCTTCGTTCTGCTTCCCCTAGGAGTGCAGTCACCACGGATTTAAAGGTATCTGCTTGGCCGACAGACTACTGCAGCAATAAGCCAAACACCAGAACAGGACATTAGAGGGCAGCAAGCACACTTGCTGCCGGCCTGGCTTTATCCAGAGCCAAGGGAAAAGCCAAAAAAAACCTCTGTCCCAACGCTCGGGGGCGAAAGGTTTCCATGCCCATTCCAAAAGAGATCCAAATATCCTGGTTTGGAATGACTGCATCGTGCAAGAGGCAGAATTAGGAATATACTACATCCAGCTGAACTGTAAGAGTGCAGGGTTAATTGAACAAACATGGAGAATTTCTACAGCACAAGAACACAAATGTTCGGGTCACTCAGACAGTAACTCGTGAAATCCAGGGCGCCATAATCTCATGTGAAACGATTTTTATTTATGAAAGTGTGATTAAGTCTCCTTACAATATACACAGACAACCCCTACTCTGGCTGTACCAGGCAGGAATGCAATGCTACAGTTCACACAAAGAAGATGCAGAATGATGTTCTGGTCATTGGTTATCTCAAGTGGTTTTGCCTTTTTTTTTTTTTTTTTACTCAGAATGACACCTGAGGAAAGGCTGTCTGGCACTAAAAGTTATTATTAAGGCTTTATACATGTTTTAATAAAATGGAGCTATTGAAACACTGACATTGCTTACCACAAAACTCCAATTACACCACCAGTTTCTGTAACAGGTGAAAAGAAAGTTTGAAGTCCATTTATATAAGCCTTGAGAGATGTCAAGACACTGAACTTCTTTTTCATGCTCAAAGTAGTGATTTATGACAGAATATATTAAGAAATCTCCTATTTGCACAGTTCTCTTAACTACTGCAGAGCCCTTTTATTTCTCCAGTTGCCTATCAGCATTAGAACAAGCAACACTACTTAAGGTTTAAAGGTTGACTTTACTAAAGGTTTACTACTAAAGTCATGCACATAAAAAAAGAGTAAAATGAATAGGTTCAGATTTTCCATTACTCATTTTTAAGAGTTGAAGTGAAACTCTGCCATATGTCCTTTTATTTCACTCACCTATTTTGTGACCTCAGGAGAAAAAAAAAACAGCTAGAGGAGGAGCAGGTAGGGAAGAGAAGTGTTAGAGTACTTGTTTAAAAAAAATTAAAAAAAAACCAAAACAACCACAAAATACCACTACTAAAAAAAAAAACCAAAAAACAACAGTGTGAGACCATTACACTCATATCAGAAATTGAGAAACAGTGTTGCAGCCACACTGGTTTAAGGAGGCAAACAAGGCATCATTCATAAGCACAAGACGCAGTCCATTATTTGCCTGAGTGCTGCAGTTGGACAATGCATACAGGCACACGAAGACGGTTATATTAAAAAGAGAACAATATTGTCGGGCTGCATGGTCTCCAGCTTTTATGTGATCTAGCACATGAACACCTCAAACTAAAAATACATATTACGGACCTTAACATGCAATGAGAGCAACAAATTGCACCTTACATGCTTCTTCCACCATTAAGAGGTGAAAATGCTTCTCAGAAAAGGGCATTTAGTGACAACAGCAGTAAAGGTACATGATAAAGCATTTGTGCTTTGGAGTAAGAAAACTAGTCAAACTTATTAACAAGCCTGCTCAAAAGCCTGAGCTGGAAGCTTAGGCTCTGCTCTATCTACTGCAAAGAAGATGGCTCAGCTACCTCCACAGCTAAAGCATAAACACAGGCAGTTCACAACAGAGTACTTCAGGTGAGAATTTCAGTACGAGGGCAACAATGTGGGATAGAACGAGGCCTTGAGCAAATCATGGGGACTTTTATGGGCAATAAATCTAATACAGTATCAAACCAGAAAAAGCTTCCTGTTCATTAGCTAGCCACCTGCCCTATGAAGGAAGGTGCTGTGAACCACAGACTGCAAGACTAACTATCAAAACACCCTTCTCAGCTATGAGACCCTAAGAAGTAGGCTCCTGGCACTCCCCCAAAGTCAATAAATCATTCTTAAATGTAAGCAGTGCAGCTACATGTATTAAATATATTGCACATTAAAAGTATTCACAGATAGTTGTGTTTGACCTTTAAGGGCTGTTAGGTTCACAGACCAAATATCCCTCACACTTCTTTCTCAACACTATCCTGGAAAAAACACGAGTTTTCCCATTATTCTGCATGTTTCTGGACTTAAAATGGGTATCTGTCAGGATTTATTCATTAAAGGGAAAGCAAGATCAGATGCATTTTCCTCCATCTCCATTTAAAATTGTCTTTATTTCAGTCATTTTAAGCAGAAACCTCTCACAGCAGTTGGGATAAGCAGGCTGTTAAACCATTACACTGTTACATTCAATTGCAGAGATACATCTCACTTCATACAAATATAAGCAAAAGGTGTGTTTGTGGTGAGGTTTTTCAAGGAGCAGTTCTTAAATGTCTCAGTGTGCCAAGTACATTGATCTGCACTCTTTGCATCAGGAGGCCAACTAGGGACACAGTACATCTCACCCATGGAACACAGGGGGAATTAAACCATTGTGTCATGACAAACCTTACCTGACAGAAAAGCACATTCAACTTGCTTGAGGAATCCAATTGTTCACCTATATTCAGTATTGTCATGGGTGGGGGTTCTTAATTGCACAAAGGTACAGAGCACTACTTCTTGGATTACTTAAAACCTAACTGAGCACTACTCTCGTATCTTCACTCTTAAAATATCTGAGGCACAAGTATGTGTGTGTACTTGTTTTATTCATAATTTGTCTTGGGATACCAAATATATTTCTACTTCAGGTGATTCAACAAAATTGTTGACCTCATTTCAAAACATCCACTGATCCATTTTTCATTCAATGGCAATATCGAATGTTAAAAGGAACATAAAAACAAACATGCACACAATTGTACAGTTTTCATAAATGTCTATTTCATTATTTGTGGGTAGCGCATTAAACAGTTAAATACATTTAAATAATGTTTAAGTGACTGCACTAATGCAGAATTTTAACTAGATGGGTAACCAATTTAACTAGAAACCAGCTAACAAGTAACTGTCTAAATACTTCAAATACAGCTCTTGATCTAGGTCATCCTTCTTGGAAAAAAAAGCCTGCTGGTCACATTGGAAATACATTTTAAGGCCAAATTCTTCTGATATCCCTTCTCTGCAGCAGTTTCTTCACCTTTTTAAGCCTCCAATTCCAGGCCAAGACCAAGTTTATGGCCACCAGCATTGATGCTCTTTCCATCTATCAGGGCAGACAGGGTAAGCTTCACACCTGTAAGATTTTTAAGTGGCATGTTTACAACACACATAGTAGCTTTCATGCAACTCAATCCCCATCATTACAAGTCCCAGTTGTAGCTCATTTTCAATTTCATTACTTTTATTACAGAAGAATAGATCTACCCATGTAATCCACTTAAAGTTAGTCATATGAATCAAGCTAGATGCTTTTTGTAAACGCTGTGTTATGAAGTGGATATACAAAGTCTTTAATTGCTAAATACACAAGAGCACATTAAGGTGTGCAAAGGAAGAGGAAAACTCTGCACAAATAAGACACTTGTATCAACAGACAGATGGAATAAAACTAGCGTTTTTATTGGTTCTGAAATACAGAACTAACCAATGGCAATGTAGCATTACCAGGTGTTTTCATATTTTAGCAAAACAAGTTAAGTCCTGGAGTGTTTTTTTTAAGAACAGGAAGTAAACTTTTTTTGACAATTAATCAGTCTTTCAAGGCCTGCTATCATTCAGTGTCATATGATTGGAGAAAGCAATGCCAAAAACAAAGACTTGTTTTGCCTAGCCTAAAGCTAAGCTGTCACATACAGTACAGTCCACTCCTGTACAAATCAGTGAGGAACATAATGCATTAATATCATTAGATAAAACAGAGTTTGTCTTATTTAAAGGTTTGATGTGCAACATAAGCTACCGAAAAAGTCTACTTTGCCTTCAAGACAAAGTTATTCTGAAGAACTAAAATAGTTGTATATAAATGCATAATCTCAAGTATTTTTCTTTGTGATGCATGAAAGATGTGTATGTGACATAATTCACATAACTCTTACCTGGCCTCAGCGTCTGGGTGTAACCCACTCCAACTAGACTAGAATTGTTCACTTTTGCCTATTTAAAAAAAAAAAAAAAAAAACAAGACAAAAGCAATTAAAATGTAACTAATTAGTTCTTTGTTATCATTCAAAAAATAAAGTATGGCAACACTGCCGTTATCAGTTCAACCAAATTTTACCTGTTCTTTCATTACCTGTGTGCTTCCTGAATTCTCTCCTTCTAGCTATGCCCTTGGCCCTCAACTTACAGCTGACGCAGTAACATATTTAATAGTAGACATTTAAGGGCAGGGAGAACTGTTACTGGAATTTGCAGGTGAACTTCCCCACTTTCCCCTTTTCAGAAGGCCGTAGCCATTTACCACCACAGTCTCCCAAAACAGACCACTTCAGATGAATCCTCCATGTTTGTATTACTACTGAAGAATTATCAATACAAGTCCAATCAGCCAACCAGCAAACATTTTCTAATATCATCATAAAGAATGTATGCAAAGTTTTTCATCTTGCTTTGCATGATTCCAATGATCCAGGTTCAATTCTAACTTTTTAGCATACAGAAAACTTTTGTGCTTATCATCTTTTTAATAAGTATTGCAAGAGTTCTTACCATGAGAATGTACAAGAACTCCCTCAAAACTGGTTTTAAAAAAATTCTGTAAACTTACAGAACTAGACAGGAAGGGTTTTGGTTTTTTTTCCAATTGTGTTTTTCTTTTAATAAACGCAGTAAGCTCTCTATAATAGGCCCAGTCAAGTTCTAAGAGAGTCTCTGCAGACATTACAAAATTTAAATACTGCTGGTTTAATTTAACTGTTTGGATTGTAAGAGCAATTCCTACAAGTCTTCTGGACCTATTACCTCCTTTTGTAGTAGTAACACACAGATTTGTAGAAACTGAAAATGCACTGTATTTAGCATAACCCTTCAGGTTACAGCCTTACTTACCGAGATAGAAGCAGTGGAATCCAACTTGTATTTAGCTGCAATACCAAAGCGAGTGCTGTTGCTACCCGCTGTCCAAGCCAGGTTTACAGCAGTTTCAAGATGGTCGCTCACTTTTTGGTAAATTGACCCACCAAATTCAGAACCATCATTGCTGCACAAATTAAGAAAAAAAAGTTAGTTTCCTATATTTACATAATACCCACTTTTTTTTCTTTCCTTTTTACTACTTCAAACTTTTACTTAAATGAGAATTTCAAAACTTTGAGTTGTTTCCCATTTTTTTATGAGAAAAGGGGAGATTAACAAAGGCTTCAGGGCAAAGTTAAACTGAAATAATCCATGGAAATAAAGAGGTATTTCAGAGTGCTACTTTGAATTACTTGCAATTCTCACAGTAACGTTGAATACAGTCCTTGAACAAAATCGCAGACTGCATCCTTACAGAACTGACAGATAAATGTTAATAGTTAGAAAATGGCCATTCTGAATTACATGACTACTGCATACGTATGAAAATCCTAAAGAATTAGATGACCTTTTTAAAAAACTGTCACAAAGTTTTTCATTAGTAAATTGAAATGGAATTCTTACAGCCTAGACTATCAAGTATGTTGTAGTTTTCTCCCATCCACCTCAATTTCCATGACTTTGGACAGACACAATCCCCATTCTTCCCCTCCAAAAGGACAAACTTCTACCTAACCAAATGCACTAAAACCCCACCAATTTTTATTAACCTAGATGGAAAACACCACTTTTCTCAGTAGGTTTTTCCCATCTTACTCTGAAACACATAAGATCTAAAGGCAGGAAGTCAGAAGAAAGTTCATGAACAAGATGTCTTACACTTGTGTAGTTACAGTTAAGGGTATTCTTCACTCCTGACAGTCAAGAAGATGAACTTACTCAAAAAGTCCCAAGCTTTAGTCTTGCCCTAGAAGCTACTACTGGTTTTTTAAAACAGTGCAACACTAATTACTACCTCTAACAAATCTACTGCCCTTAAATTGTAGTCTGATACAATTAATTCAGTGTAATGGGAGAGCTGGAAAAAGCATTATGATCAGTTTTGCATAACTGAACTACTGCACTTCCAATTTGCATGTACTTCAGTATTTAGCAAGCTGAATCATGCTGCAAGTCATAAGTCACAGGTATTTACTGTTTTGAAAAAAGAGAAATACAAAGTATCATTTAGATATATTTAGAGTTTTCTATTGAAAAATGCACTCCATTTAATGGCCTTGTAAGCACCTCTTAATATTTCAAGCACTTATATTTTGCCTAGAAGGTAGAGAAAGCATGCTTCTGTAAAGCTGGACAAAACTTTCAATACTTACACATTAGTGTGCAGTTGGAAGTCTCCAGTCTTGTAACCCACAGAGAAATTATTTCTTGTCAATTTTGATTTGGCACTATCAAAAGTCATCTGATAACCAGCAAGCCAGCCTTCATAACCAAAGACAGCTGAACCATGGATCGCAGGTCCAGCAAAATCAAAGTCAACATCACAACCTAGGTTTAGGCATTCACGTTTATAAGCTGACTTAATTTTACCACTTTTCTTTCTGAAATAGAGAAACAGTTATCTTAAGACAAGGCATGCATGACCTTCCTCAATTAACTGCCAAAGCCAAGCCATATGACTCTACACAATGTATCTAAATGCTGTGCACATGCATCCCCCTAGACCGGGCAGAAGTAGAGGCAGCCCATCCAGAGCAAACGGGGCCATCACGAACAGACATGTTCTGATCAATGCAGCAGCAGTTCCACACCTCCTGCAACCTTCCAAGAATTTCTACCCCAGACAATAAGTGGGCTGTTGTGAAATGTGCAATACCAACCCCATAGTGAAGTGATGAGAGCAGAATAAAATAAATAGCAGAATCCTTTAGCACTGGGATTTGCTAATCTGGATCAACAGCAAACCGTACAAACAGCTCTGTCCATATCACAGACCAGATGAATGGACCATGGGTGTTGTTACAGCCCTAAGTAAGGTAAAAAGGTTAACAATTCTTACCCTGTATTTGGTGAGAAAGTTGTATCAAATGTCAACTTCAAACCTTTGGCAATCTAATTGAAGGGGGGGAACAAAAGAGAAGATAAAGCTATAAATTCTGTTCTGTTAGACAGGTAAAACTAATAAATACTCTCCTAATCTATTACCTGATCTTCAATTGCAATTTCTGTTCCCAGAGTGTTATCTGTGTTCCACTTTTCTGTGAAAGTCAGCCCATACTCAGCCCACTTGTATTTGGTCTCCAAGCTCCCATTCACTTTTCCAGTGTCTGTGTTCGATGAACCAGATGTTGTGAATTCCTAAAAAGGACAGAAGATACATGTGATCCTGAAAGCATTATACAGTGTTTTCTTCAGGAAACACTAAGATCCTATTATTCTATACAACAAGTTTAAAATCAGTAGACAACTTGCGGGGGAGAAGGGAGAAGAGCATGGTCAAGAATTAGATGATTCATGCCCATATGGAGGCATCCTCCAGTCCCCATCTCAACTGCAGTGTTCCTGCCACTATTACAAATTGTACAGGCTTGCAACCTAACTCCAAAGCAAGACAGTAGTCACCAGAAGTATTCTCCTTAAAAGCAGAAACAAGTTATTTAAGTGTAAGGCTAAGTTTGATACTCCCGAAGAGCAACTTAAAAATCAAAACAAGAGCCAAGAACACTGTAAAGCACATCATGCAACTCCAGTAAAATTCTTTAAGTATCACATATGATTCTTGTCAACCATTCCCAAAGATAAATTATGTCCAACTGTAAAACGTAACAGAATGGCATAATTTTTCAAAGTGGGGGTGGATGGTTTCATTTTTGGTTTGGACTTTTGATTGTTTTTTAAAGAGTTAGTAGTTTAACCAGTGCACGAGCCTTTCACGCTAGCCACAGGCACACGTTTTTACTGACATCTGTAAAATTCCTATTACCTGGTACTTTGGTTTAATGACACACAGGAATAACACTCATGTTTGAATGGTGAGCTCAAGGAACAGTCTGGTTTTACAGTATTATCTTACCTGGAATTCTTGAAAGTACTTAGAAGTTGCCAATATCACTCATATCTCTTTATTAAAGGACTTAATCCCCGATGTTTCTCACTATTTGGATTATCACAAAAAACAAAATAGTGTACCACTATTCAGAAAGTGAAGGCAATACATAGTAGAAAAGGAAGCCAGGTTTAACAATACACATTAAAGGGTTCTTTCCACTGAAATATGACTGCCCTTATGATTTAAGTTTATTTCAACTTCCTAAAACATATAAATAAAAATTTTGATCTCCATCCTCCTCCATGTGCAGTATTATTTTAGGATAAATTTCTCACATTCACTTCGCCCAGAAGGAAACATGAATTTGAAATTATCAGAATATGTCCAGAAAGAAAATATAAGGAATAAAAGTTACTTAAACTCACCACTCCGCTTGCAGATTTTGTTTTCACATCCAGTTTCACCAACCCAAAACCTTAACAAACAGAAGTCAAAGTTACAAGATTAGGTCTTAACTAAGGCCCTGCACATCTTTCAAGAAGCTGGTCTTCCAAGCAGTCTCAGTAGCGTGTCACATATATACACACAACTACACACTGACTTCAGCAAAACTTAAATTCTAGATGCCACAGCAGGTAAAGGAGGCCACTCCAAAACACGCCAGGAGTTCCGTTCACTCGTGATCACATAGCAAGTAGGAAGTAGCCTCTCAGTTGCACACAGTACATTTAACCACCAAATGATGGCTTCCAAGAGTAAATTCAGTGACAGAAGAAATACATTATTTTCTGTTCCTGTAATAGCATTGCTTTTGTAGTCAATGCCATTTGAAGAGCTACCCCAATGCATGAATTTCCTCTCAACACTAAGACAAAGTATCTCAAAATAAAAAACTGCAAAAGTGAAGTCACTGGAAAATACGTAACTACTGGAACTGTAACATAGTAGGTTTTATGGGAGTGTCAATTCACATTGTTATCCCTAGAACTGAGCAAGAGTCTTGGTAGAAAAGCCCCTACAGGTGTTCCCAAACATCAGAAAGAAACAGAACTGTAACAAAGAATAATTTAACTATGCAATGGTCTGGTATTAAAGCATTTTAAAACGTGGAAGTATTCTTTACCCCAACAGCCTTTCCTCTTTCTATTCCAAAAAAGGCTATAACATTACACTGGTATTATATATAACCCTTTCTACATCAACAAATGTTATGGTACAGACAGGCTGGTAAACAAAGTGTACTCCTAAGTTAAACTATACTTGCTGCTTACATCCTGGCATACTTGTACACCTCTGACATTTATGTGGCTAAAGCAGTAAGATTTAACAGACTTCACATCAAAACAGCCCACAAAAACCTCCAACAATGTTAAGTGACAACAGTGATATAAAAACAGCATACCTTCTCCCTTCCCAGAAAGACAGGCATTTAAGCACTCAATTTTACATATAAATTTTAAAAGGCAATTAATTGTCGCACATCAAACACCATACTTTATAAAAGGTACTATTCTTACCATATCCTTTATTGAAGATATCTCTGGCAGATTTGCCAAGGTCTACATATGATGGAGGAATCGCCATTGGAGCTGAAAGGTAAAGGGCTAATTAACAGTGAACCTTTTACCACTGCACACACAAAAAAGTGCTACCACAACTCTTTCAAGATACTCTTTAAGGCAGATTCATCTATATGAAGGCAGTTAATAGACATAATCGCACAACCAATTACAGTTCTCAGTGAAACACCTACAGATTTTCAGTGAAGGTCACTGTGAAAATCGGATGTTTTCTCGGCTTAGGTAGAGAAGAGGCATTACAAGACCAACCAGTTGATAATGTTTCAAGTCTGTTTCTCCATGTACCTTTAATTATCAGAAATTAACTAACAGCTCACATTTCCAGACCTGGCCCAGTTACCACCAGAAAACTGAAAACTGGCAATCTCAAAAATTATAATGCAGACAGTTATTCCCTGAAGTGCTACACAGTGAAATCTGACACATGCCTATGAAAGCTACCTGAAAGTCCTACAAGGTTTTATATCCAAAACTGTAAAAAGAAGGCATCTCTCTTCTGCAACATCATTTTCACCCCATATTTTAAATAGTAGACATGCCACTATTATTTATATTTAATATACATACATATTTTAAGTAGATACATAAATACTTAAATTAGAAAAGAAGGTCTAATGCCATTAATAGCAACCAATCTGAAAAATTTTTTCCTCCCTATAGTGTACAGGAGTTTAAGTATGGGAGGTTGTCTTGTTTGTTTAAAACATACAAGTAGGAGGAGTGCTGGGTCCATGAGAAACACTCTCCTTACTATGAGTCCCTTTCTCCGACAGAGAGCCTCTGGCAATCTGGCAGTTCAAGAACCTGTCACTCAGGACGAGTTATGTCCCAGCCTCCCCGGCACGAGGAAAGACACCAGGCTAAGGTCTCACCCCGGCCTGTATCGCTCTCCTCCCTGCGAAGATACACTCTATCTGCACCTTTCTTCAGGGACTGTGTTCTCATGATTTCAATAGCAAAGGGCCACTGTTATAGAGGCCCTGTATTTTAAAGCTGCGAAATACAGAAAACAGCGTATTAATAACTCCCTCCATGCTGTGAAAGAGGAGAGAAGGGGCATGAGGGGAGAGGGAGAAACAATGAAGCTAACTAGAAAAGGCCATGAAAAAAAGGCTAAACACAAGCAAACAAAAATCTGATCTTCTCAAACTCATTGGTCACACTTGTTTAGCAGAGAAAGTCAGATTAACATAATTGACTGTTTGTCTTGCTCTCCTGTGGTGGGGTTTTTGGGGGGAGGTTATTCTTCTGTGGTTTTTTTAACTAAGTGGAAAAAGTATCTTCAGAATCTGGAAAAATAACAAGGGCAGTATTCTCACACACTAATTTCCAGCTGAAAGCAAAAGTGATTACTTCATTTTTATGTAGTACTTTTAACCAATATTTAAATTTCCATCACCTGGCTATAGAACTGTTTATTTTTTGCATATCTCTACGAGGTCCTAAGCATACTCAATAACACAGGATCAAGGAAAGCCCTTTTTTTCCCCCCTTCTCAAAAATCTTTCTTCCTATCTTTTCACAGCCTTACCTACATAAAGGAAAACTTTACTGGAACACCCAATTTAGAAAAAATTTCCTTCAGGCCACCACACCACTAAGCAGGCTGTTGTTTCAGAATAGCAACCACATTAAAAAAAAACCCAAATCCTAATTACACCTGCCATATACAACTTCACTGTATGAACTTCTACTATTAAAAAAACCCCAAACTATTTCAGCAATCAGTGGAAAGGCATAAAACTGTTCCTTATCTTTCTACAATTCATAATGCAGTTTTCCAGAGTACCTTACTGCACCTCCCTATTGGCATAAGAGGAAGGTAACTTCAACCTCCTCTGAGCAAACGACATTTACACTTAGTTTCACACACACACAGAAACCCCCACAAAACCCCTTCTGTAACTTCTTCAGCAAAGACATCTAAACTCTATCACCAGATCACTACAGCAAGACATCTATCACTAGCTCAAGAACTTAGAACATGTCTGTTTATTCAGGGAGTTAAATTAAACATTAAATTTTAAAACCACATGAAAATTACTTAGAGCATGTTAAGTTTAAAAATCTTCAGCCCAAGTTCAAGTTTATAGAAGAACAGATCCAAATCCCAGTGACAAGCCATTAAATCATTCTTATTATTTATTCAATAAAAAGAAGCAGGTTACAGACCAAATTACAAGGGAGTGTGGGGACACTGCTCCCTCCCTTCTAAATTTCTGCTGTACAGAAACTGTACAATTCTTTAGCAGCTTAAAATATTTTAAAAAAGGTCTGGTTATACATGTTCCCTTTAATGAACAGATCTCACTTCTAACTACCATCTTCAGAAGAATAATTTCTAGTTTTACAATTTTATATTAAACTTCAGCACAGACATGATTTTACCATGCAAATAAACGACCTCTTCCCTTTTGTTTTAATGTTTCCAATCTGACTAAACAGAAAAGAGACTTATGGTAAACAGAAACATCCTGAGAAGCTAACAAACTTATATCTATGCCAAAATTCAGAGGATTATTACAGTTAAAAGGACGTTGCCATTTTATCTGGCCTACTTAAGCATTCTTCCCACTTCAAGGAAACCAGCCAGTATTTGTTAGACATTCCAGCCTACACATGCAAGTTTTGTAATAAAAAGTTAAAACTGAGTACAACTGTGACATGGCTGTTCTAATTCTATACTAACATACACAGAGAAAAGAGGAAATCAAAAATTCATCGTGGATATACTAAATACCTGATAAGCCAGTTCATCACCAGAATAGCCACTAATTAAAAACAGGGCCATAAAAAGAAAAATCAATCCTATGTCCTCCAACATAAGCTAGGTTTGCAAATTCTTATCATCAGAACTAATCTTCAACCCTATTTTGAAGCACCTTTCACTTAAAAACTACTAATTAGAAGTGACTAAAATATAAGTACCATTGAGGAACTGGAAGTCTGTTGTAAAAAGAACTATGAAACAATCTATTTGAATTACAGAAAATACTTGAAGCAAGTGAGAGCTCCACCCTAATCTTTGTTTCATGCCACCGGAAGGAAAAAAATAGAGTTTAATTAATCCGCTACTCAAGAATCACAACCATGCTTTCTTTTTCCACAAAAAGAAAAAAGAATCACCCCAAGAACAGAAAAAAATGTATTAACATTATCAGAATTATTACATCACAGCTTTCCTTCGAGGAAGTATTTCAAAACTCTCACACCCTACACTTAACGAATGCCACAGACTTCTATTAAGATTTCTAACAATTTTAAGATCTCAGAATACTGAAATCAGACTAGGAGTCAGGTCAGGTTATAAAAATAACAATTAAAAACAAAGTACTCATGCAATTTAAAAAAGCAGCAATAACTACCCAAAAATATCCCACTATCCCAGTAAACAGCAACAAAAAAAATATTTTAAAAATAATTTATTAAAATACATCGGACACACACTGACCTTCTGGCTTACACAGGACACATAGCTTAAAAAAGAGAAGATCCACCTCCTTACCCTCGCATTAACCCTCCCTATCTCAGCTCGGAGGAGGACACGCGAGCCTAAGCCCGGCCAGCCCGACAGCGCAGAGACCGCAGGGAGCGCCCGGAGCTGGCGGGGCAGGAGCGCAGCGCCCCCGCGCGGGGCCGGGCGCGCCGGGGGAGCGGGG